>OZ024740.1:441873381-441925881 GCA_964016885.1 Eledone cirrhosa | reverse complement strand
GATATTAAACAGATACACCTCTATACACACATGTATACACACAATTGCAGATAGTAGTGTTTGCGCCAAGTGATGCATCTATAGAATTATATATTGATCACACGCACTGAATTTACTCTCCAAGTTCATAAGCATATTGATACAGACAAAGCTCATAAGAAGGGGTACACACACAGATATATAGTCAAACACACACATATGTATATATATATATGTTATATATATATATATATATGCGATGTAATGCAATGATACATAGATAAATAGAGGCAGGGAGATGTGGAAATATACATAGATATTAGACTTACATTTGCTGAATACTTGCACAGACGTATTCATATAACTTAATATCATGTCAAGAGAGAGAGAGGAACACAGAGACAGACACATAGACACACACACACACACACACACACACACACACACACACACACACACACACACACACACACACACACACACACACACACACACACACACACACACACACACACACACACACACACAGAACCACACACACACACAGAACCACACACACACACACACACACACACACACACACAGAAACACACACACACACACACACACACACACACACACAGAAACAGACACAGAAACACACACAGGCACACGCACAGGCACATACACACACACACACACACACAAACAAACACACACACACACACACACACACACACACACACACACACAGAAACACACACACACACACACACACAGAAACAGACACAGAAACACACACAGGCACACGCACAGGCACACACAGAAACATACACATACACAGACACACACACACAGAAACAGACACAGAAACACACACAGGCACACGCACAGGCACACACAGAAACATACACATACACAGACACAGAAACACACACAGGCACACACACAGAAACACACAGAGAAACACACAGAAACACACAGACACACGTGTTTATACACTTACACAGGCAGAATATATACAGGTTCTATTGAAAATCTACCAACTTGTGTCCACAAGGAATAATGGAAGCTTTTGCTCATTCGATTTTCCATGCAAGCATTGCTTGTGTGTTCCCATCTGACTAACACGGAGAGTTTCACTTGTTTGCAGAGTGCAAGGGAGATTTCTAGCATTCCTCAATCGCAATGCTTTATATTCTCATGGCTTTACACTGCAATTATTCCGTCTCCACTGCTTCTTTCATACCAATTATGCTGTTGGCATCCTTCAGTCTATCAGTGGGGGAAACAACAACAATAATAATAGAAACGATAATAATAACAATAACAATAACAATAATAAATAATAAATAAAAGAAAAGAAAAAGCCACCTAATCTGATAGAAAAGAAGAAAACTTGATAGGAATATCTATTAAGGATTCAGTCCTTAATAGAGTTTTCTCTTTTGCATCTTTAACCCCCCCTGCCCACTAGAAAAAATAGCAAACAAGTTTCTTAAAAACATAAAGCGGCAATTGTATAGATTGAGGCGATATGGAATATTTGTTAAGTTCCTTCTACATTAATGAAGTGAAATAACTTTAAACGGGAGAAGAAGCCAGGATTATGTCTCTTACCTTACCTATCCAGACCCACAAAAGAACCAACAAAACTGACCTCCGTACATTTTGTGTTATTGTGTATACATTTTCTGGCCTATTAACCTTAAATGGACATGGCAGATACAATGACTGAGAAGACCCCAACACTCCAATGAGAGCCCCAACACCGGATTTCCTGCGTGAAACACTACTATAAGTGTGTCTAGTATAAGCAGCCCCAGGAGAAGTTTAATGAAATCTTTAGAACGTTTGAGAGTTATGCAAGAGTGGAGAACCCGAATATAATGTATGAGCACTGTCCTACCCACTCTGGACAACCCAGGAAACGTACACGGGAAGTTATTCACATGGTCAGAGTCTGTTTAACAGAGCCCAAAATGATCGCTGCATAGGAGAAAGAAACCCTTGAGTCTCTCTTGAAAAACTTGCAGAAGAGTTGTCTATGGGATCTTAGGAAGTTCTGCTACAGAAAACTGACTAAACAAAAGCTTACAGCAATTGATAAGACCAAGAGAATGGCTGTGAATGAGAAAATGATGGAGAAGATAGAAAACAATCGAGATTTTCTGAATCTGCTGTGAAACTCCGATGAAGGCCTCTTTTATTTAGAAGGGAAGATCAACTGTAACAACAATGTGTTCTGGGGGTCAGAGAAACCCACTGAAGTGGCTGTAGAACACCTCTCCTCGGCTAAATGTACCCTCTGGGCTGCTATTTCTGAGAGAGGGTTCATTGGCTCTTTCTTGTTTGAAGAAAATAGTGTCACTGGTACAGTCCCAAAGGGACGCTATGTGGAGGTCCCGGAAGATTTCAAAAAAGAGCTACAGAGCAAGTGCCTACCTCTAATGAATACGTTGTGGTTTCTTCAAGACGAAGAAAGCTGTCACATACCCAATGAGTCGCAAGAATGACTGAAAAATAACTTTGGAAATTGAGTGATTAGTTTGAAGGCTGATTTTTTTCAATAGGTGAAGGATAACGTATATATCTACAAACCCTAAAGAAAAATATGAGGGAGGAGATCAGAGCCATCCCTAGGTCTGTTTGTAAATGCGTTATGCCAAACTTCAACATGTACTTCAAAACAATACATGGATTCAAATGGGGTTCAGTTGGAACATGTGCTGTAATTCTAGACAGAAACATCGGAAGATAGTGAACTTTTAATATATTGTTTCGAATGGTTAGAATATCCAGAATTTCATAAGATTTTGTCATAAAATGAATAATTGTTTCTACTTTTTGGCACAAGGCGAGCAATTATCCCAGTGCATTACTGGTACTTTATTTTATAGACCCCGTAAGGATGAAAGGCAAAATTAACCCCGGCGGGATATGAACTCAGAATGGCAAGGGCCATAACTCTATGCGTCAAAGCATGGCGTCCCACCCTCTACCGATACTGCCAATCCACCTACCATAAAATGAAGTCATAAAATGAATAATGTAGATAAAAATAAAAATGGAACCAGTTTTTTTAGACACCCTGTATAAACAGGGGCTTTGTTACTTAACAATGTCATTTAAATCTATTTTACAAAGAGGATAGTCTTTCAAGTCCATATACAACATAGTGGACTGGCACCACTTACCTCCCCTTTCAATGTTGTTAAGCCGATGATAAACAAATAAAAGGACATGAATAAATCGCAGCTTAACTTTCCCGCCAAAGGGTTTGATTTCTGGAACAACGAAACACTTTCACACTACTAATTCTGTTTATCGGAGCTAGTCGTTCTTAGTTTGCCGAGGCCTGTTTCATTGTTTTTCTCTCTCTGTCTTTTTCCTGTCTGTTTGTCCATCTATCTATTTTACGATGGACACATGTGCTGAGCTCGCTCGGTAAGTTTTGTTTAAATTCATACGGAAATTGTAAACTGTAAACTTTCATTTTTGTACCATTTTGTAGAGGGACTGCCAGGTCAAATTTTGATCTGGTCGGTCTCTCAAAATATTCTGCGCCTTTGGGCGAAATAGTATTGTAAACATTTTATCTTTCGAAAAACTTCGAAAAACCCTATTTTGAGAAAAATGGCTGAAGCATCTTCACCATCAATCAAAGAAGGAAAGGGGAAGTCATACTCACAGCTTCCCCCTGCCACAGTCACAGCAGCAGATGCCAAAGGCAGAGGTCAGAGAGAGGAATAATTGTCTTCACCTGTTGACCGACAATTAGATGTAGCCATAACTATACAAGAATTTGAAAACAACAACAACAACAACGACAACAACAGCAACAATAAAGACAACAAAAAAAAAACACAACACAAACGTCACAAGTATCCACACACCAAACGAGAAAGACAACAACAACAACAAAGATGAAAACAACTCAAACGACGAGAAACAAAACAATACTAAAATCCAAAGCGAAAACAAAATATCTTTTGCACAAACGGCTAAATTATCAGTCGCGTATGTGCTGGAAGACATTTCAAAAGCAAAAGAAATGCTGGAAAAAGCCAAGAAATATGTATCTTTTGGCGAAAACGGTTCGTTTTCTATACATTCACCTCCAGAACTAAAAAAACAGACGGAATTACGAACTGTCGTATTCCGAACAATTTTAAATAAAACAAAAAACCAGCACAACCATCTCAAGCTGAAATTCAGTTAGTCTTGAAAGAAGCGATGAGAGACATCACTTTTATACAAAAGGATAAACTCTATGGGAGTTTATCCATATTGATGAAAGACGAATTGGCGGCGAAAAAATACTCTGTGTCGCCAATTCGGTCCACACACTACACCTTCCCCACCTACATGGGTAACAAACCCCAGAGGATATGGATAACCACCATCACCCCAAACATAAACTACTGGTGGTTACTAACCGGTTTCCTCAATTTAGACGAGGACAACCTCATTTCAATAGGGAAGGCATCCGGCGACGCGTTCAGTGGTACGAGCATCGAAGTTCTGACCCAAATAAGGCCAGAACGCATCGCCCAAATCCCTGAGCGCGTCATGCTGGATGACCGTACCCACCTCAACATTATTGTGGAGGGTAGGCATCCCTCCTGTTACCTCTGTGGCAATAGAGGTCACCTGAGGGCTGCCTGTCCCCAGCTCACACAGAAAAAAACACTGCTACCAACACCAACACCACCCCAACAACAACAACAAAAACAACCACAACAACAACAACAACAAAAACCAACAACCCCACCACCACCATCACCACCACCACCACCACCACCACAACAACAACAACAACAACAACAACAACAACAACAAACACGTGAAAAAATAACACAGAATACTGTCCCACCCAATCCCTCCCCACCCAAAACAAATACAAAAACACACACACCGCAAACACTACCAGAAAACATACCCCTCCCACCCAACAGGGAAGACGAACCCCTTTCGTCGCAAGACGAAAAAGATCCCTTCCAACAAGTAAAAAGAAAGAAGAGGAGACGCACCACAGACACACATGTTAACTTTACCCCCCCCCCCCCAAGAGAACACAAACTACACACAAACCACCACTCCCTGTCACACAACACTATCTGCTACACAAAAAAAGACCTTACAATATACATACATGAACACAGACAACAAAGAATTACGGAAAACAATTTCAGCAAACCCTTCGGTCCAAACTGAAGGGCCTAACTTTAAAACTGCTGTGGGACTACCTCATTTAAAAATGATAAAAGTCCCAATGCACTTGTACAAAACACTGAAAATAAATTTCACGGAGGACGTGGCCCCCCCCCCCCCCTGCGCCAAACCAATCAACCGCGTCCTCCTAAAAAAATCCCCCACCCCCACCCCACCCAGACACCCACTCAACCACAAACACCCCAACCCCACAACACACCGATGTCCCTTCACTTCCACAAACCACCACCCCACCCAACAACCCATCCCCAACCAGCATGGAAATTGAGCGGCCCGTTTCCCGGGACGCAGAGAGGTAAGTGCCTTTTCTCCTTACCACCAACATGGCTGTGCTAAGAGTAGGGTGTCTAAATGCGCGTGGCCTGGGCTCGTCTTGGAAGCAAGCAATGCTTCTAAATGACCTCAGGTCACAATCTATAAATGTGATGGTTATCTGCGAGGCCCGGATCAACAGCATGCGGCAGCTAGCCCCCACCTTTGACGACTTTGAGATGCACGCATCTCTCTGTCAGCCCGGAGGTGGGGGTGGGGTTGTCGTTCTGCTGCAAAAACATATGGGCCTTGCAACACAGATAGTTCACTTGGACCCAGGGGGTCGACTGGTGGTGCTGGACCTTGACAGTGGTGAAGGTAGAGCCTTTAGGCTGGTAGCCGCATATGCACCTTTTGGGACAGAGCGGCCCGACTTTTTCCAGCGTCTGGAGTCTTTTCTAGGGGGGATTGGAATGGTATCCTGGATGCACGTTGGGACTATGCAGGGGCATGTCCCGATAGAGAGGGGTGCAACAGCCTCAAGGGGTTACTCGGCCGATTTGACCTGGCCGATAGATTTCGACTAGATTTTCCGACGGTGCCAACCTGGTCTTGGTCAAATCGCAGCGGATCATCTAGGTCGTACCTAGATAGATTTTTAGTTAGAAATAAGGACAGGGACTTTTTAAGTTGTCCAGAAATGCTCATGGTTGGCTATTCAGACCACAAGTTGGTGACCTGCATGGTCAACCTTGATAGAACGCATAGACAGGGCCCCGGTTACTGGAAGCTCAACTTGTCCTTGCCGGTAAGTAGAGCCTACAGGGATCGGATTAGTACGTTAGTTAAGGAACGGTTGACTGGAGCGATCGTCAACAGCAGGTGGTGGGTATCTCTAAAGAGAGAGATTAGAGTAGTCTCGATAGAATTTAGTAAGGTTCTAGCTGCGGATAGGAATAGGAAGGAAAGGGAGCTAATAGATAGAGTAGAAGAGGCAATTAGAAGCGGCGACGTGGCCAGAGTGCTAGCGTCGAGAACGGCTTTGAGCCAGTTTTTCGACGCGAAGCACGAAGGCTGCGTTGTCCGAAGTAAAATACGTGCTCTAGGGAACGAGGGGACCAAAGCTGTTAGCTGGGCCCGCGTGACAGAGGCCAACAGTGGAACTAAATCCACCATCCGGTCTTTGCGAGACCTGGATGGACGGGCGATTCTTGAGCCTAAGCAGATGTGTGAGGCCTTTCAAAGGCACTTTTCCCGACTGTTCGGGAGGGGCGGGGAGCCGGTTGGGAACGTGGACTTCGGTCCATACCTCGACGGCCTGCCGCGCCTCTCGGACAGGGAGGCGAAGTCCTGCGAGGAGCCGATTTCGGCCGCTGAGATAGAGGACGTGCTGAGCCAATGCGGCAAACGCAAATCCCTGGGTCTCGATGGTATTCCTTACGAATTATATCTAGCTATGCCGGACTTGTTCCCCGATCTCCTCGAGGCGGTCTACTGCAACTGGCAACAGAACAGGAGAATTCCCTGTACTGTGACCAAGGGCGTAGTCACGCTAGTGAGGAGGGACGAGAACAAGGGGGACGAAATAAGTAACTTCAGGCCCATAACTCTGCTAAATACAGAGTTACAGATTTTGGCCAAGGTGCTAGCAAAGAGGTTGGCGCTTGTCGTGGGCAACCTGGTGGGAGATGCGCAGACATGCGCTATCCCGTCCAGGTCCATCCATGACAACCTCCACCTCATTCGATATATCATAGAGAGGGTTGGGAACGAACCCGGCTTTGGTGGGGCTCTGATCAACTTGGTTCAATCTAAGGCGTTCGATAGGGTCGACCATGGTTACCTGGATGCGGTGCTAGCGGCGGCAGGCTTCGGACCCGTTTTCAGGGGCTGGATCACTGCTATGCACAGCGACCGCATCTGCTCTAGGGTCAAGGTGAACGGCTACCTCTCGGAGCCGTTCAAAATCGCGCGGTCCATCCGACAAGGGTGCCCTCTCTCCTCCCTTCTGTATGTGTTGACTCTCGAGCCACTACTGCGGAAGTTGGAGTTGTTGCAGGGCATCCCTTTCGAACCGGGATTGCGGAAAGCGGTGTCGGCCTACGCCGATGACGTGACAGTAATGGTGTCGACGGCACCTTACTGGAGGAGTACGAAAGGTTCACAGGGGCTAAGCTGAACCGGGACAAGTCGATCGGTTTGCAACTCGGCACGTGGAGGGGCAGACCGATGCCCTCCGATGGCGTCGTCGGACGCTGGACGGAGGGCCCGGTGAAGTTGCTCGGGGTCTGGTTCGGACCGGACCTCCAGGTGGAGAAAAACTGGGCGGAGGTTACGAACAGGGTATTTGCACTGACCCAGAAGTGGGCCAGTTGCAAACTATCCCTGAAAGGTCGGGCGGAGGTGGCGAACACCTATATAGCGTCCGTCATCTACTACCGCCTGACCGTAGTGCCCTGCCCAAGGGAAACCCTCACCAAGATGGAGCGCGCGCTCTTCCAATTCCTTTGGAAGAGGCGGGCTCCTATGGTGAGGAGATCCATCTGCTGTCAACACCCTTCGAAAGGAGGGCTGGGGATGCCGTGGCTAATGATGCGTAAACACGCATTAAGGCTACGGCACCTCTACGTATTCCTCACCGGTCAACCAGTGTGGGCCTCGTTTGTGAGACGAACCTTTCCCAGACTCGTCTCACTCACCGAGCTGCAATCCTGGGTCAAGCAAAGACCGAGAAAACTGGGCGCCTGGCACACTGAGTGTGCCCAGGCGCTCACCGCCCTCTGGCAAGCGGATCCGATTATCAGTGGAGACTCCACCGCAACATTCTATAGAGGGCTGGTACGCAGCAGGTGCGACGACGCCCTCGGAGAAGCCCTACACATGGAGGAGGACGAACTGGCCAGCCTGTTCGGTAGGACATTCAGCCCGGGACCTATGGACAACTTCCAGAAGTCCCTGGCCTGGCAGTGCTACCGAGGGGCTCTACCCGTTCGAGAAAAGCTCTACAGACACGGGCGCCCGGGTAGGGACCCCGCCAAAAAGATCTGTCCCAGATGCGTGTGCGACGAGGAAACCGTTGCACACGCATTGGTACACTGCTCGGGCGTAGCCGATCTGTGGGGCTATGTCGAACAACTGCTGTCAAGGGTGGGACCGATCCGGTTGATCACCGAGTCTATTGTAATGATCAAGCCGCCTCCCCCCTTCAAAGATGAAGGAGAGGCGGTGTTTCTGTGCGTAATAGCCATGGTGAAAGAAGTTGTATCGTGGACCCGTCTGAAAGGACTGAGGTCAGGCACCTTTCTCTCTGGCCAACAACTGGTCCGTTTCTTCCGATATCATTTCGGAAGAAGGATCAGGATGGAGAGAGAGGTGCTCCACCCCAGTCGTTTTTATGAAAGGTGGGTGAAAGTGGCGAGAATGGCCCGTGTGAATGGGCCTTCTCTTTACATAAGCCTGTAGGTGGAAAAGAGGAAGGAACGAGGGAGCACCCACTCTCTGTGCTCCTGAGGAAAAGGGTTGCACACTTTTTTCGGGGGTGTGTGCGACCCCCCAAGGCGCCTCCTCTCTATTGAGGACTTTGTTATAAATTTTATTTTTTGTTATATTTTATTTTATTTTTATACATTGTTATTGCCTCCTCCTTATTGAGGACGCCTTTTTGTGTAAACTCCCCCCTTTGTACTTGTCCCACTTTTGATGCCCTGGTGGCAAATAAAAGAAACATATCTGTCTATATGTCAGTCCATTGTTCTGTCTGC
Source organism: Eledone cirrhosa (assembly GCA_964016885.1). NCBI lineage: Eukaryota > Metazoa > Mollusca > Cephalopoda > Octopoda > Eledonidae > Eledone > Eledone cirrhosa. The sequence continues at coordinate 441,916,675 of OZ024740.1, read as the reverse complement.
CTGTCTGTCTTTCCTTCTCACTCTCAGATTAATGTAATGTCCCACGACGATAGATTCTTCACTTTTCACAACCATTGAATTTATTCAATTTTTCCTTAAACTCTCTGACGCACAAATTGTTACCGACCTAAACCATCACCAGTTTCGATTTCACATTTTGTCCTATTTACACGACAGTTTTAGTAAAAGACATAACTGTCACATCTTGTCCTATTTACACGACAGTTTAAAAAAAAGACATAACTACCACATCTTGTCCTATTTCCACGACTGTTGGACGCTTCTAGTGGAAACCACTCTGGTGCAAGCTTCTCAGTTAGGACCCTGGTTTGAGGATAACAACCTTCCACGGGCCTCAGAACTCTTGAAAATGGTCATGGAAGAAGCATTTACATTTAAAAAAAAATTACACACACACGCACATATATATAAAATGAAAAAAACGTAGTTAAAAACTCACGTTAATCCCTGTAATTTAATGAGCTCAAGGAATAAGTATCGGGCTCTTCATAATACAGTATATAGAGAAGAAAGCACGAAAAGGGTATGTTGTCAATTACGAGGGGTATATGTAAATGTGGTGTGAGTGTATTGGTTAGATGATGGTCATGGATTATCTGTTACAAACACACTCAGGGCGAAACAGATTAATTCCTAATCTGTCCGAGAGATATAATTGTTATTGAGGCAGTTTGTATAATATAATTTAATTTTATTTTATCATTCTGTCAGCTTCATGGTTAAATATTTCAAACAAATGTGGTTTTTCAACCCTCGTAATATTGGACACACGATTTACTGTGTTTCTTACTACATATATATTATTATAATGCTCGGTATTTATACTTTGAGCTTATTGATTACAGGGTTTCAGTATGAGTTATTAACTCTAACTTTCATTTATATTTCGGCTCCCTCAAGAGGTGAGCTTATTAAGTTGCGTGTGTTGGACTGTTGTTTCTAACCAATACACTCACACCACTTTCGACTTAGGGCACACGAGGTGATGAATTCATTTTTCTGTGTGAACGTTGGTACTAGGTGTTTGTCGCATTTAATCAGATTCTCTCGCTGATGATGCCCATGGATTATCTGTTACAAACACACTCAGGGCGAAACAGATTAATCCCTAATCTGCCCGAGAGATATAATTGTTATTGAGGCGGTTTGTATAATATAATTTAATTTTATTTTATCATTCTGTCTCCTTCATGGTTAAATATTTCAAACAATTGTGGTTTTTCAACCCTCGTAATATTGGACACACGATTTACTGTGTTTCTTACTACATATATATATATATATATATATATATATATATATATATATATATATATATATATATATATATATATATATATATATATATATATATATGTATATATATATATGTATGTGTATATATATATATATATATATATATATATATATATATATATATATATATATATATATATATATATATATATATATATATATATATATATATATATGTATATATATATATGTATATATATATATGTATATATATATATATATATATATATATATATATATATATATATATATATATATATATGTATATATATATATATGTATATATATATATATATATATATATATATGTATATATATATATATGTATATATATATATATATGTATATGTATATATATATGTATATATATATATATATATGTATATATATATATATATATATATATATATATATACATATATATACATATATATATATATATACTCTTTTACTCTTTTACTCTTTTACTTGTTTCAGCCATCCGACTGAGGCCATGCTGGGGCACCGCCCTTCTTGCTACACATTTTATCTCCAGCCTGTATAGGTTGGCCACTGCTGTAAGAGGGAGTTTGTTGCTGCTGCCCTTAGGTTTCCCTCGTGCCTTGCTGAGGGCTCATCCAGGATCCTGGATAACAAGGTGTCGAGATGTTTCTTGAAGACATCCACCTCCACGTCATGCAAGTCTCTCAGATCCCTAGGCAGCCTGTTTAAGAGTTGAGGGCTCTTGAATCCCAGGCTATTGCAATACCTGCTCCTTATTCTAGCTGTGGAAGACGGGACCTTTGGCACCACACAGTGACGTCCTGTTCGACGGTTGGTCCAGCTCCCAATGCCAAAGTTTGGTGCTAGTCCCTCCAGGATTTTCCACATGTAGATCACTGCGTATCTCTCCCGTCTTCGTTCCAAGGAGTAGAGGTTCAGTTCCTTCAGCCTCTCCCAGTAGCTTGTCTCCCTCATCTTGGCAATCCTCTTGGTGTAGCTTCGCTGGATTGCCTCAAGCTCCGTGGTTAGTTTGACACTATGGGGTGACCACAACTGGGAGCAGTAGTCCAGGCGGCTTAGGACAAATGTCCTCCATAGTGTCAACATGGTGTCACGGTCTCTTGTCCGGAGAGTCCTCAAGATCCAGCCAGCGAGTCGTCTGCACATTGTCGCCACTTTCATGATGTGTGAGGAAAAAGATGCATCATCGCTCTTGTCTATGCCCAGGTCTCGTATCGATTTTGACACGGGGATTTCGGTCCCTCCTGGTGCTCTGTAGTTGTGTTGTACTATATTTGTATTTGCAGGTTTGTTTGGAGGTTTGTATTGTAGGGCTTGGAATTTGCCAACATTAAACTGCATGTTGTTTTCTTCCGCCCATTTGTATATGGCATCCAGATCCTGCTGTAAAAGGGCAGCGTCAGCCGGGTTTTTGATTGCCTGTGCTACCTTAGTGTCATCAGCATAGCTAGTGAGGGATGTTGTTGTATGTACTACAGAGGGCATGTCTGAGAGAGCCACCAAAAACAGTAGTGGTCCCAGGACTGTCCCCTGGGGCACCCCACTTGTTATTGGTGTTTCCTTTGAGAGGGCGCCATTTGCTGCGACTGCCTGGCTTCTGTCCTTTAGGAAGCCATGCAGCCACTCGTCGGGGTCATACTTGTTCCTATTACCCACTCTACTACCCTAAGTACTGAGTAGTTTGGTGCGTTATGGGCCATCTGGTTGCTTGCCATATTTCCTTCATTATATATATATATATATTAGTAAAAAGGAAAAGAAAATGCTGACAAATCTTTCCCAGTGAAAAATAGTTTAATTAGGAATAAGTATAAATTAGTAATAGGTATTAGTTAGTATTCAGTTTTAGTTTTAAGCTTTCACAGGTTGCGCATTTCTTATGCTTTTCAAAAATGATTTTGAGATAGAGTGCTCGTGATTTTTGCTCTACTTTTGACACCGTCCTCCAGAACATCCCTGTATTAAAAAAGGACCATAGAATGAACCAAATCCTTCGAACACACGATATCATAAAGAGCAAAAGACAATCTAAGTCAATGAAAAACATCCTAACACATTCCAAAGTACTGCCAACCACAACAACGAAAGCCACAGTAAAACAATGCGATAGACCCAACTGTGGTATATGCATCAAACTAATAGAGGGTTCGGAATTCTATTTCAAACAAGGACGTTTTATAGTAAAACACAATTTCACATGCGCATCAGAAAACCTAATATATGTATTAAATTGATCAGGTTGTCGAGAACAATACATAGGCCAGGCTAAATTAAGCCTCCGCCAACGCATGACTGTCCATAGATCCCAAATCAAAATACGGGAATACAGAAAAATAGCACTGAGTGAACACATTGATACCTGTGCCGCCCCAAATCATCCCAACTTTAGAATCTTTCCCCTCTACAAATTTAAAGATAATTCCACCCCCACCCAGCGCATAAGCAAGGAATCTCACTTTCTTAACAACTACGCACCCCGTCTAAACACGAAATGTAGGTTTGTCGAAGAGTGTCCTTTTCCGCTTGATTGAGTTACAGTCATGTTGTGAGGTCAACAGTCCAGGTGTCTATTAAGATAAATATGTGTGTGTATGTGTAGCAAAGCGGTTCATTGTTGTGATAATGAAAATGAATCGGTCACTAGGAATGTGTGTGTACGTGTGTGTGTGTGTGTGGGGCGGGGGGTTATTTTAACATGTTGAAACATATTTTTCAGCTCTTGTCTTATACGGAGAAGTGTGTGTGTGTGTGTGTGTGTGTGTGTGTGTATATCTGTCTGTATGTTATTGTTTGCGTGTGCATGCGTTGGTGTGTTTGTGTGTGTGGATGGACCAGTATTTTTGTGGTACTGGTAAAAATGGCGTACATTATTCGATATTTTCAGTCATTTGCAAAAACGATTCTCTCAAAGAACATTAATAACATCAATAATAAAATAATAAAAGAGGTGAAATGATGTATAATACTGTATAACAACAAGGTGTGTGTGAGTCCAGATTGTACGTACTGCAAGGGGAATCCATTAGACCCTGCCGTATGGGATACTTGTGTACAAATATGTATGTGCCCATCAATGTGCAATACATGTGTGCGTATGTGTATGTGTGCGTGTCGGCACGTGTATATCTATAAACATCAAAAGGTATGCGAATTTGTGTATATTTGTGTTGCACCATAGAACATGTGTGTTTACGTATGTCATTGTGTTTATATGTGGATAGAAATGTATGTAGATATGTATGCTGATTTAGTTATGTATGTCAACGGGTGTATGTTGTGGGTTCGTCTTAGGAAGAAGTGTTTAGACGGGGTCCGTATTTGTTAATAAGGCGAGATTCCTGAATAGCGGGGCCTGCTATTATAGGTCTTAATTTGAGATTATTAGGTGAGGGGACATTGATGACTAAGTTTGTGGCTTCCTTGCATGCCTTACTTATTAATTCGCTTTTAGGTACTTTAGGGATACCGCAGAAAAGGCTGGATTTACTTGTGAAGTCTGTGATGAAGCTGAATTCCTTGTTAGTGAGTCCTTCTTTGTATGGGTTGATCAGATTTTTTAGGTTTCTCATAATTTTCTGGTGATTGTAGTGTTCAGCCTTTTCGTAGTATGTTTCGTTTTCCAAAGTGGAGAGCGCTAAGTTGATATAGAATTTACGCACACGCACGCACACACACACACACACACACACACACACACACACACACACACACACACACACACACACACACACACACACACACACACACACACACACACACACACACACACACACACACACACACACACACACACACACATATATATAAAATGAAAAAAACGTAGTTAAAAACTCACGTTAATCCCCTGTAATTTAATGAGCTCAAGGAATAAGTATCGGGCTCTTCATAATACAGTATATAGAGAAGAAAGCACGTAAAGGGTATGTTGTCAATTACGAGGGGTATATATAAATGTTCTTAGAAAATACGTTACACACACATACATCTGTAAGTGTATTACTGGTACTTTATTTTATAGACACCGTAAGGATGAAAGACAAAGTTGACCTCGGCGGGATTTGAACTTATAACATTTGAACGCCTAACATATATATAATAAAAACACATTATGTGCTGTTTTCAAATCTTTATCATTATTTTTCACACACACACACACACATATATATATATATAGTGGTGGACTGGCCAGGTCGTCAGCTTGTCTGATGGCACGTGGGCTCCTCGGGGACCACTTTAGAGGCCAATGCAAAAACTTTGCTTTCCTAAGAAAATATCAGAAGTCCTAGACAAAGAATAACATATTAAGAAAAGACAAATAAAAAAATCAACTATGCTAGTGTCGACTTTTACATGAGATCCAGTATATATATATGCGATGAAATACCAATGATGGTTGGAAAATCACTGACGAAGGACTATTTTTATCCTTTGTAACCCATGTACAAACCACGCAGTATTCTTCTTTCTTCTCATGTTTTATATATATATATATATATGTATATATATATGTCTATATATATATGTATATATATATATGTATATATATGTATATATATTTATATATTGGTAAACGGAATAGAAAATGCTGACAAATTGTTCACAGTTGAAAATTGGTTTAATTAGGAATAAAAGAGTATTAGTGATTGTATGGGTTAGTATTCAGTTGTGGTTTTAAGTTTTTAAGTTTTTACCGGTTGCGCATTTCTAAATGCTTTTCAAAAATAATTTTGAGATAGAGTGTCCGTGCTGTTCAAACAGCACGGACACTCTATCTCAAAATTATTTTTGAAAAGCATTTAGAAATGCGCAACCGGTAAAAACTTAAAAACTTAAAACCACAACTGAATACTAACCCATACAATCACTAATACTCTTTTATTCCTAATTAAACCAATTTTCAACTGTGAACAATTTGTCAGCATTTTCTATTCCGTTTACCAATATATAATAACTTGTGTGTTACACCTCTATTCTTTTAACTATTATATTTATATATATATATATATATATATGTATATATATATATGTATATATATATAGGTATATATATATATATATATGTATATTTATATATGTATATATATATATATGTATATATATATGTATATATAGATGTATATATATATGTATATATCTATATATATGTGTATATATATATATATGTATATATATATATATATATATATATATATATATATATATATATATATATATATATATATATATATGTATATATATATGTATATATATATATGTATATATATGTATATACATATGTTTATATATATATGTATATATATATGTATATATATACAAACACACAACCTAATATTACCAACAAACACCAAATGAAACATACACACCTAAATGCCACCCACACTATACCCCAAAATACCAACATAAAACCAAATTTCTCTAACTCTTCTAATATACAATATAGTAACTCTCAAAAAACTACTCATCCTACAACTCTAATAAATGGTAATAATAAAACTCCTAATAAACAAGCTAAAACACCTAAATCAATAAATCTAACTAAAAATGTGTGTGGTGAAGTCATTAACAATAATTCTCTTAATAAACATCAGGATACATCCTATAAAAACAATAAACAACATCGAAACCGTAATAGACGAGTTACTTGGTATAATGCTCCATTTAATTTACAAATTAAGGATAATATACCTAAAAAATTTTTTAATATCCTAGAGAAGAACTTCCCGCCAAACCACAAATACCATCAAATTTTAAATAGATCAACGGTTAAATTCTCCTACTCAACAACCAAAAACATAAAACAAAATATAAGTGCCTACAATGCATATAAATGTAAAAAAACCATGAGTATACCACCAGTACATCAAACTAACCATAATATCTCCTCGGATACAGATTAACGAAAAGTTGTAACTGTAGAAACAAGGCAAACTGCCCATTATAAAGGAAATTGCCTTGTTAATAACATAGTATATAAATGTAAAGTTAACACTAAGTACTCAATTTATTCATATATAGGAGCTACCTCTAACAAATTTAAGGTAAGATTTAATACCCACAAACATAGTTTTTAAAATGCCGCACTAGCTAATACAACATCTCTAGCTGAAATAATTAATAATTATAGAAAGAGGAATATAGATTATGACCTGACCTGGAGTGTGCTCAAAAGGGCCACCCCTTATCAAAATAATAGATATGAATGTAGATTATGTTCCCAAGAACTTTTTGAAATAATGAAATCTAAGGATATCCTATTAAATAAGCGACAGGAATTAATAATATCGTGTAATCATAAACTGAGAAAAACCTTTAAATATTATAAACCTAATTAATATACATTTTAGAAATTAATATATAAACTGTTTTTAATTTAGTTAACCTATAATTAATATTCTACTACTGATGAACTACATAATTTTACTTTCCTTCTTACAACTATCATTTCCTAAAACTGATACCATTAAGTAAACATATATAATGCTTTAATTTTAGGTTATGACTCTATGTTCCTTGAAATCTCTATATATTTATTATTTCTCACTAATAAATTTACCCCCCCCCAATAATTATATGTATGTGTATGTGTGTGTATGTATATGTATATGTATATATATATATATATATATATATATATATATATATATATATATATATATATATATATATATATATGTATATATATGAGTGTGTAGGTGTGTGTGTATATATATATTATTTTTATATTCTTTTAATTTCCCCTCATCTTTAACAGCACTCTTCAACTACATCTAACTCTTATTTATCATATCTATATGCATTAGTATAATTTTATCAATATAAATATACCCATCAATTAAATTAATTTATATTCTTTTCATGGATGTATTTTTTTCACTAACACTCTTATCGTAAAATTTTAGTCTCCTTAGATATTTGCATTGGCATTACTATTTTATAACAGCAACTGTTCGTATACCATTTACTGACCTGACCTATTTTCACCCCTAAAATAACCTTCTCATTCTTCACACTCCATTCAAAACTGAAATCTACCTTCTTCTACCCCTAAAATAAACTTCAATTACTACTATTTTACCATTTGGCCAATTATTAACTTTCTATTGGTTAATTCTAAACCTGTTACCAAACAGACAGACTATATTAAATCTTTGTTGGTTTTATTCAATGAACAAATATAATTATTTCTGAGGTCAGTATACGACCTATTTTCATCCCTAAAATAATCTTTCATTCATAATATTCTTTTCCATCCAAAACTGTAATCTACCTTCCTCTACCCATAAATTAAGGTTCTTTTACTACTATATTACTATCTTGACCCTCACTATCTTTCTATTGGTCAATTCAAAACCTGTTCCCAAACAGACCTATTGTATTAAATCTTTGTTTTTTTCAATAAACAAATATCATTATTTCTGAAGACAGCATATATATGTGTAGGTATGTATATTCCCTCTGATAGTTTGTATAAATATTTTACATAGATCTATTGAATATGCATACCAACACTAACACATATATATCCTAGAAACGATCGTAAAATGATGAATTTCTTTAATATAAGGAACTGTTTCTTTGTTTATTCATTACTTTATTAATATATATATATATATATATATATATAACGAAGGAAATGTGGTAAGGAAACAGGTGGACCATAACGCACCAAAGTACTCAATACTTGAGGTAGTAGAGTGGGTAATAGGAACCAGTAAGACTCCGACAGCTGAGCTCAAGCCGTTTCGACGGCTAATTCAGTCCAGAATTAGCCGTCGAAACGGCTTGAGCTCAGCTGTCGGGGTCTTACTGGTTCCTATATATATATATATATATATATATATATATATATATATATATATATACGTAGGTCCCGGGTTGAGTCGGGGATAACCACAGTAAGTAAGGTACAATACATGGCAGAGTAAAATTTTTTTATTTTCTAGAAGGAGCTTCTACAGGACTAGTACTGTTTCATTCAGATGAAATCTTCAGGAAGCTGGGTGTCATATTAAGTTCTTAATATGACACCCAGCTTCCTGAAGATTTCATCTGAATGAAACAGTACTAGTCCTGTAGAAGCTCCTTCTATAAAATAAAAATATATATATACTCTTTTACTCTTTTACTCTTTTACCTGTTTCAGCCATCCGACTGAGGCCATGCTGGGGCAGCGCCCTTGTTGCTACACATTTTATCTCCAGCCTGTATAGGTTGGCCACTGCTGTAAGAGGGAGTTTGTTGCTGCTGCCCTTAGGTTTCCCTCGTGCCTTGCTGTGGTCTCATCCAGGATCCTGGATAACAAGTTGTCAAGATGTTTCTTGAAGACATCCACCTCCACGTCATGCAAATCTCTCAGATCCCTCGGCAGCTTGTTTAAGAGTTGAGGGCACTTGAATCCCAGGCTATTGCAATACCTGCTCCTTATTCTAGCTGTGGAAGACGGACCTTTGGCACCACACAGTGACGTCCTGTTCGACGGTTGGTCCAGTTCCCAATTCCAAAGTTTGGTGCTAGTCCCTCCAGGATTTTCCACATGTAGATCACTGCGTATCTCTCCCGTCTTCGTTCCAAGGAGTAGAGGTTCAGTTCCTTCAGCCTCTCCCAGTAGCTTGTCTCCTTCATCGTGGCAATCCTCTTGGTGTAGCTTCGCTGGATTGCCTCAAGCTCCGTGGTTAGTTTGACACTATGGGGTGACCACAACTGGGAACATTAGTCCAGGCGGCTTAGGACAAATGTCCTCCATAGTGTCAACATGGTGTCTCGGTCTCTTGTCCGGAAAGTCCTCAAGATCCAGCCAGCGAGTCGTCTGCACATTGTCGCCACTTTCATGATGTGTGAGGAAAAAGATGCATCATCGCTCTTGTCTATGCCCAGGTCTCGTATCGATTTTGACACGGGGATATCGGTCCCTCCTGGTGCTCTGTAGTTGTGTTGTACTATATTTGTATTTGCAGGTTTGTTTGGAGGTTTGTATTGTAGGGCTTGGAATTTGCCAACATTAAACGGCATGTTGTTTTCTTCCGCCCATTTGTATATGGCATCAAGATCTTGTTGTAAAAGGGCAGAGTCAGCCGGGTTTTTGATTGCCTGTGCTACCTTAGTGTCATCAGCATAGCTAGTGAGGGATGTTGTTGTATGCACTACAGAGGGCATGTCTGAGAGAGCCACCAAAAACAGTAGTGGTCCCAGGACTGTCCCCTGGGGCACCCCACTTGTTATTGGTGTTTCCTTTGAGAGGGCCCCATTTGCTGCGACTGCCTGGCTTCTGTCCTTTAGGAAGTCACGCAGCCACTCGTCGGGGTCATACTTGTTCCTATTACCCACTCTACTACCCTAAGTATTGAGTACTTTGGTGCGTTATGGTCCACCTGATTCCTTGCCATATTTCCTTCATTATATATATATATATATATTAGTAAAAAGGAAAATAAAATGCTGACAAATTTTTCCCAGTGAAAAATAGTTTAATTAGGAATAAGTATAAATTAGTAATAGGTATTAGTTAGTATTCAGTTTTAGTTTTAAGTATTTACAGGTTGCGCATTTCTTATGCTTTTCAAAAATAATTTTGAGATAGAGTGCTCGTGATTTTTGCCCTACTTTTGACACCGTCCTCCAGAACATCCCTGTATTAAAAAAGGACCATAGAATGAACCAAATCCTTCGAACACACGATATCATAAAGAGCAAAAGACAATCTAAGTCAATGAAAAACAACCTAACACATGCCAAAGTACTGCCAACCACAACAACGAAAGCCACAGTAAAACAATGCGATAGACCCAACTGTGGTATATGCATCAAACTAATAGAGGGTTCAGAATTCTATTTCAAACAAGGACGTTTTATAGTAAAACACAATTTCACATGCGCATCAGAAAACCTAATATATGTATTAAATTGATCAGGTTGTCGAGAACAATACATAGGCCAGGCTAAATTAAGCCTCCGCCAACGCATGACTGTCCATAGATCCCAAATCAAAATACGGGAATACAGAAAAATAGCACTGAGTGAACACATTGATACCTGTGCCGCCCCAAATCATCCCAACTTTAGAATATTTCCCCTCTACAAATTTAAAGATAATTCCACCCCCACCCAGCGCATAAGCAAGGAATCTCACTTTCTTAACAACTACGGACCCCGTCTAAACACGAAATGTAGGTTTGTCGAAGAGTGTCCTTTTCCGCTTGATTGAGTTACAGTCATGTTGTGAGGTCAACAGTCCAGGTGTCTATTAAGATAAATATGTGTGTGTATGTGTAGCAAAGCGGTTCATTGTTATGATAATGAAAATGAATCGGTCACTAGGAATGTGTGTGTACGTGTGTGTGTGTGTGTGGGGCGGGGGGTTATTTTAACATGTTGAAACATATTTTTCAGCTCTTGTCTTATACGGAGAAGTGTGTGTGTGTGTGTGTATGTCTGTCTGCATGTTAGTGTTCGCGTGTGCATGCATGCGTGTGTGTGTGTGTGTGTGTGTGTGTGTGTGTGTGTGTGTGTGTGTGTGTGTGTGTGTGTGTGTGTGTGTGTGTGTGTGTGTGTGTGTGTGTGTGTGTTGTGTGTGTGTGTTTGTGTGGATGGACCAGTATTTTTGTGGTACTGGTAAAAATGGCGTACATTATTCGATATTTTCAGTCATTTGCAAAAACGATTCTCTCAAAGAACATTAATAACATCAATAATAAAATAATAAAAGAGGTGAAATGATGTATAATACTGTATAACAACAAGGTGTGTGTGAGTCCAGATTGTACGTACTGCAAGGGGAATCCATTAGACCCTGCCGTATGGGATACTTGTGTACAAATATGTATGTGCCCATCAATGTGCAATACATGTGTGCGTATGTGTATGTGTGCGTGTCGGCACGTGTATATCTATAAACATCAAAAGGTATGCGAATTTGTGTATATTTGTGTTGCACCATAGAACATGTGTGTTTACGTATGTCATTGTGTTTATATGTGGATAGAAATGTATGTAGATATGTATGCTGATTTAGTTATGTATGTCAACGGGTGTATGTTGTGGGTTCGTCTTAGGAAGAAGTGTTTAGACGGGGTCCGTATTTGTTAATAAAGTGAGATTCCTGAATAGCGGCGCCTGCTATTATAGGTCTTAATTTGAGATTATTAGGTGAGGGGACATTGATGACTAAGTTTGTGGCTTCCTTGCATGCCTTACTTATTAATTCGCTTTTAGGTACTTTAGGGATACCGCAGAAAAGGCTGGATTTACTTGTGAAGTCTGTGATGAAGCTGAATTTCCTTGTTAGTGAGTCCTTCTTTGTATGGGTTGATCAGATTTTTTAGGTTTCTCATAATTTTGTGCTGATTGTAGTGTTCAGCCTTTTCGTAGTATGTTTCGTTTTCCAAAGTGGAGAGCGTTAAGTTGATATAGAATTCTGTCTCAATTAGGAGTACTGCACTCCATTTATGAGCCTCTTTAATTGTAATAGTTCTGTCGGTTTTTAATCTATTTAATTCTTCCCATTTTTCTTGTTGAAGTTTGGCTTGTGTTTTTGTCTGTGCAAGTGTTGGTAAGGGAAGTTTGTGATGTGTTCACAGAATTCGTCCAGGATTTTATTTCGACCTTTTGATGGGGTGTAGTTGCTTCTATTTCTGGCTAATGATTCATCCTCATTGTACTGGTCGAATAGTTCTTCACTGTGTTGTAACTTTCTACAGAAGTCTGTGATGACTTCCTCCATTTCATAGTAGTTTGGACGTAGGGGGGGGGGGGGGGTGAATTTAAGACCTTTGGAGAGTAAATTGATAAGGTTGGGAGTTGGTTCTGCACTAGTTAAATTGATAATTTTTATTACTCTCGGTTTCTCCTCCCTGTCTTGTGTTATTTCGTTTGCCTGTATCTGTGTGCTGTGTCCAAAAAATAGTTGGGGTATAGGGGTTGTCTGCTGATGTTAAGTGGTCTCCTGTGTTTGTTATATTCCTTGTTGTTGTAAAATGTGGTTCGGGTTCGTGGTTGTGAATTGAATGGAGTGTTCCTGTATTGCGAGTATGGATGTGTGTTTCTATGTGCCATGTTGGATTGTGGTGTTATAGATGGCCTACGTTGTTGGTTGTATCGTGTGGTGTGGGTTTGTTGTGTATTGTGGAAGCGAGAGTTGAGAAAATGGAAATTACCTTGCTGTCCCCTTGTGGCGGGGAAGTTGTTACATCTATCATGGTGGTGGTATCTTTTCCCTATGTTTGTCGATGAAGCATCCGCGTAGTAGTTGAGTGATTTGGTATGGTATCTCCTTGAAGGGGGAAAGTTGTAAATGTCATTCAGGGGTGATGATTTCTAGGGTTTTTGTTCCTCCTTATGGAAGCGAGGTTGGGAAGTTCATCTTCGGTGTGGTGCTTCTTTCTTCTTTTGTTAGTAGCTGGGGGGTTTGCGAAGTTGTTGTGCGGTAGGGTTATGGGTTTTCCTATTTTTATGAACGGGTTATTGGAGATGTAATCCGTTTGAAAAATCGATTCATAGCTTAGCAACCAAGCGGCACTTTTTTCCCAGCGCTGAAGGGATTTCAGCTCCTGTCTGTTGCAGTCCTCTTTCCATAATTTAGAGATCTTCTCTATGTTGGGGCCTTCAGTCTTATTGTTGGTTTCAAGGAGGATCTGTTCATCGATGGTTTTGATTTTTTCCTCATTTGTCTGGGCCCTCAATTTAAGAAGTTCAATTTCTGGCTTGATTTTTTCCAATGCCATTCTTTCCCCAAGGCGTCTTTGAGGCTCGGGTTCATTTGGAATGGATTTTATTTGTATTTTACGGGGGAGAGTTAAAGGGGTTGAGTTAAGCCATTGTTCATATATCTCTGCTTTGTTGTGATTTTGTATCATCTTCCAGAATGAGAACTTTCTGTTTCTGAGGGATTTGTTTCATTTTGGGATTTTTTGATTTTTCATTTTGTATGAATCAATCTCACATGGTTCTTCGTTGGTTTTTTCCTGTGTTGGTAGTAGTGAACATAGTTTGGATAGTATCGCAAAGGTTTTGAAGTTTATCGCCGATTTCGGAGGGTTTGTGGAGTCAAGTTTGTCGACTAGCACAGACAGGTTGGTGTTAATTTTCTTGAGTTCCTGTAGAATCTCTTCATTTATGTTGATAAGAGTTGTATCTGTTTTTGTTGGCATTTTCTGTATCTCATGTGGGGATATGATATTTAAAAAAAATAGAGGTGTGACACACGAGTTGTGATATATTAGTAAAAAGGAAAAGATAATGCTGACAAATTTTTTCCAGTGAAAAATAGTTTAATTAGGAATAAGTATAAATTAGTAATAAGTATTAGTTAGTATTCAGTTTTAGTTTTAAGTTTTTACCGGTTGCGCATTTCTAATGCTTTTCAAAAATAATTTTGAGATAGAGCGCCCGTGATGTTTGCTCTAATCTGATCAGTTTTGGAAATTTTTCCTGTTTTGTGTGAAAAAAGTGGCTTGGGAGGCATTAAGATTTGGTTGGTTGTTGAATGTCACGTGAATAAGCACTATTAATTTCGTGCCAATTCGTGTTGCAACAGTTCTTGTAGTCAAAACAATTTTGATTGGTCATAATGTGTTGTTTCCTTGAGCAAGACACTTTATTTCACATTGCTCCAGTTTACTCAGCTGTGTACTCACACTATCCACACATCCTACTACCACCACTAACCCTCACCCACATCCACTCCGACCATCCCACAACTAATATCACTAACAACCCCCCGACCCCACGCACACGAACACACATCATCACACACACAGCCACCCACACCTACGTACACCACCCACTCCACACACCCAACCACCTCTAACCCACACACAGACACACATTCTACACCAGATACAGACCATTTCTTCACCTGTCATCCTCCTCTACTGCTATCTCTTCACCTTGCCTTGACCCTCTGACCACTTCCTGTTGCGCGCGCACCCCACATCTCTCCACTTCCGACCACCACCACAAATGGATTTCACACCACCGGTCATCGTTCCAGCTATCCACTCTATAACATGAGATATATACAACATCTTATCGTACACTCCACGGAACTACTTTAGGAACTTACCCACGAACAAACACTCACATTTATTTCGAACCACACCACCTACGTCCACACCATGTATAAACACAAACACACACGTGCGTATCCCCACATACACACACTCAGCCTCCGGAATCCCCCCCCCCCGAGCCCTCACCATCCACACGCACGCACACACCGACTTACACCCCACC
This sequence comes from Eledone cirrhosa, assembly GCA_964016885.1. NCBI lineage: Eukaryota > Metazoa > Mollusca > Cephalopoda > Octopoda > Eledonidae > Eledone > Eledone cirrhosa. Next base: position 441,901,129 of record OZ024740.1, on the reverse strand, counting down.
CCATGCACACACCAGTTCCCCTTTTCCTGAACATGGAACCTCGTTCTTCCCCCAACTCTCACATTCACATACACACGCACACACACATGTACACCTACACAAACACCACCTTCAGCCCTCCCCGCTCGGACCCCCGCCTCCCTGTCCCAACTCCACCCGCCACCACCCCTACACGCCTCACACCCTTCCACCTCTTGTTTATTTTTATGTTTATTTTATGTTTATTTTAATTTTAATTTGTACTTCTAAAATCGTTTTTCTTCCCTTTTCTCTCACCCCTTTTTTCTAAATGTCTTTCCACCACTCCCCCACACACCCTCGGAACTCTATTCCTACCCACTTTTCTCCTGATGAAGGGTTTATGCCCGAAACGTCGTTCCCCAACCCCACTCTTAAAAGCGTGAACCTAATAAACTCATAGTTGTACTGCCTCTCTGTTTTTGTTCCTGTCTAATATTTAACTATATATATATGTATATATATATATATATATATATATATATATATATATATATATATATATATATATATATATATATATATACCTATCAATTAAATTAATTTGATTTCTTGTTATATATCTAAACTCCTTGTATTTCAAATAAGATTGGTATTTCTCACTAAAACATTTACCCTAAAATTTTATTCTCCTTCGATTTTAACACTAGCATTATTCTTTAATAACATCAAATTTTCGTGTACCTTTCACCGGCTTGACCTCTTTTCATCCCCAAAGTAATCTTTTCATTCAAAGTATTCTTTCCATTCAAAACTTAAGTCTGCATTCCTCTACCCCTAAATTAAATTTCTATTACTACTATTCTATCAACTTGACCACTTACTACTTTTCTATTGGTCAATTCAAAGCCTGTTCCCAAACAGACCTATTATATTAAATCTTTGTTGTTGTTTTTCAATAAACAAATATCATTATTTCTGAAGACAGCATATATATGTGTAGGTATGTATATTTCCTCTGATAGTTTGTAAAATTTTTACATAGATTTATATGATACACATACCAACACACACATATATATCCTAGAAACGATCGTAAAATGATGAATTTTTTAATATAAGGAACTGTTTCTTTGATTTTATTCATTATTTATATTAATTTATATATATATATAAATTATATATATATATATATATATAAATTATATATATATATATATATATATATGTATATATATATATGTAAATATCTTTAAGTCGTTTGGAAGCCTCGACAATGCAAATGGGTAAATCTCCGGGTAACAAGATCCGGTGGTGGAGAGAGAGATGAAAGGAACACACTAAAACTAGGGCCTCGCCTTTCCGGAAACACATAGACAAATGCGGAAACAAAGACGGAAGGCCCATTGTCACAATTCTAGCGACTGAAAGAAACGTCGGCACGTTACGTATCAAGGAAGCGCTTTTTATCAAACGTCTGGCACCGCAAATAAACAATCGATCCGAGAGAAGCGAAATGAGGTAGCTGGTTTAAGTTAACAAACGATACAGCAACACACGCACACACACACACAAACGAGTCAACTACACACGCACACGCACACACACACAGTATCATTCCACCATACGAACATACTACACTGCCAATACAGAGGAACAAGGCAACAACACACGCACACACACACTCAACCGAGACAACAACACACGCACGTACACACACAGTAACATTTAACAAACAGGCAGAGAATGGACTGACAGCCAGCGCCACCCCACTCCCACATTCGGCCGCTAACCTCTGTCCGACCGACCCCATTTCACGCGCACGCACGCTCTGCTGAATACCTCAGATATTCAAAACAACAAACAGCGGAGGACGCGTTTCGCACCTTTCCGACAGACAACCTTTTCCCCCACCCCGGAAAAAAACCCCAGTTGATGGATGTGAATCCGAAATATATAGAGACAATTAAATCTCTCCCAAGGTAACTCTTTCTCGTGTTGTTATTTTAATTTTATCCTTTATACTCTTTCCTTCATTCTTATACACATCTCATACACACCACACATCTCAACGTACACCCACTTACATCTCTCTCTCCCCCACCGGATCTTGTTACCCGGAGATTTACCCATTTGCATTGTCGAGGCTTCCAAACGACTTAAAGATATTTACCTATTATTCCACAATGCTTCAAGCAAACTTCAATACTCTCATATATATATATATATATATATATATATATATATATATATATAACGAAGGAAATGTGGTAAGGAACCAGGTGGACCATAACGCACCAAAGTACTCAATACTTAGGGTAGTGGACTGAATTAGCCGTCGAAACGTCTTGAGCTCAGCCGTCGGGGTCTTACTTGTTCCTATATATATATATATATATATATATATATATATATATATATATATATATATATAAGCGCCGGCTTTAACCGAGGAATTTCCTACATCCCTAACGCTAGCTCTAGAAACCACCCCCCTCATAAAACGAACGTTATAGTAAGCCATACCTATAACCGATCACGCGGTGACCTCGTTGAAGTCGGATATAATAGAATAGATAACCGCACTAAAGATCACGACCCCGGCGACGGTGACCACTGTAGATTACTCGAACTATTCCCCTATTACAAAACCAACAAAGGCGACGGCCTACTACCAACGCCTTCCAACCAACATCTTACTGTACATAAACATGGAAGAGGTAGGAAGAGTGCACCCGAGCATAAAGTGAAAGGGGCACCGAACGGGCGACTGGCGCATTAACACACATAAGAGCGGTCACCTAGATGGAACCACCCGTAGTAAACGTACAACGTAATCGCCACCGTAACGTCCTATGGTCCCCCCCTTACTCTCGTAGTGTGGCCTCCAACATACCCCGGATGTTCTTCGAAGCCTTAGAGAAGAACTTCCCGCCCAACCATAGGTATAGAAAAATTCTTAATAGGAACAATATAAAAATATCCTTCTCTACTACTCCTAACCTAGCAGACATCATAGGAACAACGAACCACAGTAAGATCACCAAGACACAGCACCTCGACACAGACGCACCTACACCTGACAATAACTATATCGGCCTTAACAACTCCCTGGCAGCATCCAATAGTGTTGGCAACGGCATCCGCAGACGCAACCAGCATAACCGCGAAATGACTGGGGAATATGCAGGACATGACGTGCGGAATAACAATCGCACCACCCCGCGTGCTGTGGGTTGTAATTGTGCTAACGACAGCTGCGGTAGCGTAGGTAACAACGTAGGCAGCAACAATGATAGCCTTACCGTGGGAACTAGACGGAACCGCGACAGAAATTGCAACTGCCGCGACAGAGGACGCTGCCCCCTTAGAGGATACTGCTTGACTGATAGGGTTATATATAGATGCACTATTACTAGCCACAATAGCGTTAAACATTATATAGGGGCTACCTCCGGCCCGTTAAAAATTAGGTTTCGAACACATCTTCACTCTTTCACAAATAGAAAACTAAGGCACTCCACTTCGCTCGCGGACTACATCACATCACTAAAGGACTTAAACATCAGCTTCTCCACGCACTGGGAGATTGTCGGCAGGGCTGCACCGTACAACTTCAAGAGGAAATGCGATCTTTGCCTCATGGAGCTCTACCACATCATAACTGCACCCCACGAGCTCATCAACAGCAGAGCTGAAACAGCGATAAGTTATACACATCGCTTAAAAAATCCTTCTTCAGATGGGTTAAGGATGAGAAGTGAAACCGTGCACCGGATCTCCCTGCAACAAGTCTTAACACCCCGGCGGGCAGGCGCTGCAAAATAACACCCAGGAAACTATCCTTGCATACCAGACCCAGCCTCAAACGACTCAGATAAACAGATGCGGCAAAAAAAACTCTCAAAATAAGCGTTTATTACATGCGTATCGACAATGGTATTGTTGTAACCTCATCTCGTAGCGGATAATTTGTCCGGGAAAGACTGCTCTAAAACCGGCCAGAGTTACCTCCCTTGACCTGCTGCAAAATCAAAACAAGCTATTTTTGCGAGCAATGAACCTTGACGTGGATTTAACCCCCAAAACTCTTTCCGAACAATGTAAGGAACACTTTTGATTATTTATGCCCTTGAGAAGCCCAATTGGGCGAAACGTACGTAGGTGCTGTTTTAAATAAACATGTTTTAACGGTCTATTCTCCGATTTCTTACTTTCCCACGTGTGTGTGTATATATATATATATATATATATATATATATATATAAAGATTCTTTATCTGAAAACGTGTGTTGAAACCGATATTGTTATACTTTGGGAGGGTCATGTTGCCAATAAGAAACACACGCACCAGTTACTTTCACTCCAATTTATTATAAATTAAATTTATAAATTTAAGAATTTATAAATTTCCGGTTGGTTGGTTGGTTCCACAACCGGAGGGTTGTTCATATATTGTCAAAGTTCTTTCGTCACACATTCTGTGACCTCTTCAGTGACTGGGGATTCTTTTCTTTGTTTTGTGCCTCTCCTTTGTTCTATCCTACGCCATCTTGTTTTCGTGTATGTTGTGTACTTAGTTGCGCATGTATTACAACCGGGTGTCTGTGTGATTTTATTTGTTTATTTATTTGTTTATTTACATGTTACTGGTTGGTTGTTTGTTCTATGTGTGTGTGTGTGTTTTCAGTTTGTCCTTAATTGTAAGTTGTGATGTTGCTATTCCATTCATGTTTTCTATTTAATTTTGGTTGGAGTTCATTTATGTTTATTGCTTCTGAAGCGGTCACAAAATGTGTGGCGAAAGAACTTTGACAGTATATGAACAACCGTCCGGTAGTGGAACCAACCAACGGGAAATTTATAAATGTCTCTCGCTCATGAAATCCACACAGCTTAAGCTGATCGGACTCCCATGTGCTTGTTTTTCCTATCTTTGCGTTGCTATCCTTCTATGTTTGTTTACATGTGTCGCTCGCTTTACGCGATTTACTTGTCCCAATAGCTTTATTAAGCTATTGCTCGCACCAACTGGAGGTATATGATTTTTAAAGCGATGAAATACCAATGAAGGTTGGAAAATCACTGATGAAGGACTATTTTTATCATATGTAACCCATGTGCAACCACGCAGTATTCATTCTTCTCATGTTTTTTATATATATTTTCCCCAGCTGCGTTTGTCTATTTCTTTCTTACTGCTTCCCCCCTCTCTCTGTTTCTCTCACCTTCTTTCGCCCCCTCTGTCAGTTACACTTTCTGTCGACTGGCCTCTTCCTCGCACTTCCACTCACTCACTCTCTGCTTCTCCCCTTCTCACTTCCTCCCGTTTGGCCTGAAGTGGGGTCCTTTCTTGCTCACACCTCACTCGCGTCGCACGGTCTGTTGTCTCTCGCTCATGAAATCCACACAGCTTAAGCTGATCGGACTCCCATGTGCTTGTTTTTCCTATCTTTGCGTTGCTATCCTTCTATGTTTGTTTACATGTCTCACTCGCTTTACGCGATTTACTTGTCCCAATAGCTTTATTTAGCTATTGCTCGCACCAACTGGAGGTATATGATTTTTAAAGCGATGAAATACCAATGAAGGTTGGAAAATCACTGATGAAGGACTATTTTTATCATATGTAACCCATGTGCAACCACGCAGTATTCATTCTTCTCATGTTTTTTTTATATATATGTATATATATATATATATATATATATATATATATATATATTATATATACATCGTTTCTGAATTTGTTTAGCAAGATTCTTTATCTGAAAACGTGTGTTGAAACCGATATTGTTATACTTTGGGAGGGTCATGTTGCCAATAAGAAACACACGCACCAGTTACTTTCACTCCAATTTATTATAAATTAATTTATAAATTTAAGAATTTATAAATTTCCGGTTGGTTGGTTGGTTCCACAACCGGAGGGTTGTTCATATATTGTCAAAGTTCTTTCATCACACATTCTGTGACCTCTTCAGTGACTGGGGATTCTTTTCTTTGTTTTGTGCCTCTCCTTTGTCCTGTCCTACGCCATCTTGTTTTCGTGTATATTGTGTACTTAGTTTGCGCATGTATTACATCCGGGTGTCTGTGTTTTTTTATTTGTTTATTTATTTGCTTATTTACATGTTACTGGTTGGTTGTTTGTTCTATGTGTGTGTGTGTGTGTTTTCAGTTCGTCCTTAATTGTAAGTTGTGATGTTGCTATTCCATTCATGTTTTCTATTTAATTTTGGTTGGAGTTCATTTATGTTTATTGCTTCTGAAGAGGTCACAGAATGTGTGGCGAAAGAACTTTGACAATATATGAACAACCGTCCGGTAGTGGAACCAACCAACCAACCGGAAATTTATAAATTCTTAAATTCATAAATTTAATTTATAATAAACAGGAGTGGAATCAATTGGTGCGTGTGTTTCTTATTGGCAACATGACCCTCCCAAAGTATAACAATATATATATATATATATATATATATATATATATATATATATATATATATATATATATATATATATATATATATATATATATATATACATACATATATATATATATATATATATATATATATATATATATATACATATATATATATATATATCTATATAAGTTTTTTGTTTTCCGATTTATAACCTACAACATTTTCAACATATGGATTACATTGAGTTCTTCACGCAGACTAGACCCCGCAACTTACCGTGGATATCTCTATGTATGTATATATATATATATATATATATATATATATATATATATATATATATATATATATATATTAGTTTTAATATAGAGGAGCTTCTACAGGACTAGAACCCTTTTATTCGTGAGAAATCATCAGGGAGCTGGCTGTCCAAGTAAGTAGTGGTATTTATATCTTTTCTTTACTGGTGGTAGGAGAGGGTGGGCTTGGGATGGGTGGGGGTTATTGGTTGAAGGATTTAAAGAAGAAGGAGTTCATTAAAAGTTAATTCTTTAAAGCCATAGTAGGCAGGAAGAATACTGTAAACAAAATCATATTTGGAATACCAATCCTAGTTTATCACTTAGACTAACAATGGCTGTAAGACAGGTGTCTACAGGATGGGTGGGGTTCAATGGTTTAAAGAAAAGGGAAATTCTTTAGAAACTAATTCTTTAAGGCTGGAATAAGGGTGACAAAGGCAGAAAGGATTCCATCAACAGATTCAAGTGTTGGGGTGATTCCCCTGATTGTGAAGTTTCTCTTAATATATATTCCAAGTGTCGACAACTACATTCACACACTCGCCCACTTACACACGTACACACAAATACACGCACGCACATACAGGCAGGCACACACACAACAAACATACATAATGGTACATACACACATACACATATACAAATATATACACATATATATACATACATACAAATATGTGTACATACATACGCACACATATATATATATATGCATATATACATATACATATATATATATATACTAGCAATTTAACTCGGCGTTGCTCGGGTTCGTTCATTTGCTATGAAAAGTTACATACAAGTAAACGTGGCTTGAAAGCGCATAAGCTTATCAATTAAGTGCATAAAGCAGTTGAACCGGTTATTAAAAGTTACGAACCAATTAGCATTTTGGACAATCAATGATGCGTTAATAATCTTCCAATAGCGAATTTAGCAGACCAAAGTTGCAAGATAGTGACCCTGATGCCGCTGGGTGTCAGATCTGTCCGCCATGGGTGACCCTACCAAGAAATAGTTTTCCAGACAGCATAGCTCCAACACCTCCAACACCTGCACCAACATCTATAGCACCTCTTTGTAGACGATATTGCGTGTCATCCCTTGAGGAGTGTAAGCAAAACGTCCATTCCTGCTCCCTACGTGGGAACAGGCAACATAAAGTTGACCATGGGAGAAGCATGGCTCCCTCAAATGGATGCCCGCCACCGACAATGTTTGCCCTTGTGACTTGTTAATGGACATGGCAAAACATGGTCTCACCGGGAATTGGGATCGCCGGAAATCAAATGGGATATCTGACGCTGAGGGGAAAAGGTTCATCCTTGGCAGTGTATTCGGCAGAATTGCCCGAAGTACAACACTATGGGTGTTGTCATATTAATAGTTAACCAATTAAAGTCGTAAAAAATAAATAATTTAAACATTCCAATTCATATGTCTATAGCACTAATCTGTTATATGAAGTGTTATTTTGCGGGTTGTTATTTGCAATAAGCCGATTTAAAATGCCCCAGAAAAGCCGTATGTCAATACGGAACTCCAATGACTCCCCCAGCAGTTAAATTATAGAGAGGGGGAATAATCTATTATAGAGAGAGGGAAGAGCGATGGAGAGAGTAAAGCTAAGAAACTATAGGGTGGTGTGTAAAACAGTGTTGTCATATAGAGAGTGAAGAGCGACAGAGAGAGTAAAGCAGTTAAATTATAGAGAGGGGGAATGATCTATTATAGAGAGAGGGGAGAGCGACGGAGAGAGTAAAGCTAAGAAACTATAGGGAGGTGTGTTAAACATCAAAGCATGAAGAGAGTAAAGCAGTTAAATTATAGAGAGGGGGAATAATCTATTATATAGAGAGGGAAGAGCGACGGAGAGAGTAAAGCTATATTTGTTGTTGTATAAATTGATGTGTTGCTTAGTTTTAAAAGTTTATGTCGCTGTTGTAAACTGTAATGGTGATAGGGTATTAGAGGGAGGCATTAACCTTTTAAAGAGAGTTACAAAGGAGATTGAGAGGGGAGTAGAGGGAGGGATGACTCTTTTAACGAGAGTTGCGACATGTATGTAGTTTCATAGATTGTTGAGAGTAGTAGAGAGAGGTATTAAGCGTGTAAGAGGGAGGGTTACAGCATGTATTTAGTTTTATCGATTTTTTCATAGAAGCAGGAACAGTTTGGCAAAGTTTATTACGCGATGATCATCGTTGGTAAATTTGGAGTACATTGGAAAACAAATCATCAAAATCGGTAGAGAAATGTGGAAATGCATAAAAATCATACACACACACAGACAGACATCTTCCATTATATATATATATATATATATATATAAATACATTATCGGTGAAAGCTAATAGCGATACTCCGACCAAATACCAACTCACTCAACAAACATTAGGAAATAAGTGATTATATTCCTAATTAAACGTTCGGGGTGCAAACTAATTGTATTGTGTGGAAAATTGGCTGTATTATTTCATATGATATATATATATATAATATATATATATATATATATATATATATACACACACACACGCGCGCGCTCTCATGCATACACACGAATACAAGCATTCAAACGTACACATATACATACATATATACACACGCACACACACACACACACCCACACACACACATATATATATACACATATATATATATATATATAGTGTGAAACTAAAAACCATATCATTTGTACTGCCTCTCTGTTTTCTGTTCATATAATAAACTACATATATATATATATATATATACACACATACACATATATACATATAGACACACATACGTATATATATATATACATATATATATATATATATATATATATATATATTATTTGCTAAACCTTGTTTATATTTGTTCTGGCTCGTTAATTTATTAACCCGCCATTGAACCACACTGGCATTTGGTTGGACAATACATGCGTACCTAGCGCCTTGTGCGTGAAGGAACACATATCCTATTACTACTACCTCCACTAATGTTGAGAACAAATTTGGTCGTTCTGACTGCTGCTAGCGATAGCCGTGGCTGGTTTGACCTACCTCCTTCTGCCTCTATCTTTGCTTCGGCCCTTGATAAACCTGTTTCTATATCATCCACTCTCATCCCGGGAACAGTTTTGATAGCGTTAGTCTGTGATTTGAATTCAGGAATTTTATATTCTTTGAATGAAAAGAACCTTCTGACGAGAATCATTCTTTGCAACGAAGGCCGTATGGTCTCCGTTTTATTTTTGGGATTCGAAACCGATCGGTAAAGGTAACTATAGTAGGTAAAGTTAATTTTTTAAAATTTATTTTGAAACTTTTTCATTATTTGCTAAACCTTGTTTATATTTGTTCTGGCTCGTTAATTTATTAACCCGCCATTGAACCACACTGGCATTTGGTTGGACAATACATGCGTACCTAGCGCCTTGTGCGTGAAGGAACACATATCCTATATATATATATATATATATATATATATATATATATATATATATATATATATATATATATATATATATATATATATCTAACCCAGAAAAAAGCGAGAGAGAGACAAAACAAAAAGGAAAGAAAAATATATTTTTCTTCCTAAAAATCGTCTCTTTCCCCCTGTTTTCATATATATATATATATATCCTAACTCGTGTGCCTTCTCTCCACATTTTATTATTATTATTATTCACCCCCACACGAGACAGAAAATGCCCACTAAAACAAAAACAGACTCTACTCTCATCAGCATCAATCAAGAGATATTCCAAGAACTACAAAAAAATATCTCTAATTTGTCAATACTCACCAACAAACTAAACTCTACAAGTGAAGAAACAATCCCCAAATACACATTCTATGAAATCAACGACAATATCAATAACTTATGTGAAACAATAAAAACACACCTGAATAACAACACCAACCCTATTCGAACGAACGACAATACACATGACACTAATACACTTACACCTTACCAAATAAAAAACAAATTAATACCACAATGGTACACATCTCTTAATAACATGGAAATTCTCCTTTTGGAAGATGATACAAAACAATAACAAAGCGGAGATCTATGAAAAATGGATTAACTCTTCCCCATTAATCATCCCCCGAAAACTACAAATTAAATCCATCCCAAACGAACCAGAGACACAAAGACACCTCAGGGAAAGAATGGCACTTGATAACATAAAAACCGAAATTGAACTCCTTAAATTGAGAGCCCAAGCAAATGAAGATAGGATCAAATCAATCGACGATGAGATTAATCTAGCAATGATCAATAAAACCAAAGACACCACCCTAGAAAATATTTCAAAATTATGGTTAGAGGACTGTAATAAGGAAGAATTAAAATCCCTTCAACGCTGGGAAATAAACGAAACCTGGTTCTCTAACTATGAAACACTTTTCCAAAAAGAACACACATCCAAGAACCCCTTCATTAAAACCATAATAACAAGAAAACTCAATCAACACCCAAACAACACACAACAACCAACAACAACAAAAAAAACAATACCTCCCCACATACCAACAAAAGAAGGCATCACCTCGCCCCTACCTCCTACATCCTCCACACAACTACCATACGGACTCCCAAACAACAGATATAGTAATAGAGAAACATCAGCTACAAGATAGACACTACAACTTCTCTGCTACCAGGAGAAACCATAAACCCCCCAACACACACTTACAACCCCCCTAACATCCCCACACAACAAACCCACAATCATCATTACTTCCAACATAGAACCCAAAATACACAACTACCACACATGTCACACAGGGCCTCACAACCATACACCAGCTATAAGGAAACCCTAATCTACCCTCCCCCACTTACCACACCCTACTACAACAACACCAGCAGGGGGAAATACAACCACACCATACACCCTAACCACTACAACCACCATAGCTACACACCATATAACAACAACAATAGGACTCAATATGAACACACAAGACAGCCCTACTACAACTACCACCAAGTCTACACACCCTACAACAACAGCTGAGCTCAACACAACCACACGTTACAATCCAACTTCAACAACCACCACAAATTCACACCCTATAACCACGTCCTTCAAATTTACACACCCTACAACAACATCAGCAGGGCTCAGTACAACCACACGATACAACCTAAACTCAACAACCACCACAGCTACACACCATCTAACAACAACAGCAGGGGCCAATATAACTAGAAGAGACATCCAAACTTCAACAGCCATCACAACTTCCGTAATCACATTTTTAGACACAGCACACAGACACAGGATCACAAGATAACACAAACACACAGGAGACACAAAATGCAATAAAAATTGTCAATTTAACCTCCAAAGAATTAACAACAGACCAAATCAACATACTCTCCAAAGGTCTAACATTTACACCAACTCCCCAACAACCAAACTACCCCGAAATGAAGGAAGATATTGCAGAATTCTGTAGAAAACTAAGACTCGGCGAACAACTATACAGCAAATACAATGAGGATGACTCAATAGCCAGAAATAGAAGCAATTACACCTCACCAAAAGGCAAGAATAAATTCCTCGATCAATTCTGCGAACACATTACTAATTACTCATACCACCACCTACACAGACATAAACAAAAACCAAACCTAAGCAAAAAAGAATGGAATGGTCTTAACAGTCTAAAAAACGACAAAACCCTAACAATCAAAGAGGCAGATAAAGGGAGTGCAGTAGTCCTTATGGGGACAGATTACTACACGACTCTAGTACTCTCAACTCTAGAAAACCAAACATATTATGAAAAGGCCCAACACTACACACAACAGAAAATAATGAGAAACCTAAAATCTCTAACAACCCTTTACAAAGAAGGCCTTACAGACAAGGAATACAACTACATCACCAATTTCAAAAGCAGAACCAGCCTCTTCTACCGTATCCCAAAGACACACAAAAGCGAAGTAATAGGCAGGGCCTGCAAGCAAGCCACAGACATTTACATCAATATAGCCCCTCCTGATGACCTTAAATTAAGACCCATAATAGCAGGCACCACATGTGAAACCCATCGCCTAAGCAACTTCCTAGATATTCTGCTTAAACCTTTCCTGAAACATATAAAAAGCTTCATACCTTCATACCTTGACATGCTCAACCACCTCCCAACAACACTCAATAACGAACATACCCAACTAGTAACCTTTGATGTCATCAATTTATATTCCAATATCCCACACAACCTAGGTACAGAGGCAAATCAATTCTGGATGGAAAATTTCCCTAGTGAACTTCCACAGCGCATCCCTAAAGAATTTGTGTTGGAGGGACTCAAATTCATCTTGGAAAACAATTTCTTAGAATTCAATGCCAAATACTACAGACAGAAATCTGGGACTGCCATGGGCACGAAAGTGGCCCCCTCATACGCCAACCTTGTCATGGGATATTTGGAAACCATTCTCTACCGCAAAGTTCTAGACAAATACGGCAACCACTTCTACCAACACATAGAAAAGAACTGGAAGAGATATCTGGACGACTGCTTCATCCTCTGGCATGAAAGTATAGATAGACTGTTTGAGTTCAAAACCCTTCTGAATGGACTCAACACTAACTTACAATTCACAATGGATTACAGCCATGAACAACTCCCTTTCCTCGACATCCTCATCAAGAAAACAAGCAACAAAATAGAAACAGACATATACTACAAACCCACAGACTCCAAACAATACCTTCCATTCAACTCGTGCCACCCTAGACACACCAAAATGGCAATTACTTATAACCTAGCCAGAAGGTTCTGCACAATAGTTTCAGATAAATACACATGCTACACACGACTAGAAGAATTAAAAACACACTTATCAGCAGAAACTACCCACCATCCCTAATCACCAATGGATTCCAACGTGCCCTAAAACTAGACATCCAGGGACTCAGACACCCAAACCCAGGAGTGAACCGCAACTAAAAACTCTACTATACATCTCCACACACAACCCCCTCAACAATGAGGCATTCGATACCATCCTCTAGAACATTCCTTTACTAAAAAGAGACCCAAGAATGAACAATATCCTCCAAACACACAACATCATAAAGATCAAAAGACAACCTAAATCCACAAAAAACATCCTCACAAAAGCCAAAATCCAACAAACCTTCACAATAAACCCTACAGTAACAAAATGCGGAAGGCCCAACTGTGGCATATGCATAAATCTAATAGAAGGTTCAACATTCCATTTTAAACAAGGACAACGTTTCACAGTTAAACACAACTTTACATGTGCACCTGAAAACCTTATCTATGTTTTGACTAGCTCAGGTTGTCTAGAGCACTATATAGGACAGATAAAATACAGGAATACGGAAAGATTGCATTTAGTGAACATATCGCCAATTGTGCTCTCAACCAACTTCCAAACTTTAAAATTTTCCCCATTTACAAATTCATAGACAACGCTACTTTCATCCAATGCACCAATAAGGAAACACATTTCATTAATAAATTTCAACCAGTACTCCATTTCCTGAAATTCGGAAACATCTAAAACTGCAACAAACCATCAAACATTTACAAGAGTTACCTCCCTCACACCCTACCTAATCCTTTTTCTTAAATAAATTAAATATCACCCAGCAAGAATTGCTTTCCCCTGCATATTAACTCTCTAAAAAAGGGAAATCATATCAAACCACAGTCCACCATTTGCCTCCTTCACGGAACCATGGTTCAACTAAACACTCTTGCGATATTAACACATTTTGAACTGCTTAACTTCAATGACTGTACTTGTAAATAACATTAACTTTTCTTCCACATTGACTTTTTACGTTTCACATTATGCACGTTTTTTTTCCTTTTTCTTTTTTCTTTTCACTTCATAAACCTTGTTTGTAAATAACATTATTCTTTCTGCACCTTCTTTTTAACATGTGCGACACCACACTAATACATTTCACTTTCATTTGATAATGCATATAAATGCAGAAACCGGTAATAGACAATAATTAAATATATAAATAGATAAATAAATGCCATTGTTAAATAATAAATAAATCAACTAATACCTTAACACTTCACACAAAGTAAAACATTTCGTTTTAATCATTTTCTAACCCAGAAGAGAGAGAGAGAGAGAGAGAGAGAGAGAGAGAGAGAGAGAGAGAGAGAGACAAAAAAAAGGAAAAAAATAAATTTTTCTTCCTCATAATCGTCTCTTTCTCCCTGTTTTCATATATATATATATATATATATATATATAGGGGATAACAAATTATTGTTATAGGTAGTCCACTTAGATGTAATCCAGTTAGGGTACTCCGAGTAGCGGATAGTATTAACGCTTGGCTAAGTTTGACTCAACAAGACGTTTCCATAGTGATGCTGCGAGTACGCGAGCATCACTATGCGAGTAATAATAAATCAAGAAAGAAGAGTGACATGGTTTGCTATACAATAAGGGCTTTATTCACATTGCTGACAATTGTTTCTCTGAACTGGTAGGTCTAGAGGTCGCTACCCGCCTGTTTTTGCGTCAATCGATCACCAATACTTTGTTATAACCAGTCAGTTCATCAGAGCATTGGAGAGGAATTGACTGGTTATAACAAAGTATTGGTGATCGATTGACGCAAAAACAGGCGGGTAGCGATCTCTAGACCTACCAGTTCAGAGAAACAATTGTCAGGAATGTGAATAAAGCCCTTATTGTATAGCAAACCATGTCACTCTCCTTTCTTGATATATATATATATATATATATATATATATATATATATATATATATATATATATATATATATATATATATATATATATATATATATAAATGGAATAGAATGAAACGAAATTTCATTTCTCACTCTTAGTACGGCACTTACTTAAATGTAAGTATGTATGTATACGTACACACATATATGTATACAGACGTACAGTAGCATGTATATATATATATATATATATATATATATATACATACAGGCACACATATATATATGCACGTACCAGTTTACCGAACATTTATTATAATGTTCGCTTTGTTCGTTTGTAAACAAACGAACAGCCTGATTTACGCCGTGCAGTGTTTAGGCAACCACGTCACCTTTTTGTTCAACACTGACACAGGAACGATGTACTAGTTTCAAACGATGTACTAGAACTGTTTCATTCGTGAGAAATCATCAGGGAGCTGACTCTCCAAGTAAGTAGTGGTATTTATATCTTTTCTTATTTGGTGGTAGGAGAGGGTGGGGATTGGGATGGGTGGAAGGCATTGGTTTTAGGATTTAAAGAAAAGGGAGGTCATTAAAAGCTAATTCTTTAAAGCTATAGTATTAACAAAGGCAGAGAGAATACTGTAAACAAAATCATATTTGGAATACCAATCCTAGTTTATCACTTAGACTAACAATGGGTGTAAGACAGGTGTCTACAAGATGGGTGGGGTTCAATGGTTTAAAGAAAAGGGGAATTCTTAGAAACTAATTCTTTAAGGCTGGAATAAGGGTGACAAAGGCAGAGAGGGTTCGATCAACAGATTCAAGTGTTGGGGTGAGACCCCTTATTGTGAAGTTTCTCTTAATATATATTCCAGGTGTCAACAAGCACATTCACACACTCGCCCACCTACACACGTACACACACATACACGCACGCACACATAGGCAGGCACACACACAACAAACATACATAATGGTACATACACACATACACATATACAAATATATACACATATATATAAATACACACAAATATGTGTACATACATACGCACACACACATATACAAATACATATATACACACACATACACACATACATATACATATATATATATATACATACATATATATATATACATATATACATAGGAAAAAATGAAACGAAATTTCATTTCTCACTCTTAGTACGGCTGTTACTTAAATATAAGTATGTATACGTACATACATATATGTATACAGACGTACAGTAGTATGTATATATATATACATACATGCACACATATATATATGTAAGTATGGATTCACCGAACATTTATTATAATGCTCGGTGTGTTTGTAAACAAACATCCCGAATTAAGCCGTACAGTGTCTAGCAACCATCGTTGCTCATTTGTTCAACACTGACAAAGGAACGCTGTACTAGTTTCAAGCTTATTAGCTATCGTCAGCAACGTATACCTTCCTGCCAGATGATTGAACGTCTGAAAGTATATACTTTCCTTATGCATATTAACGACTGAGCAGCCTAATTTGCAGCCTAATTAGGCCTAATTAGGCTGCTCAGCCGTTAATATGCATAAGGAAAGTATATACTTTCAGACGTTCAATCATCTAGCAGGAAGGTATACGTTGCTGACGATAGCTAATAAGCTTGAAACTAGTACAGCGTTCCTTTGTCAGTGTTGAACAAATGAGCAACGATGGTTGCTAGACACTGTACGGTTTAATTCGGGATGTTTGTTTACAAACACACCGAGCACTATAATAAATGTTCGGTGAATCCATACGTACATATATATATGTGTGCATGTATATATATATATATACATACTACTGTACGTCTGTATACATATATGTATGTACGTATACATACTTATATTTCAGATATACATATATATATATATATACAAACACATATATATATATATACACACACACGCTTACACACATTGAAACGTACACATATACATATATACACACGTACGCACACATATATACATACACACACACACGCACATATACACATATATATACATATATATATGTATAATGTGTATATATGTGTGTGTGTGTATGTATGTATGTGTGTATTATATATGTGCGTACGTGTGTATATATATGCGTGTATATGTGTACGTTTGAATGTGTGTATGCGTGTGTATGTATTAGAGCGTGTGTGTGTGTATATATTTATGTGTTTGTATATATATATATGTATATATGTATATATATATGTATGTATATATATATATATATGTATATGTATGTGTGTATCTGTGTGTATATATGTATATGTATATGTGTGTGGACGTATGTATGTACACATATTTGTGTGTATGTATATATACGTGTATGTGTGTATGTACCATTATGTATGTTTGTTGTGTGTGTGCCTGCCTGTGTGTGCGT
This sequence comes from Eledone cirrhosa, assembly GCA_964016885.1. NCBI lineage: Eukaryota > Metazoa > Mollusca > Cephalopoda > Octopoda > Eledonidae > Eledone > Eledone cirrhosa. The sequence goes on along the minus strand of OZ024740.1, from coordinate 441,883,306 downwards.
GCGTGTATGTGTGTGCACGTGTGTAAGTGGGCGAGTGTGTGAATGTAGTTGTCGACACCTGGAATATATATTAAGAGAAACTTCACAATAAGGGGTCTCACCCCAACACTTGAATCTGTTGATCGAACCCTCTCTGCCTTTGTCACCCTTATTCCAGCCTTAAAGAATTAGTTTCTAAAAATTCCCCTTTTCTTTAAACCATTGAACCCCACCCATCCTGTAGACACCTGTCTTACAGCCATTGTTAGTCTAAGTGATAAACTAGGATTGGTATTCCAAATATGATTTTGTTTACAGTATTCTCTTTGCCTTTGTTAATACTATAGCTTTAAAGAATTAGCTTTTAATGACCTCCCTTTTCTTTAAATCCTAAAACCAATGCCCTCCACCCATCCCAATCCCCACCCTCTCCTACCACCAGAAAAGAAAAGATATAGATACCACTATTTACTTGGACAGCCAGCTCCCTCATGATTTCTCACGAATGAAACAGTTCTAGTCCTGTAGAAGCTCTTCTATATTAAAACTTTTATACTCTGCTATGTATTGAGTACCTTATTTACTGTGGTTACCTCCCATTCAACCCGGAATAACTTGTATATATATATATATATATATATATATATATATATATATATATATATATATATGTGTGTGTGTGAGTGTCTGGGTGTGTGTGCGTGTGTGCGTGTGTGTGTGTGTGTGCGTATGTGTGAGTGTGTGTTTGTGTCCATCAGGTGCCGTCAACAACAAGTGTAAGCCAGTTGGCAAGAGATCCCTGACTAGGAGACAATAATACCTATACAGGATATACATACAAATAATCTATAATCAGCTTATTGTAATCGATTAACTATTTCAAGTGATTAACCTTAGTAATCTCTTTAGTTCCGGTTATATTTAGTGTGACTGTCGCCGGGGGGAGTACGATGTAAACCTCTGTTTATGCTGTGTCTCTGACCCAGTTTTCACTACTTGTTTATAGCTTTATTTAATTTATTTCTAATGACATTTATAGATTACTAGCAGTGGTACCCGGCGTTGCACGGGATAAAGTATTTTGGAACGCGAGCCGCCAACAGACCTAATCGTGGAAAAACTGCATGCCTGGACAATATCTCAAGAAAATAATCAAAATACTCTGATGGTTGGATAATCTTTAAGATTTTCCTCGATGAAGCAGTAAAAATGCAGGTTTTCACCTAATGCGGGCCCTAGGAGATAAAAAAAATGAAATTGTTTTATGTGCATAATATGCTTTGAAATTTCGGGAAAATCGGCCTCCAAAGAGCCCCCAAAAGCTGAAAAAATGAAGTTTTTTACCTAATGCGGGCCCTAGGCCATAAAAAAATTGGATTTTCTTTGTTCACGGTATGAAGAAGAGACTGACGTAACGCCTAAAAAAACCCCTAAAAAGCTTAAAAAACGCAGTTTTTCACTTAATGCGGGCCCTAGGGGATCAAAATCTTGAATTTGTTTATGTGTATAACACTCCCTGAAACATAAGTAATACACATGTAAAGTTTGAAAAACATCGGTTGGGTACTTCTCGAGTTTTAGGGATTCAAACTCAGACACACACACACACATACACACAGACAGGCACCCTCAGGGAAGTGACGTAATGCAGACAGCCAGACATACAGACAGATATTATGAGGGTGCGACCTTATATGTATGTATCTATCTAAAAAGAGAAAGACTAAGAATTATAGAGAGAGATCGCTAAATCGGTCCCTAAGGCATTGAAAATTTGAAATCTTTTTGCTCAGAACACTCCCTGAAATATAAGTATTACATGTGTAAAGTTTGAAAACAGTCGGTTAGGTGGTTCTCGAGTTTTAGGGATTCAAACTCACACACACACACAGACAGACATCCTCAGTTTTATATATATAGATAATTTGCAGTTAATTTTGAAAATAATCAAGAATTTTAAGGAAGTTAATAAATGATTTTATCATTTTGAAGCTGACGTTTGAAAGATAGATTAACAAAATCTTGATCATACATTTGATTGGGTTGTGATTGACATGTGATTGACATGCGCAGACGGAAGAATGGCTGACAAAACCTTTTCTTAATAATTGTTTCTATGTTTGGCACAAGGAGAGCAATTATCTCAGTGTATTATTGGTACTTTATTTTACCGACCCCGTAAAAATGAAAGGCAAAGTCAATCCTAGCGGGATTTGAACTCATAATGGCATGGGCTGTAACTCTATGCGTCAAAGCATGGCGTCCGACCCTCTACCGATACTGCCAATCCACTTTCTAAATAATACCAAAAACTTTGTTTAAAAAGTACCAAAATATACAAAAACGTACTAAATTCAATTACATCAAAATGAAACCCCATAAAACTAAAAAAATAAGTCTTACATTTACTTTATATATTTTAATTAAAAAGAAATGTCTTTTTCTTTCACTCTTCTCTTGCTGTACCAGTTTCTTGTAGTTTGAGACAAAGATGCTGTTGTCACAGTCAACATTTTTGATACTACTTCGAAATTGGAAGTGGCGGGCGTAGAATCAGCTGGAATTTGCAGACGACATGACGTTACTTAACTCAACAGAAGGTGATCTCACACATGTACTTGATAGATTTGTTGTCGAGTTCTGCATGGCTGGAATGAAAATCAGTGCTGCGAAAACTGAGACACCCTTCCTCTCAAGGAACCCTGCACATGCACTCTACATGTACTTGAAGTTCCACTGAAGCAGGTGGAGGAGTTCAAGTATCTCGAGACCGTATTCATGAGTGATGGAAGGCAGGAGGCTGAATTAAGTGCAAGAATTGCAGAAGCTGGTGCAGTAATGCACCAGCTTCAGCATTCAGTAGTCAGAAGAAGGGAGGTAGGTGTAAAATCCAAACTTGCTCTTTTCAATTTGGTATTCGTGCCAACCCGTATTTATGGTCATGAATCTTGGGTAATGAGCGGAAGAATTCGATTGCGTATGCATGCGGCCGGAATAGGTTCCTACAAAAGCTCTCTGGAGTAAAGTTACTCGATAGAGTGCGTAGCTCTGAGATAAGAGAGTCGCTCAAGGTAGAGCTGCTACTTCTCCTAATTGAGAGATCACAGATACTATGGGTATGTGGTTAGAATGTCTCAGGAAAGAATCACTGGACAGATTTTATGGGCAACACCCAACTCAGCTCTGAATCCACACTGAGTTTCAGGGATGGCACTAGGGCAGATCCATTTTATTAGACGATTCAGTAAGACCGTGGATAAGACTTTTCCTATCAATTCAAGCAGACTTATACCTCGATAATCATTCCGACTTAGAGCCCTGCATGGCATGGTGAGCCTGTCCCGCAAGACTGGGTAGATGCAATTTTGCTCTCGGTTTACAAGGGCAAGGTTTCCAAGTCGGAATGAGGTGATTATCATACATACATCCAGATATAAAGCAATGCCTGTGCCGTGAAGCTTTTATAGTGAGCAAAGGCACTGCACAAAGCCAGTCCCACATACATATATGGTGGCTGCCAACTCGTTTTCGAGTACGGCCACTACTTTATATCCATGTAGGAGAACCCCTACCGATGCGCTGAACGAGTGTGACTTTTTAGTCCAGCCAGTGACTTGAAAACTCTGGTACAAACACTACACTTGTGACAACTATTGACACATAGTGCTGGGCCCATGGTACCATGTAACGACAAGTGCAGAGAGATCTCCAGATATAAAGCAATGCCTGTGCCGTGAAGCTTTTATACTGAGCAAAGGCACTGCACAAAGCCAGTCCCACTCTCTTAACCAAGATGATATTTACCAAAAAGAAGAACAAGTCAACATCATTGGATACCATCAGGGTTGCAGGTGTTATATCAGAGTTTTCCTTCTCCTAGAATTCTGCCTTGACAAAGGCTAAGGGGTCATCTCTCCCGGTGATTTTGGATGGACATTGACTCTTAAGAGCTCCTTTGCCCTTTGACAGGTTTTGTTTTTAGTCCTGCAGGATGTCCAAAGTCACCCTCCTCACCAAGAAACCTTGGTGGGGTTGCCAGTTTAGTCGCCAACGACCCGACCATGAGACAGGTTGTACTGGGATACATGTTACCAGTAGCACCAACTGGTGCCCTGACATATATACATACATATATACATACATACATACATACATACATACATACATACATACATACATGATGATGAGGATGGCTGCCCCCTCGTTATCGAGTATGGCCATTGCATGATATACCATTATTAATAATTATTAATTAATTCTATCGTGCAATGCCTGTGCATGGAGATATTTAAGTGAGGAAAGACTGTGCACTGAACCAATCCCACTCTCTGAGCGACAGTAGTTATAACCCGAAAAGAATAAAAGATCAACATCATCGGTAACTTCTAGGAGAAGGCAACTCAGGGAACTGGGATGACTCCGATATAAAACCTACATACATACATACATACAATATATGAAGTGTTATACACATACATACATACAATATATGACGTGTTATATACAATACATGAAGTGTTATACACATACATATATACAATATATGACGTGTTATATATGAGTATCAATAGAATTTTCTTAAGGAAAATATCTTTTCGGCCAAATATCATTTCTAAGTTGTGGCTTTATAGCTAAAGGGTACATCTGTTAGGGAGACGGAAACATCTGTTAGAGGAAGACAGGGTACATCTGTTAGAGAGACAGGGTATATCTGTTAGGGAGACGGAAACATCTGTTAGAGGAAGATAGGGTACATCTGTTAGAGAGACAGGGTATATCTGTTAGGGAGACAGGGTACATCTGTTAGGCAGAAGGGTACATCTGTTAGGGAGACGGGAAGTAGCTGGAGTTGATCATCCTGTTTTTTTCCCTTTATATACAATGGAATGTACTTTTACAGAGAAATGGAATTACCATTTACTCTTTCCCCAAAGTAGAACTTTTTCTGGTTCAAGAAAATGTTAAACAAACAATAAATAAATAAATAAATACTTCAGGAATTCTCAAGAGAATCTTCGAGAATCAGGGTTGACATAATTATTTCTTAAAGTGGCACAATGCTATATATCAATAGGGGACGGATATAAGCAACTGAACCACTCCTCAGTATATCACTGGTACGTATTTTATCGTACTCCCCACCTCTTTTAAATAATTAGTCAAGGGTAGAGTCTATGATTATTTTCAAGGTCCCTGAAAGAGAAAAGTGCCCTCACTGTGGGGACTTGGTTCGAAGGCTTGCAATAGACTCCATTAAAGGTACCGAATGACCAGATGATGGTGTTAAACTGGGTACCGGATTAAATCTATCACTGAAGGACCAGATGATGTTAAACTGGGTACCTGATTAAATCTATCACTGAAGGACCAGATGATGTTAAACTGGGTACCTGATTAAATCTATCACTGAAGGACCAGATGATGGTGTTAAACTGGGTACCTGATTAAATCTATCACTGAAGGACCAGATGATGGTGTTAAACTGGGTACCTGATTAAATCTATCACTGAAGGACCAGATGATGGTGTTAAACTAGGTACCTCATTTAATCTACCACAGAAGGACCAGATGATGTTAAACCGGGTACCGGATTAAAAATATCACTGAAGGACCAGATGATGTTAAACTGGGTACCTGATTAAATCTATCACCCAAGTAGGTCACTGAGGATTTGTTCTCCAATGTAAAAAGCGTAGACAGTTACTGAAAGTGATGTTGTCCGACACTCTAACAACTTCACCAATCCACCGTTTTTGATATCGACCCTGGCAGAGTGAAATCAAAGGTCACCTCTGCAGACTTGGAGCGCAAATAACTGAAACAAATATCGGAAGGCATTGTGTCCTACACTTTAACAACATCCAGAGGGACGAAAGCCGATCCTAAATATTGTATGAAATATCCTCCACCATGTTAAATAACCAAGCCTAACTGAGTAAATGTGTATTGCAGTTCCTAACAGAAAGTCTACAAAAGATGGCGGGGGCGGGATTTAAACTTGTTGAGTAGAGAACAGGGATTCCGTACGAAAATTCCATCATTTTACATCTGTAGTGACCTCGTGTCTGTGGCGTAACAATGGAACCATTTCTAGAAGAGAGCAGCTCAAATGCGCACGATGGTCACATGTAAGAAACAGATAGATAGATAAGTAAAGAGAGAGAGAGAGAGAGAGAGAGAGAGAGAGAGAGAGAGAGAGAATAGAGGGGGGGGGTGATAGGAGAAGAGGTAACAGTGACACGAAAAAAGAAGAGAGAAAAAATCAGAATGAGACAAGCAGAACAAAATTGAGAACGAGGTGGGGTGAAGTGGGGTGGGGTGGTGATTGGTTGGGCGGAGGTGGGGTCGGGTGGGGTCGAGTGCGGTGCGGTACGGTGGGGTGAGGTGGAGTGGTGGTTGGGTGGGGTGGAGGTTGGGTGGCATGAGGTGAAATAGGGTGGCGTGGGGTGGAGCGAAACAGGATTTTGGCGGACGATAATTAAAAAAAAAAAACGCAATAAAAAATCCCAATATGAATAAAACAAAGAGAGGTGAAGAAACAGTAGCTAGGACTACACCGTCGCCGCCCACGTCATCATCATCATCATCATCTACTTATCTATCAAGCAATTTAACCAACCAGCCAGCCTGCCACCCATCCATCATTCTACTCATCGCTTTATCTCTCTAGATCAAAGGTTCTCAACCCATTTCGGCCAAACGCCCCCTTTTTCCCTTCGAAATCACGAAACGCCCCCCTACCCTTTTTTTCCATTTTTCAATATACTACTGTTTTTGATATCAGTAGATTACTAAAAAAATGATTAACGATATTCCAAGAATACCATTGCAGGCAGTTGAAAGTATAAATACATTCCTTGAAAGGAAGTATATTGATTTAAAAAAAAAGGAACATAAATGTTCTTTTTTATTCAACCAGTTGAATTTGTTATATTCCCACCAAATGATAGCAGCTATTTTGAACATTTATACAAGAGCAATTCTGTCTATCCAAAGAGTGCTCTTATCTGGAAGAAAGTGGCAGTTGTATTATTTCAAAGCTTTCCAATTTTCCCTTTAATGAAACGGACAGAATAAATGTTGATATCTAACTTGATGTCCCCTCCGCTTTGCGACCACGTAATAGGGTTTTCATGACATCGTAAGAGGGTATATTCATTAGTAAACGGTAAAATATATACAACAAATGAGTAAGTTAATTGTGGTAGATGGTTTCCAGTCCAGTCAGACTGCAACTACAAATAAAAAATCGACTTACTTTGACCTCGTATCAATGGGACCCTTGAGCTTCATGGAGTTTAGCTAACTCTTTGACGTCAGGCTGGATTTTTGTGAGCTGTAGCCGGAGATCTCCACGTGCAATCACATTGTAGCGGTTGCAAGCCTTACTATGCAGTCTGGAAACAACGCCAAACCCCCTCTCGACTAAGTATGAAAGCAAATCTCTTAGCAAATCTCTTAGCAAATCTCTTAGCCTCTGCATGTAGGAGTGGAAATCGACGCTGAATTTCCTCTTGCATCCCCAAAAAGGGTTCACCTATTTTGGAAAATTTAATTTTGATAATGTCATCTGTCTGAAGTTCAATTAATTCTTCCTGAAATTTAACGTCGAAATCGTCGACGTTGGCTATGAAGGGATCTGCTATCCACATTGGGATGTCCATCTGCAAAAGGTCGACAAACCGTTCTCTCATGTTGTCTTGTAGTGCACGGAGGTGAGCAGTATACATTTGGAGTTGGTCATTGCTTACAATGTTTGAAACATTGGCGACACTAGGAACATTATAGAATTCCCGTCGACAAAGATTCCTTTCGATGACTTTCAATTTGGCCAGGAATATTTTCACAGCATTCCTTGCTTTAAACAAGGTGATCTTCTCCCCCTGCAAAGCCATAATGAGACTATTGCATTTGTCAAAGATGTCGGCGAGGTAGGCACAGTCTTGGCTCACATCGAGGTTTTTTTTATATAGTTCTGTGTTGCGTCCTCGAAGAAACTCAATGATAGAGTCGAACAGTTTAAAGAAGCGAGTAAGGCACTTGCCCTTTGAAAGCCACCTCACTTCAGTATGAAGGAGCAACTCGACGAATTCTTCGTCATTATCTTCGCACAGTTGCCGGAAAATTCGTTCATTGAGGGCATGGCGTTTGATATAATTGATGACATCAATGGCTACCTGCAAACACTTGCTCAGCGGCTCGCTGAGTTTCTTCGCAGCCAAGTGTTGTCGATGAATGACACAATGAACAGCAAATACAGATGGATTTTCCCTCTTCAGAAGAGAGACGAAACCCTTATGTTGGCCGACCATTGCTCTTGCGCCGTCCGTAGCACATGATACAATATTGTTAAGAGGTATCTCTTTTACTTCGAGGTATCCCTTGACAGATTCAAAGATGGTGGCACCTTTAGTATCTGTGGCTAGATTCAGAGTGAAGAGAAGCTCCTCGTGCATTTCGTTTTGGTGGAAAAATCGCACGTATCCCAGTAGTAAGGACTGATTCCCGGAAAGTGTGCTTTCATCAAGTTGCATAATTGTTGTTCAACATTTTCCGCCATTTCGTCGATGCGTCTCCTTATTGAGTCATTACTCAACGGAATACATTTCAAGGTCTTTAACGGGTTCTGACGTAGTACTGTTGAAAGAACTTCTGAGATGACAGGAGCTACCAATGTTTCACCCAAGGAATGGGGCTTGCCACACTTTGCGATTATGTTGGCAATATTGTAAGATGCGACAAGTCCATCAACATTTGAAGCTTCAACTTTTGAAAAGGCAGAAGAAATTAGTGTTGTTTTCTGGAATTGGTCCCTAAGAGACTGAAAGTATGCTAAATCTTTATATCTCTTATCGGGGTGCCTCACCTCCAGGTGTCTACTCAAACGCGATGGCTTCATCGCCTCATTCGAAAAGGACTCCTTGCAAATTAAACACATGGATGACAGGTGGTTCGACGGCGATGGGATGAATCCGAACCGTAAGTAATCAACGCTGTACTGCCTGCATTTTTTCTTCATTGCTGAGGCCATTTTCTGTTTAGCGAATGTGTTTGGTAAAGTTACGCAAAGATTTGCTTATATAAGCCTATAAAATTATGTATAAGGAACTTACTATAATGAGTCCTGTTCCAGTATGATAAAGTTTCAAGTAATGTTCTGGAATAACACTTTGTAATAAACAAAACTGCAATGAAAAAGACAAATACTGTCATTAATTAACCAAGTCGAGACAAGTTATATATGAAGATTAACCAGTCTTTCATGTAGGAATAGTAATAACTTAGCTTGAGGGAATTAAGGTGGCAGACTCAATAAAGGATCAACGAGGCAACGAGTTCAAGAGAACTTAATGCAAGAATGACTAGTAATGTGCTATTTTGAAATGGAATTCATCAATTAAGCACGTAGTGATAAGACGCGATAATACTAAGTTAAGACATTACTTATTAGTCAGAGTTACTCAAATTATCGCCCTTAACTTAATGCATCACTGTGATATTCTTGTAATGGTGCTGCAATTATAATGGATGATTGTTGAAGACTACAAAAGCATTTCCTTAAACCCAAGGCTATAACAAGACTTGATCGTAGTATAAACAGTCAGTTTATATAGGAATAGCAACAACCTAGTTATAGAATAAATGATGTGGAAATGCAATGAAGATAAGATGGGGTCAAGTAAACCGAATGTTAGTAAGAATGAGCTGAAGTATCGAGGTCAAGCCGATCACGGTGATGAACGGGTCACTAAATAATGTTGCTCTTTTCCAGGGGCCTCGTTTGCCTTAAAAATGTGAGGGGGACAAAGCAACATTTGTTGGAGCATTTTAGTATTACTTATGGTGTCTTTCCTGAACCCTATCACATAAGTAAAAATTTCTTTATGCTAATTAAATTTTATATATTCAAATGAAGTCCAGATATAAAAAAAAAAAATAAGCTTAA
>OZ024740.1:441685881-441858381 GCA_964016885.1 Eledone cirrhosa | reverse complement strand
CACACATACACACATACACACATATACACACATACACACACACATAAATACACACGCACATTCATTTTATTAAGGCTAAATAGTGAGTCTTGTTACTCCGGAGTTTCGCCTGTTTTACACAGGCTCATCAGGCAATATATATTTGGCGGAGTTTCGCCTGTTTTACACAGGCTCATCAGGCAATATATATTTGGCCGCCAATTAAGAATAATTTGCGGCATTCGTTTTAGCTCTCTGTGTCCTTCCTTCAAATCGCACCGAGGTTAACTTTGCCATCCACCCTTTCGAGAGCGATAAATAAGGTACCAGTAATGTACTGGGGTCGATTCTTCCTCTTTTCTCTCTTTCTCTGGTGTTCAGACCTGGAGAGGGATGGGTTCCGCTTCATAGACCCTACGTCTGCATCAACAGTTAAGGGCTGATACCATAGAATATTAAGGAGGCCATTTTGTAACCCTATGGTTTAGAGGTCAGTCCTCCTGCTTGACCCCTTCAGCAAATATCTTCTTCCATTGCCATGGGTTGAACAATGCCCTATGTAACTGTATTTATGTTTACTACCATGAGCGATAGAGTAAATTGCAGGTTTGGTACAACCAGCTACTGGGGTCGATATGATCGACTGGACTCCTCGAAAGTGATGACCCAGCATGGCCGTAGATCATTGAAACCAGTAAAACAATAAACGAATGCGTGAGTGTGTGTATGTATATATATATATATATATATATATATATATAGGTGTGTGTGTGTGTGTGTGTGTATGTGTGTGCATATATATATACAAACTCATATGTCAGGTCACCAGTTGGTGCTACTGGTAACATGTATCCCAGTACAACTTGTCTCTTGGTCGGGTCGTTGGCGACTAAACTGGCAACCCCACCAAGGTTTCTTGGTGAGGAGGGTGACTTTGGACATCCTGCAGGACTAAAAACAAAACCTGTCAAAGGGCAAAGGAGCTCTTAAGAGACAATGGCCATCCAAAATCACCGGGAGAGATAACCCCTTAGCCTTTGTCAAGGCAGAATTCTAGGAGAAGGAAAACTCTGATATAACACCTGCAACCCTGATGGTATCCAATGATGTTGACTTGTTCTTCTTTTTGGTAAATATCATCTTGGTTAAGAGAGTGGGACTGGCTGTGTGCAGTGCCTTTGACACTATAAAAGCTTCACGGCACAGGCATTGCTTTATATCTGGAGATATCTCTGCACTTGTCGTTACATGGTACCATGGGCCCAGCACTATGTGTCAGTAATTGTCACAAGTGTAGTGTTTGTACCTGAGTTTTCAAGTCGCTGGCTGGACTAAAAAGTCACACTTGTTCAGCGCATCGGTAGGAGTTCTCCTACATGGATATAAAGTAGTGGCCGTACTCGAAAACGAGTTGGCAGTCACCATATATATATATATATAGTTCGGATGTAGCTGTCGGGGTCCTTACTCTTTTCCTATATATATATATATGTGTATGTATATATGTATGTATATATACATGTGTGTATGTACGTGTGTATATATATATATATATATATATATATATATATATATATATATATATATATATATATATATGCGTGCGTGTGTATATGCTTGAGATGGAAGAATAGGTAAATCGAGAAAACAATGCATTATGGTGTTTGTTTCTGTCTCATTCGGATCAGGTTTTCGACTGAAGGACAAACTCTTTATTTCCTCTCACCAGTCTCCCACATCTCGACAGAGGCTCATGGGCGCTGCTCTTTCTATTCAGGCAACGTCATTATATAAATCCATAAATGGCAATCAGCAAGGCATGCATGCCACATAATCTTCATTTGTGCCATTTTAACATAAGTTAGACACCAATATTCATTAAAGCAACTCATTCTGTTGGAATAATGAGTTGCAAGGGCGGTGGATTGGCAGTATCGGTAGAGGGTCTGACGCCATGCTTTGCAGCAAAGAGTTACGGCCCTTAATGGTCTGAGTTCAAATCCCGCCGAGGTTAACTTTACCTTTCATCCTTATGGGATGAAATAAAGTACCAGTAATACACTGGGATAATTGCTGGCCTTGTGCCAAAAGTAGAAACAATTATACCGTTGGAATGTATGTTATTTAGAGACGTGATCTAAATGTTTGAACATTTTCAGGCGATGTCAACTCAGTCACATGTAGTAACGCGTCTTTTCAGAAACACAAGACAACGCTTAGAACGGGTTTGAAATAATTTATTAGCTACTTTTTATAAAACACCGTCTCCATTCAGCCATCTTATTATATACGACAATGAAATAACTAGGGCAATCAGTGTTTACTCGTTTACAAGATGGCGTATAATGTTTTCTAAAAAGTCCAACCTAAAAATAATTTCCATTTGATGGGATACATTTTTTAAGTTAACGTCTGTTAGGTAAGGGATTAATTGCTTCATTTTCTTTTCTTGTTCCAATTTAAACCTGTTGAATGAAAAAAAAAAATGATTTTCGCCAAATGAATCTATTTTGAATACAGAATGTTCACTGAGCTCATATTTAACCAGAAATATATGAATCTATAAGGAGCGGAAGAGAATGGTATTGGCAGTAATTTAACAGACGATGATTCCCTTAGTCTGTTGTGATACTGTAGCTGAAACTTAGTCTGTTGTGATACTGTAGCTGAAACTTAGTCTGTTGTGATACTGTAGCTGAAACTTAGTCTGTTGTGATACTGTAGCTGAAACTTAGTCTGTTGTGATACTGTAGCTGAAACTTAGTCTGTTGTGATACTGTAGCTGAAATAGTGGTACGACTGTAGCTGAAATAGGGGTCAATGGAACTTGTGATACTGTAGCTTAAGTTTGCTTATTTCTCCATTGAAAAAAACAACAACTCATAATAACTTTATTGATATTTAAAAATAGGAAAATAAGGGAAAGGTAAGGGCTCTAGGGTCACAGAAGAATGGGAGGGGGAAAGAGGGGGGCTCTGGCCTAGGGCGCGGCAGTTTTGGGGCTACACCCCACGGACAAGACTGCAATATGATTTCCGCAGACAATGTCTAGCGACACCCAATGCAGCAGCCACCCCACCTCATGGGGAACTCCCCCCCAGACGGGCTGCTGACAATCTTGCGGAGGAGCTCGGCAATATGGAGTCCAAGTACGCCTGAGGTCTCGATGACGACCGGTGAGATGAGGAAGGGGTCGGTCAATCACCGGTATTTGTTTGTCTTCTTTTCCTCTGCATTGCCGGCCTCAGTACCGGGCTTTGTGGTCGATTAAGTTGGAGGTGGAGAACGTGTCACAACATGTGGCGTCTCAGATGAGGGATCTACCCCCTTCGAATGGAAAGAAATATCTGCGACTGTCAGACGGCAAATATCTGAGAGAATCGTATGGAATTCCTCTCTTCTCTTTCGAAGGAGATAAATCCTTTATTTGGGATATGACATGTTCTCCGCCTTCAATTTAGTCGCCCCGACCACAAACCTCGGTACCACGGTTCTCAATGTAGAGGACAGGAAGACAAGCAACTGTTTGCGAAGGCGATAATGTACATGCTAGAGAATATACGGTGTTTGGTATGGTAGACAGTCTCTAAACATGGTTGCAGGCCAATAATTAAAGCAATAAAAGGTCAACAAATGATGGAAAATCTTCATAGGTAGCGATTATAGGAAAGTAAGAGGTAAATTCTCCTTGAGTCAGTGATAAGAAACTCAGGAGAGCTGGATATCAGGTCTTCAGAGAAAAACCCTCTACCCTCATCCTCAAGCAAATCTTTCGGCATATACTCTAAAGGGGCCGGGCCGCATCCAGGTGATAAGAGTTGGTTCTATTTTTAGTTGAAGATAACCCTCTTCTTTAACGATCGTCTGATATTAACGCCGCTTCCGATATTTTGACTGTACCAGTCAGATGGTCTCTAGTTGTAATTCAAAGAGCCTGTCATGTTATTTACAATGTTACGTTGAATCTCCTCACCGAGAAATACATAAAGGCTATGAATGTGTCTGGAAGGAATAATTATTTCTACTTTTGGCACAAGGCCAGCAATTATCCTAGTGTATTACTGGTACTTTATTTTATCGACCCCGTAAGGATGAAAGGCAAAGTTAACCTTGGCGGAATTTGGACTCAGACAATAAAGGGCCGTAACTCTCAGTCTTTCGGTTGACAGAACAACTAAAACACTCATTATTGAAACAGACGGAGATCCTTTAATCTCTCTCTCTCTCTCCCTCTCTCTCTCTCTCTCTCTCTCTCTCTCTCTCTCTCTCTCTCTCCTCTCTCTCTCTCTCTCTCTCTCCATTTTTCTTGCATATATTTTACCTGTTGAACCTAACACAAACATCATTAAACTTAAAAAAAATGTTTCTTCTATTTGCAGATTAAACTATGAAAGTCGAATTAGCTATTATATGGACTTTGTCCATTGCCTTACTGGCGTGTGCAGATGAAGTTGACCATAAGTAAGATTTCGTGTCTTTTTTCATTTTTGTTACCTTTTCACTCCCTTCCCCCACCGACAAAATAATTCCATCCATCGATAACTCACCACTAGTAATTTATCAGCATTATGTAGAGAACCATATAAAGTACCAGTAATACACTGGGTAATTGCTGGCCTTGTGCCAAAAGTAGAAACAATTATGTATAGAACCCTAACTGTTGATGGAGTCGTAAGGGTTATTGTGGTAGTATATATCGTATATATATTGTGGTAGTATATATAACGTTTGTATATTGTGGTAATATATAACGTATGTATATTGTGGTAGTATATATCGTATGTATATTGTGGTAATATATAACGTATATATATTGTGGTAGTATATATCGTATGTATATTGTGGTAATATATATCGTATATATATTGTGGTAATATATAACGTATGTATATTGTGGTAGTATATATCGTATGTATATTGTGGTAATATATAACGTATGTATATTGTGGTAATATATATCGTATGTATATTGTGGTAATATATATCGTATATATATTGTGGTAATATATAACGTATGTATATTGTGGTAATATATAACGTATGTATATTGTGGTAATATATAACGTATGTATATTGTAGTAATATATATCGTATGTATATTGTGGTAATATATATCGTATATATATTGTAGTAATATATAACGTATGTATATTGTGGTAATATATAACGTATGTATATTGTGGTAATATATAACGTATGTATATTGTAGTAATATATATCGTATGTATATTGTAGTAATATATATCGTATATATATTGTGGTAATATATAACGTATGTATATTGTGGTAATATATAACGTATGTATATTGTGGTAATATATAACGTATGTATATTGTATTAATATATATCGTATGTATATTGTGGTAATATATATCGTATATATATTGTAGTAATATATAACGTATGTATATTGTGGTAATATATAACGTATGTATATTGTGGTAATATATAACGTATGTATATTGTAGTAATATATAACGTATGTATATTGTGGTAATATATAACGTATATATATTGTGGTAATATATAACGTATGTATATTGTATTAATATATATCGTATGTATATTGTAGTAATATATATCGTATATATATTGTGGTAATATATATCGTATGTATATTGTGGTAATATATATCGTATATATATTGTGGTAATATATATCGTATATATATTGAGGTAATATATAACGAATATATATTGTCGTAATATATAACGTATATATATTGTGGTAATATATAACGTATGTATATTGTGGTAGTATATATCGTATGTATATTGTGGTAATATATATCGTATGTATATTGTGGTAATATATATCGTATGTATATTGTGGTAATATATAACGTATATATATTGTGGTAATATATATCATATATGTATTGTGGTAATATATATCGTATGTATATTGTGGTAGTATATAACGTATATATATTGTGGTAATATATATCGTATATATATTGTGGTAATATATAACGTATATATATTGTGGTAGCATATATCGTATATATATTGTGGTAGTATATATCGTATATATATTGTGGTAGTATATATCGTATATATATTGGGGTAATATATATCGTATGTATATTGTGGTAATATATATCGTATGTATATTTGTGGTAATATATAACATATATATATTGTGGTAGTATATATCGTATATATATTGTGGTAATATATACTGTATGTATATTGTGGTAATATATAACGTAAGTATATTGTTGTAATATATATCGTATGTATATTGTGGTAATATATATCGTATATATATTGTGGTAATATATATCGTATATATATTGTGGTAATATATATCGTATATATATTGTGGTAATATATATCGTATATATATTTTGGTAATATATACCGTATGTATATTGTGGTAATATATATCGTATGTATATTGTGGTAATATATTTCGTATGTATATTGTGGTAGTATATATCGGATATATATTGTGGTAATATATATCGTATATATATTCTGGTAATATATATCGTATGTATATTGTATTAATACATATCGTATATATATTGTGGTAATATATATCATATATATATTGTGGTAATATATATCGTATGTATATTGTGGTAGTATATAACGTATGTATATTGTGGTAATATATGTCGTATATATATTGTGGTAATATATAACGTATATATATTGTGGTAGTATATATCGTATATATATTGTGGTAATATATACCGTATGTATATTGTGGTAATATATAACGTATGTATATTGTGGTAATATATATCGTACGCATATTGGGGTAATATATATCGTATATATATTGTGGTAATATATAACGTATATATATTGTGGTAATATATAACGTATGTATATTGTGGTAATATATATCGTATGTATATTGTGGT
Organism: Eledone cirrhosa; assembly: GCA_964016885.1. Lineage (NCBI taxonomy): Eukaryota > Metazoa > Mollusca > Cephalopoda > Octopoda > Eledonidae > Eledone > Eledone cirrhosa. The sequence continues at coordinate 441,851,527 of OZ024740.1, read as the reverse complement.
AATATATATCTTATATATATTGTGGTAATATATATCGTATGTATATTGTGGTAATATATATCGTATGTATATTGTGGTAATATATAACGTATATATATTGTGGTAATATATATCGTATATATATTGTGGTTGTATATATCGTATGTATATTGTGGTAATATATAACGTATATATATTGTGGTAATATATATCGTATGTATATTGTGGTAATATATATCGTATGTATATTGTGGTAATATATATCGTATATATATTGGGGTAATATATACCGTATGTATATTGTGGTAGTATATAATGTATATATATTGTGGTAATATATAACGTATATATATTGTGGGAATATATCTCATATGTATATTGTATTAATATATAACCTATATATATTGTGGTAATATATATCGTATATATATTGTGGTAATATATATCGTATATATATTGTGGTAATATATATCGTATATATATTGTGGTAATATATATTGTATATATATTGTTGTAATATATATCGTATATATATTGTGGTAATATATATCGTATATATATTGTGGTAATATATATCGTATATATATTGTATTAATATATATCGTATATATATTGTGGTAATATATATCATATATATATTGTGGTAATATATATCGTATGTATATTGTGGTAGTATATAACGTATATATATTGTGGTAATATATATCGTATATATATTGTGGTAATATATAACGAATATATTTTGTGGTAATATATATCGTATGTATATTGTGGTAGTATATATCGTATATATATTGTGGTAGTATATATCGTATATATATTGTGGTAATATATATCGTATTAATATATATCCTATATATATTGTGATAATATATATCGTATGTATATTGTGGTAGTATATATCGTATATATATTGTGGTAATATATACCGTATATATATTGTGGTAATATATAACGTAAGTATATTGTTGTAATATATATCGTATGTATATTGTGGTAATATATATCGTATATATATTGTGGTAATATATATCGTATATATATTGTGGTAATATATATCGTATATATATTGTGGTAATATATATCGTATATATATTTTGGTAATATATACCGTATGTATATTGTGGTAATATATATCGTATGTATATTGTGGTAATATATATCGTATGTATATTGTGGTAGTATATATCGGATATATATTGTGGTAATATATATCGTATATATATTCTGGTAATATATATCGTATGTATATTGTATTAATACATATCGTATATATATTGTGGTAATATATATCATATATATATTGTGGTAATATATATCGTATGTATATTGTGGTAGTATATAACGTATGTATATTGTGGTAATATATGTCGTATATATATTGTGGTAATATATAACGTATATATATTGTGGTAGTATATATCGTATATATATTGTGGTAATATATACCGTATGTATATTGTGGTAATATATAACGTATGTATATTGTGGTAATATATATCATACGCATATTGGGGTAATATATATCGTATATATATTGTGGTAATATATAACGTATATATATTGTGGTAATATATAACGTATGTATATTGTGGTAATATATATCGTATCTATATTGTGGTAATATATATCTTATATATATTGTGGTAATATATATCGTATGTATATTGTGGTAATATATATCGTATGTATATTGTGGTAATATATAACGTATATATATTGTGGTAATATATATCGTATATATATTGTGGTTGTATATATCGTATGTATATTGTGGTAATATATAACGTATATATATTGTGGTAATATATATCGTATGTATATTGTGGTAATATATATCGTATGTATATTGTGGTAATATATATCGTATATATATTGGGGTAATATATACCGTATGTATATTGTGGTAGTATATAATGTATATATATTGTGGTAATATATAACGTATATATATTGTGGGAATATATCTCGTATGTATATTGTATTAATATATAACCTATATATATTGTGGTAATATATATCGTATATATATTGTGGTAATATATATCGTATATATATTGTGGTAATATATATCGTATATATATTGTGGTAATATATATTGTATATATATTGTTGTAATATATATCGTATATATATTGTGGTAATATATATTGTATATATATTGTGGTAATATATATCGTATATATATTGTATTAATATATATCGTATATATATTGTGGTAATATATATCATATATATATTGTGGTAATATATATCGTATGTATATTGTGGTAGTATATAACGTATATATATTGTGGTAATATATATCGTATATATATTGTGGTAATATATAACGTATATATTTTGTGGTAATATATATCGTATGTATATTGTGGTAGTATATATCGTATATATATTGTGGTAGTATATATCGTATATATATTGTGGTAATATATATCGTATTAATATATATCGTATATATATTGTGGTAATATATATCGTATGTATATTGTGGTAGTATATATCGTATATATATTGTGGTAATATATACCGTATATATTGTGGTAATATATAACGTATGTATATTGTGGTAATATATATCGTATGTATATTGTGGTAATATATATCGTATATATATTGTGGTAATATATAACGTATATATATTGTGGTAATATATACTGTATGTATATTGTGGTAATATATATCGTATATATATTGTGGTAATATATATCTTATATATATTGTGGTAATATATATCGTATGTATATTGTGGTAATATATATCGTATGTATATTGTGGTAATATATAACGTATATATATTGTAGTAATATATATCGTATATATATTGTGGTAATATATATTGTATATATATTGTGGTAATATATATCGTATATATATTGTGGTAATATATATTGTATATATATTGTGGTAATATATATCGTATATATATTGTGGTAATATATATCGTATATATATTGTGGTAATATATAACGTATGTATATTGTGGTAATATATATCGTATATATATTGTGGTAGTATATATCGTATGTATATTGTGGTAATATATATCGTATGTATATTGTGGGAATATATATCGTATGTATATTGTGGTAATATATATCGTATATATATTGTGGTAATATATACCGTATGTATATCGTGGTAATATATATCGTATGTATATTGTGGTAGTATATATCGTATGTATATTGTGGTAATATATAACGTATGTATATTGTGGTAATATATAACGTACGTATATTGTGGTAATATATATCGTATATATATTGTGGTAATATATATCGAATATATATTGTGGTAATATATATCGTATATATATTGTGGTAATATATATCTTATGTATATTGTGGTAATATATATCGTATGTATATTGTGGTAATATATATCGTATATATATTGTATTAATATATATCGTATGCATATTGTGGTAATATATATCGTATGTATATTGTGGTAATATATATCGTATATATATTGTGGTAGTATATATCGTATATATATTGTGGTAATATATATCGTATTAATATATATCGTATATATATTGTGGTAATATATATCGTATGTATATTGTGGTAGTATATATCGTATATATATTGTGGTAATATATACCGTATATATATTGTGGTAATATATAACGTATGTATATTGTGGTAATACATATCGTATGTATATTGTTTGTAATATATATCGTATATATATTGTGGTAATATATATCGTATATATATTGTGGTAATATATAACGTATGTATATTGTGGTAATATATATCGTATATATATTGTGGTAGTATATATCGTATGTATATTGTGGTAATATATATCGTATGTATATTGTGGTAATATATATCGTATATATATTGTGGTAATATATACCGTATGTATATCGTGGTAATATATATCGTATGTATATTGTCGTAGTATATATCGTATGTATATTGTATTAATATATATCGTATGTATATTGTGGTAATATATATCGTATGTATATTGTGGTAATATATATCGTATATATATTGTGGTAATATATATCGTATGTATATTGTGGTAGTATATATCGTATATATATTGGGGTAATATATATCGTATGTATATTGTGGTAATATATACCGTGTGTATATTGTGGTAATATATAAGGTATGTATATTGTGGTAATATATATCGTATGTATATTGTGGTAATATATATAGTATATATATTGTGGTAATATATATGGTATATATATTATGGTAATATATATCGTATATGTATTGTGGTAATATATATCGTATATGTATTGTGGTAGTATATATCGTATGTATATTGTGGTAATATATATCGTATGTATATTGTGGTAATATATATCGTATATATATTGTGGTAATATATACCGTATGTATATCGTGGTAATATATATCGTATGTATATTGTCGTAGTATATATCGTATGTATATTGTATTAATATATATCGTATGTATATTGTGGTAATATATATCGTATGTATATTGTGGTAATATATATCGTATATATATTGTGGTAATATATATCGTATGTATATTGTGGTAGTATATATCGTATATATATTGGGGTAATATATATCGTATGTATATTGTGGTAATATATACCGTGTGTATATTGTGGTAATATATAACGTATGTATATTGTGGTAATATATATCGTATGTATATTGTGGTAATATATATAGTATATATATTGTGGTAATATATATCGTATATATATTATGGTAATATATATCGTATATGTATTGTGGTAATATATATCGTATATATATTGTGGTAATATATACCGTATGTATATTGTGGTAATATATATCGTATGTATATTGTGGTAATATATATCGTATGTATATTGTGGTAGTATATATCGTATGTATATTGTGGTAATATATAACGTATATATATTGTGGTAATATATATCGTATATATATTGTGGTAATATATAACGTATATATATTGTGGTAGTATATATCGTATGTATATTGTGGTAGTATATATCGTATATATATTGTGGTACTATATATCGTATATATATTGTGGTAATATATATCGTATATATATTGTATTAATATATATCGTATATATATTGTGGTAATATATATCGTATATATATTGTGGTAATATATATCGTATGTATATTGCATTAATATATATCGTATATATGTTGTGGTAATATATATCATATATATATTGTGGTAATATATATCGTATGTATATTGTGGTAGTATATAACGTATATATATTGTGGTAATATATATCGTATTTATATTGTGGTAATATATAACGTATATATATTGTGGTAATATGTATCGTATGTATATTGTGGTAGTATATATCGTATATTTATTGTGGTAGTATATATCGTATATATATTGTGGTAATATATATCGTATTAATATATATCGTATATATATTGTGGTAATATACATCGTATGTATATTGTGGTAGTATGTATCGTATATATATTGTGGTAATATATACCACATATATATTGCGGTAATATATAACGTATGTATATTGTGGTAATACATATCGTATGTATATTGTGGTAATATATATCTTATATATATTATGGTAATATATATCGTATGTATATTGTGGTAATATATATCGTATGTATATTGTGGTAATATATAACGTATATATATAGTGGTAATATATATCGTATGTATATTGTGGTAATATATAACGTATATATATTGTGGTAATATATAACGTATATATATTGTGGTAATATATATCGTATATATATTGTGGTAATATGTATCGTATATATATTGTGGTAATATATAACGTATGTATATTGTGGTAATATATTTCGTATATATATTGTGATAGTATATATCATATGTATATTGTGGTAATATATATCCTATGTATATCGTGGGAATATATATCGTATGTATATTGTGGTAATATATCTCGTATATATATTGTGGTAATATATACCGTATGTATATTGTGGTAATATATATCGTATGTATATTGTGGTAGTATATATCGTATGTATATTGTGGTAATATATAACGTATGTATATTGTGGTTATATATAACGTATGTATATTGTGGTAATATATATCGTATATATATTGTGGTAATATATATCGTATATATATGGTGGTAATATATATCGTATATATATTGTGGTAATATATATCGTATGTGGTAATATATAACGTATATATATTGTGGTAATATATATCGTATATATATTGTGGTAATATATAACGTATATATATTGTGGTAATATATATCGTATGTATATTGTGGTAATATATATCGTATATATATTGTGGTAATATATATCGTATATATATTGTGGTAATATATATCGTATATGTATTGTGGTAATATATATCGTATATATATTGTGGTAATATATACCGTATGTATATTGTGGTAATATATATCGTGTATATTGTGCTAATATATATCGTATGTATATTGTGGTAGTATATATCGTATGTATATTGTGGTAGTATATATCGTATGTATATTGTGATAATATATAACGTATAGATATTGTGGTAATATATATCATATATATATTGTGGTAATATATATCGTATGTGGTAATATATAACGTATATATATTGTGGTAATATATATCGTATATATATTGTGGTAATATATAACGTATATATATTGTGGTAATATATATCGTATGTATATTGTGGTAATATATATCGTATATATATTGTGGTAATATATATCGTATATATATTGTGGTAATATATATCGTATATGTATTGTGGTAATATATATCGTATATATATTGTGGTAATATATACCGTATGTATATTGTGGTAATATATATCGTGTATATTGTGGTAATATATATCGTATGTATATTGTGGTAGTATATATCGTATGTATATTGTGATAATATATAACGTATAGATATTGTGGTAATATATATCATATATACATTGTGGTAATATATATCGTATGTGGTAATATATAACGTATATATATTGTGGTAATATATATCGTATGTATATTGTGGTAGTATATATCGTATATATATTGTGGTAGTATATGTCGTATATATATTGTGGTATTATATATCGTATTAATATATATCGTATATATATTGTGGTAATATATATCGTATGTATATTGTTGTAGTATATATCGTATATATATTGTGGTAATATATACCGTATGTATATTGTGGTAATATATAACGTATGTATATTGTGGTAATACATATCATATGTATATTGTGGTAATATATATCGTATATATATTGTGGTAATATATAACGTATGTATATTGCGGTAATATATAACGTATGTATATTGTCGTAGTATATATCGTATGTATATTGTATTAATATATATCGTATGTATATTGTGGTAATATATATCGTATGTATATTGTGGTAATATATATCGTATATATATTGTGGTAATATATATCGTATGTATATTGTGGTAGTATATATCGTATATATATTGGGGTAATATATATCGTATGTATATTGTGGTAATATATACCGTGTATATATTGTGGTAATATATAACGTATGTATATTGTGGTAATGTATATCGTATGTATATTGTGGTAATATATATAGTATATATATTGTGGTAATATATATCGTATATATATTATGGTAATATATATCGTATATGTATTGTGGTAATATATATCGTATATATATTGTGGTAATATATACCGTATGTATATTGTGGTAATATATATCGTATGTATATTGTGGTAATATATATCGTATGTATATTGTGGTAGTATATATCGTATGTATATTGTGGTAATATATAACGTATATATATTTTGGTAATATATATCGTATATATATTGTGGTAATATATAACGTATATATATTGTGGTAGTATATATCGTATGTATATTGTGGTAGTATATATCGTATATATATTGTGGTACTATATATCGTATATATATTGTGGTAATATATATCGTATATATATTGTATTAATATATATCGTATATATATTGTGGTAATATATATCGTATATATATTGTGGTAATATATATCGTATGTATATTGCATTAATATATATCGTATATATGTTGTGGTAATATATATCATATATATATTGTGGTAATATATATCGTATGTATATTGTGGTAGTATATAACGTATATATATTGTGGTAATATATATCGTATTTATATTGTGGTAATATATAACGTATATATATTGTGGTAATATGTATCGTATGTATATTGTGGTAGTATATATCGTATATTTATTGTGGTAGTATATATCGTATATATATTGTGGTAATATATATCGTATTAATATATATCGTATATATATTGTGGTAATATACATCGTATGTATATTGTGGTAGTATGTATCGTATATATATTGTGGTAATATATACCACATATATATTGCGGTAATATATAACGTATGTATATTGTGGTAATACATATCGTATGTATATTGTGGTAATATATATCTTATATATATTATGGTAATATATATCGTATGTATATTGTGGTAATATATATCGTATGTATATTGTGGTAATATATAACGTATATATATAGTGGTAATATATATCGTATGTATATTGTGGTAATATATAACGTATATATATTGTGGTAATATATAACGTATATATATTGTGGTAATATATATCGTATATATATTGTGGTAATATATATCGTATATATATTGTGGTAATATATAACGTATGTATATTGTGGTAATATATTTCGTATATATATTGTGATAGTATATATCATATGTATATTGTGGTAATATATATCCTATGTATATCGTGGGAATATATATCGTATGTATATTGTGGTAATATATCTCGTATATATATTGTGGTAATATATACCGTATGTATATTGTGGTAATATATATCGTATGTATATTGTGGTAGTATATATCGTATGTATATTGTGGTAATATATAACGTATGTATATTGTGGTTATATATAACGTATGTATATTGTGGTAATATATATCGTATATATATTGTGGTAATATATATCGTATATATATGGTGGTAATATATATCGTATATATATTGTGGTAATATATATCGTATGTGGTAATATATAACGTATATATATTGTGGTAATATATATCGTATATATATTGTGGTAATATATAACGTATATATATTGTGGTAATATATATCGTATGTATATTGTGGTAATATATATCGTATATATATTGTGGTAATATACATCGTATATATATTGTGGTAATATATATCGTATATGTATTGTGGTAATATATATCGTATATATATTGTGGTAATATATACCGTATGTATATTGTGGTAATATATATCGTGTATATTGTGGTAATATATATCGTATGTATATTGTGGTAGTATATATCGTATGTATATTGTGGTAGTATATATCGTATGTATATTGTGATAATATATAACGTATAGATATTGTCGTAATATATATCATATATATATTGTGGTAATATATATCGTATGTGGTAATATATAACGTATATATATTGTGGTAATATATATCGTATATATATTGTGGTAATATATAACGTATATATATTGTGGTAATATATATCGTATGTATATTGTGGTAATATATATCGTATATATATTGTGGTAATATATATCGTATATATATTGTGGTAATATATATCGTATATGTATTGTGGTAATATATATCGTATATATATTGTGGTAATATATACCGTATGTATATTGTGGTAATATATATCGTGTATATTGTGGTAATATATATCGTATGTATATTGTGGTAGTATATATCGTATGTATATTGTGATAATATATAACGTATAGATATTGTGGTAATATATATCATATATACATTGTGGTAATATATATCGTATGTGGTAATATATAACGTATATATATTGTGGTAATATATATCGTATGTATATTGTGGTAGTATATATCGTATATATATTGTGGTAGTATATGTCGTATATATATTGTGGTATTATATATCGTATTAATATATATCGTATATATATTGTGGTAATATATATCGTATGTATATTGTTGTAGTATATATCGTATATATATTGTGGTAATATATACCGTATGTATATTGTGGTAATATATAACGTATGTATATTGTGGTAATACATATCATATGTATATTGTGGTAATATATATCGTATATATATTGTGGTAATATATAACGTATGTATATTGCGGTAATATATAACGTATGTATATTGTGGTAATATATATCGTATGTATATTGTGGTAATATATATCTTATATATATTGTGGTAATATATATCGTATGTATAATGTGGTAATATATATCGTATGTATATTGTGGTAATATATAACGTATATATATTGTGGTAATATATATCGAATATATATTGTGGTAGTATATATCGTATGTATATTGTGGTAATATATAACGTATATATATTGTGGTAATATATATCGTATGTATATTGTGGTAATATATATCGTATGTATATTGTGGTAATATATATCGTATATATATTGTGGTAATATATATCGTATATATATGGTGGTAATATATATCGTATATATATTGGGGTAATATATATCGTATGTATATTGTGGTAATATATATCGTATGTATATTGTGGTAATATATAACGTATATATATTGTGGTAGTATATATCGTATATATATTGTGGAAATATATACCGTATGTATATTGTGGTAATATATAACGTATGTATATTGTGGTAATATATATCGTATGTATATTGTGGTAATATATATCGTATATATATTGTGGTAATATATATCGTATATATATTGTGGTAATATATATCGTATATGTATTGTGGTAATATATATCGTATATATATTGTGGTAATATATACCGTATGTATATTGTGGTAATATATATCGTGTATATTGTGGTAATATATATCGTATGTATATTGTGGTAGTATATATCGTATGTATATTGTGATAATATATAACGTATAGATATTGTGGTAATATATATCATATATATATTGTCGTAATATATATCGTATGTGGTAATATATAACGTATATATATTGTGGTAATATATATCGTATATATATTGTGGTAATATATAACGTATATATATTGTGGTAATATATATCGTATGTATATTGTCGTAATATATATCTTATATATATTGTGGTAATATATATCGTATATATATTGTGGTAATATATATCGTATATGTATTGTGCTAATATATATCGTATATATATTGTGGTAATATATACCGTATGTATATTGTGGTAATATATATCGTGTATATTGTGGTAATATATATCGTATGTATATTGTGGTAGTATATATCGTATGTATATTGTGATAATATATAACGTATAGATATTGTGGTAATATATATCATATATATATTGTGGTAATATATATCGTATGTGGTAATATATAACGTATATATATTGTGGTAATATATATCGTATATATATTGTGGTAATATATAACGTATATATATTGTGGTAATATATATCGTATGTATATTGTGGTAGTATATATCGTATATATATTGTGGTAGTTTATGTCGTATATATATTGTGGTATTATATATCGTATTAATATATATCGTATATATATTGTGGTAATATATATCGTATGTATATTGTTGTAGTATATATCGTATATATATTGTGGTAATATATACCGTATGTATATTGTGGTAATATATAACGTATGTATATTGTGGTAATATATATCGTATGTATATTGTGGTAATATATATCTTATATATATTGTGGTAATATATATCGTATGTATATTGTGGTAATATATATCGTATGTATATTGTGGTAATATATAACGTATATATATTGTGGTAATATATATCGAATATATATTGTGGTAGTATATATCGTATGTATATTGTGGTAATATATAACGTATATATATTGTGGTAATATATATCGTATGTATATTGTGGTAATATATATCGTATGTATATTGTGGTAATATATATCGTATATATATTGTGGTAATATATACCGTATATATATTGTGGTAGTATATAACGTATATATTTGTGGTAATATATAACGTATATATATTGTGGTAATATATCTCGTATGTATATTGTATTAATATATAACGTATATATATTGTGGTAATATATATCGTATATATATTGTGGTAATATATATCGTATATATATTGTGGTAATATATAACGTATGTATATTGTGGTAATATATATCGCATATATATTGTGGTAGTATATATCATATGTATATTGTGGTAACATATATCCTATGTATATCGTGGGAATATATATCGTATGAATATTGTGGTAATATATGTCGTATATATAAGGTGGTAATATATACCGAATGTATATTGTGGTAATATATATCGTATGTATATTGTGGTAGTATATATCGTATGTATATTGTGGTAATATATAACGTATGTATATTGTGGTAATATATAACGTATGTATATTGTGGTAATATATATCGTATATATATTGTGGTAATATATATCGTATATATATATGGTGGTAATATATATCGTATATATATATTGGGGTAATATATATCGTATGTATATTGTGGTAATATATATCGTATGTATATTGTGGTAATATATATCGTATATATATTGTGGTAATATATATCGTATATATATTGTGGTAATATATATCGTATATGTATTGTGGTAATATATATCGTATATATATTGTGGTAATATATACCGTATGTATATTGTGGTAATATATATCGTGTATATTGTGGTAATATATATCGTATGTATATTGTGGTAGTATATATCGTATGTATATTGTGATAATATTTAACGTATAGATATTGTGGTAATATATATCATATATATAATGTGGTAATATATATCGTATGTGGTAATATATAACGTATATATATTGTGGTAATATATATCGTATATATATTGTGGTAATATATAACGTATATATATTGTGGTAATATATATCGTATGTATATTGTGGTAGTATATATCGTATATATATTGTGGTAGTATATGTCGTATATATATTGTGGTATTATATATCGTATTAATATATATCGTATATATATTGTGGTAATATATATCGTATGTATATTGTTGTAATATATAACGTATATATACTGTGGTAATATATATCGTATATATATTGTGGTAGTATATATCGTATGTATATTGTGGTAATATATAACGTATATATATCGTGGTAATATATATCGTATGTATATTGTGGTAATATATATATCTTATATATATTGTGGTAATATATATCGTATGTATATTGTGGTAATATATATCGTATGTATATTGTGGTAATATATAACGTATATATATTGTGGTAATATATATCGAATATATATTGTGGTAGTATATACATATTATATGTATATTGTGGTAATATATAACGTATATATATCGTGGTAATATATATCGTATGTATATTGTGGTAATATATATATTATATATATTGTGGTAATATATATCGTATGCATATTGTGGTAATATATATCGTATGTATATTGCGGTAATATATAACGTATATATACTGTGGTAATATATATCGTATATATATTGTGGTAGTATATATCGTATGTATATTGTGGTAATATATAACGTATATATATCGTGGTAATATATATCGTATGTATATTGTGGTAATATATATATCATATATATATTGTGGTAATATATATCGTATGTATATTGTGGTAATATATATCGTATGTATATGGTGGTAATATATAACGTATATATATTGTGGTAATATATATCGAATATATATTGTGGTAATATATAACGTATATATATTGTGGTAATATATATCGTATATATATTGTGGTAATATATAACGTATATATATTGTGGTAATATATATCGTATGTATATTGTGGTAGTATATATCGTATATATATTGTGGTAGTTTATGTCGTATATATATTGTGGTATTATATATCGTATTAATATATATCGTATATATATTGTGGTAATATATATCGTATGTATATTGTTGTAGTATATATCGTATATATATTGTGGTAATATATACCGTATGTATATTGTGGTAATATATAACGTATGTATATTGTGGTAATATATATCGTATGTATATTGTGGTAATATATATCTTATATATATTGTGGTAATATATATCGTATGTATATTGTGGTAATATATATCGTATGTATATTGTGGTAATATATAACGTATATATATTGTGGTAATATATATCGAATATATATTGTGGTAGTATATATCTTATCTATATTGTGGTAATATATAACGTATATATATTGTGGTAATATATATCGTATGTATATTGTGGTAATATATATCGTATGTATATTGTGGTAATATATATCGTATATATATTGTGGTAATATATACCGTATATATATTGTGGTAGTATATAACGTATATATTTGTGGTAATATATAACGTATATATATTGTGGTAATATATCTCGTATGTATATTGTATTAATATATAACGTATATATATTGTGGTAATATATATCGTATATATATTGTGGTAATATATATCGTATATATATTGTGGTAATATATAACGTATGTATATTGTGGTAATATATATCGCATATATATTGTGGTAGTATATATCATATGTATATTTTGGTAACATATATCCTATGTATATCGTGGGAATATATATCGTATGAATATTGTGGTAATATATGTCGTATATATAAGGTGGTAATATATACCGAATGTATATTGTGGTAATATATATCGTATGTATATTGTGGTAGTATATATCGTATGTATATTGTGATAATATATAACGCATGTATATTGTGGTAATATATAACGTATGTATATTGTGGTAATATATATCGTATATATATTGTGGTAATATATATCGTATATATATATGGTGGTAATATATATCGTATATATATATTGGGGTAATATATATCGTATGTATATTGTGGTAATATATATCGTATGTATATTGTGGTAATATATATCGTATATATATTGTGGTAATATATATCGTATATATATTGTGGTAATATATATCGTATATGTATTGTGGTAATATATATCGTATATATATTGTGGTAATATATACCGTATGTATATTGTGGTAATATATATCGTGTATATTGTGGTAATATATATCGTATGTATATTGTGGTAGTATATATCGTATGTATATTGTGATAATATTTAACGTATAGATATTGTGGTAATATATATCATATATATAATGTGGTAATATATATCGTATGTGGTAATATATAACGTATATATATTGTGGTAATATATATCGTATATATATTGTGGTAATATATAACGTATATATATTGTGGTAATATATATCGTATGTATATTGTGGTAGTATATATCGTATATATATTGTGGTAGTATATGTCGTATATATATTGTGGTATTATATATCGTATTAATATATATCGTATATATATTGTGGTAATATATATCGTATGTATATTGTTGTAATATATAACGTATATATACTGTGGTAATATATATCGTATATATATTGTGGTAGTATATATCGTATGTATATTGTGGTAATATATAACGTATATATATCGTGGTAATATATATCGTATGTATATTGTGGTAATATATATATCTTATATATATTGTGGTAATATATATCGTATGTATATTGTGGTAATATATATCGTATGTATATTGTGGTAATATATAACGTATATATATTGTGGTAATATATATCGAATATATATTGTGGTAGTATATACATATTATATGTATATTGTGGTAATATATAACGTATATATATCGTGGTAATGTATATCGTATGTATATTGTGGTAATATATATATTATATATATTGTGGTAATATATATCGTATGCATATTGTGGTAATATATATCGTATGTATATTGCGGTAATATATAACGTATATATACTGTGGTAATATATATCGTATATATATTGTGGTAGTATATATCGTATGTATATTGTGGTAATATATAACGTATATATATCGTGGTAATATATATCGTATGTATATTGTGGTAATATATATATCATATATATATTGTGGTAATATATATCGTATGTATATTGTGGTAATATATATCGTATGTATATGGTGGTAATATATAACGTATATATATTGTGGTAATATATATCGAATATATATTGTGGTAGTATATATCGTATGTATATTGTGGTAATATATAACGTATATATATTGTGGTAATATATATCGTATGTATATTGTGGTAATATATATCGTATGTATATTGGGGTAATATATATCGTATATATATTGTGGTAATATATACCGTATATATATTGTGGTAGTATATAACGTATATATTTGTGGTAATATATAACGTATATATATTGTGGTAATATATCTCGTATGTATATTGTATTAATATATAACGTATATATATTGTGGTAATATATATCGTATATATATTGTGGTAATATATATCGTATATATATTGTGGTAATATATATCGTATATATATTGTGTTAATATATATCGTATATATATTGTGGTAATATATATCGTATATATATTGTGGTAATATATATCGTATATATATTGTGGTAATATATAACGTATGTATATTGTGGTAATATATATCGCATATATATTGTGGTAGTATATATCGTATGAATACTGTGGTAATATATATCGTATGTATATTGTGGGAATATATGTCGTATGTATATTGTGGTAATATATATCGTATATATATTGTGGTAATATATACCGTATGTATGTTGTAGTAATATATATCGTATGTATATTGTGGTAATATATAACGAATATATATTGTGGTAATATATAACGTATGTATATTGTGGTAATATATATCGTATATATATATTGTGGTAATATATATCGTATATATATTGTGGTAATATATATAGTATATATATTGTATTGTGGTAATATATATCTTATGTATATTGTGGTAATGTATATCGTATGTAGTTTGTGGTAATATATATCGTATATATATTGTATTAATATATATGGTATGTATATTGTGGTAATATATATTGTATGTATATTTTGGTAATATATTTCGTATATATATTGTGGTAATATATACCGTATGTATATTGTGGTAATATATATCGTATGTATATTGTGGTAATATATATCGTATGTATATTGTGGTAATATATATCGTATATATATTGTGGTAATATATATTTGTATGTATATTGTGGTAATATATATCGTATGTATATTGTGGTAATATATATTGTATGTATATTGTGGTAATATATATCGTATGTATATTGTGGTAATATATATCGTATATATATCGTGGTAATATATATCGTATGTATATTGTGGTAATATATAACGTATATATACTGTGGTTATATATATCGTATATATATTGTGGTAGTATATATCGTATGTATATTGTGGTAATATATAACGTATATATATCGTGGTAATATATATCGTATGTATATTGTGGTAATATATATCGTATGTATATTGTGGTAATATATATCGTATATATATATTGTGGTAATAGATACTGTATATATATTGTGGTAGTATATAACGTATATATATTGTGGTAATACATCTCGTATGTATATTGTATTAATATATAACGTATATATATTGTGGTAATATATATCGTATATATATTGTGGTAATATATATCGTATATGTATTGTGGTAATATATATCGTATATATATTGTGGTAATATATACCGTATGTATATTGTGGTAATATATATCGTGTATATTGTGGTAATATATATCGTATGTATATTGTGGTAGTATATATCGTATGTATATTGTGATAATATATAAAGTATAGATATTGTGGTAATATATATCATATATATATTGTGGTAATATATATCGTATGTGGTAATATATAACGTATATATATTGTGGTAATATATATCGTATATATATTGTGGTAATATATAACGTATATATATTGTGGTAATATATATCGTATGTATATTGTGGTAGTATATATCGTATATATATTGTGGTAGTATATGTCGTATATATATTGTGGTATTATATATCGTATTAATATATATCGTATATATATTGTGGTAATATATATCGTATGTATATTGTTGTAGTATATATCGTATATATATTGTGGTAATATATACCGTATGTATATTGTGGTAATATATAACGTATGTATATTGTGGTAATACATATCATATGTATATTGTGGTAATATATATCGTATATATATTGTGGTAATATATAACGTATATATATTGTGGTAATATATAGCGTATGTATATTGTGGTAATATATATCGTATGTATATTGTGGTAATATATATCTTATATATATTGTGGTAATATATATCGTATGTATATTGTGGTAATATATATCGTATGTATATTGTGGTAATATATAACGTATATATATTGTGGTAATATATATCGAATATATATTGTGGTAGTATTTATCGTATGTATATTGTGGTAATATATAACGTATATATATTGTGGTAGTATATATCGTATGTATATTGTGGTAATATATAACGTATATATATTGTGGTAATATATATCGTATGTATATTGTGGTAATATATATCGTATGTATATTGTGGTAATATATATCGTATGTATATTGTGGTAATATATAACGTATATATATTGTGGTAATATATATCGAATATATATTGTGGTAGTATATATCGTATGTATATTGTGGTAATATATAACGTATATATATTGTGGTAATATATATCGTATGTATATTGTGGTAATATATATCGTATGTATATTGTGGTAATATATATCGTATATATATTGTGGTAATATATACCGTATATATATTGTGGTAGTATATAACGTATATATTTGTGGTAATATATAACGTATATATATTGTGGTAAT
The DNA here is from genome assembly GCA_964016885.1 of Eledone cirrhosa. Classification (NCBI taxonomy): domain Eukaryota; kingdom Metazoa; phylum Mollusca; class Cephalopoda; order Octopoda; family Eledonidae; genus Eledone; species Eledone cirrhosa. The sequence continues at coordinate 441,832,716 of OZ024740.1, read as the reverse complement.
ATATCTCGTATGTATATTGTATTAATATATAACGTATATATATTGTGGTAATATATATCGTATATATATTGTGGTAATATATATCGTATATATATTGTGGTAATATATAACGTATGTATATTGTGGTAATATATATCGCATATATATTGTGGTAGTATATATCATATGTATATTTTGGTAACATATATCCTATGTATATCGTGGGAATATATATCGTATGAATATTGTGGTAATATATGTCGTATATATAAGGTGGTAATATATACCGAATGTATATTGTGGTAATATATATCGTATGTATATTGTGGTAGTATATATCGTATGTATATTGTGGTAATATATAACGTATGTATATTGTGGTAATATATAACGTATGTATATTGTGGTAATATATATCGTATATATATTGTGGTAATATATATCGTATATATATATGGTGGTAATATATATCGTATATATATATTGGGGTAATATATATCGTATGTATATTGTGGTAATATATATCGTATGTATATTGTGGTAATATATATCGTATATATATTGTGGTAATATATATCGTATATATATTGTGGTAATATATATCGTATATGTATTGTGGTAATATATATCGTATATATATTGTGGTAATATATACCGTATGTATATTGTGGTAATATATATCGTGTATATTGTGGTAATATATATCGTATGTATATTGTGGTAGTATATATCGTATGTATATTGTGATAATATTTAACGTATAGATATTGTGGTAATATATATCATATATATAATGTGGTAATATATATCGTATGTGGTAATATATAACGTATATATATTGTGGTAATATATATCGTATATATATTGTGGTAATATATAACGTATATATATTGTGGTAATATATATCGTATGTATATTGTGGTAGTATATATCGTATATATATTGTGGTAGTATATGTCGTATATATATTGTGGTATTATATATCGTATTAATATATATCGTATATATATTGTGGTAATATATATCGTATGTATATTGTTGTAATATATAACGTATATATACTGTGGTAATATATATCGTATATATATTGTGGTAGTATATATCGTATGTATATTGTGGTAATATATAACGTATATATATCGTGGTAATATATATCGTATGTATATTGTGGTAATATATATATCTTATATATATTGTGGTAATATATATCGTATGTATATTGTGGTAATATATATCGTATGTATATTGTGGTAATATATAACGTATATATATTGTGGTAATATATATCGAATATATATTGTGGTAGTATATACATATTATATGTATATTGTGGTAATATATAACGTATATATATCGTGGTAATGTATATCGTATGTATATTGTGGTAATATATATATTATATATATTGTGGTAATATATATCGTATGCATATTGTGGTAATATATATCGTATGTATATTGCGGTAATATATAACGTATATATACTGTGGTAATATATATCGTATATATATTGTGGTAGTATATATCGTATGTATATTGTGGTAATATATAACGTATATATATCGTGGTAATATATATCGTATGTATATTGTGGTAATATATATATCATATATATATTGTGGTAATATATATCGTATGTATATTGTGGTAATATATATCGTATGTATATGGTGGTAATATATAACGTATATATATTGTGGTAATATATATCGAATATATATTGTGGTAGTATATATCGTATGTATATTGTGGTAATATATAACGTATATATATTGTGGTAATATATATCGTATGTATATTGTGGTAATATATATCGTATGTATATTGGGGTAATATATATCGTATATATATTGTGGTAATATATACCGTATATATATTGTGGTAGTATATAACGTATATATTTGTGGTAATATATAACGTATATATATTGTGGTAATATATCTCGTATGTATATTGTATTAATATATAACGTATATATATTGTGGTAATATATATCGTATATATATTGTGGTAATATATATCGTATATATATTGTGGTAATATATATCGTATATATATTGTGTTAATATATATCGTATATATATTGTGGTAATATATATCGTATATATATTGTGGTAATATATATCGTATATATATTGTGGTAATATATAACGTATGTATATTGTGGTAATATATATCGCATATATATTGTGGTAGTATATATCGTATGAATACTGTGGTAATATATATCGTATGTATATTGTGGGAATATATGTCGTATGTATATTGTGGTAATATATATCGTATATATATTGTGGTAATATATACCGTATGTATGTTGTAGTAATATATATCGTATGTATATTGTGGTAATATATAACGAATATATATTGTGGTAATATATAACGTATGTATATTGTGGTAATATATATCGTATATATATATTGTGGTAATATATATCGTATATATATTGTGGTAATATATATAGTATATATATTGTATTGTGGTAATATATATCTTATGTATATTGTGGTAATGTATATCGTATGTAGTTTGTGGTAATATATATCGTATATATATTGTATTAATATATATGGTATGTATATTGTGGTAATATATATTGTATGTATATTTTGGTAATATATTTCGTATATATATTGTGGTAATATATACCGTATGTATATTGTGGTAATATATATCGTATGTATATTGTGGTAATATATATCGTATGTATATTGTGGTAATATATATCGTATATATATTGTGGTAATATATATTTGTATGTATATTGTGGTAATATATATCGTATGTATATTGTGGTAATATATATTGTATGTATATTGTGGTAATATATATCGTATGTATATTGTGGTAATATATATCGTATATATATCGTGGTAATATATATCGTATGTATATTGTGGTAATATATAACGTATATATACTGTGGTTATATATATCGTATATATATTGTGGTAGTATATATCGTATGTATATTGTGGTAATATATAACGTATATATATCGTGGTAATATATATCGTATGTATATTGTGGTAATATATATCGTATGTATATTGTGGTAATATATATCGTATATATATATTGTGGTAATAGATACTGTATATATATTGTGGTAGTATATAACGTATATATATTGTGGTAATACATCTCGTATGTATATTGTATTAATATATAACGTATATATATTGTGGTAATATATATCGTATATATATTGTGGTAATATATATCGTATATGTATTGTGGTAATATATATCGTATATATATTGTGGTAATATATACCGTATGTATATTGTGGTAATATATATCGTGTATATTGTGGTAATATATATCGTATGTATATTGTGGTAGTATATATCGTATGTATATTGTGATAATATATAAAGTATAGATATTGTGGTAATATATATCATATATATATTGTGGTAATATATATCGTATGTGGTAATATATAACGTATATATATTGTGGTAATATATATCGTATATATATTGTGGTAATATATAACGTATATATATTGTGGTAATATATATCGTATGTATATTGTGGTAGTATATATCGTATATATATTGTGGTAGTATATGTCGTATATATATTGTGGTATTATATATCGTATTAATATATATCGTATATATATTGTGGTAATATATATCGTATGTATATTGTTGTAGTATATATCGTATATATATTGTGGTAATATATACCGTATGTATATTGTGGTAATATATAACGTATGTATATTGTGGTAATACATATCATATGTATATTGTGGTAATATATATCGTATATATATTGTGGTAATATATAACGTATATATATTGTGGTAATATATAGCGTATGTATATTGTGGTAATATATATCGTATGTATATTGTGGTAATATATATCTTATATATATTGTGGTAATATATATCGTATGTATATTGTGGTAATATATATCGTATGTATATTGTGGTAATATATAACGTATATATATTGTGGTAATATATATCGAATATATATTGTGGTAGTATTTATCGTATGTATATTGTGGTAATATATAACGTATATATATTGTGGTAGTATATATCGTATGTATATTGTGGTAATATATAACGTATATATATTGTGGTAATATATATCGTATGTATATTGTGGTAATATATATCGTATGTATATTGTGGTAATATATATCGTATGTATATTGTGGTAATATATAACGTATATATATTGTGGTAATATATATCGTATGTATATTGTGGTAATATATATCGTATGTATATTGTGGTAATATATATCGTATATATATTGTGGTAATATATACCGTATATATATTGTGGTAGTATATAACGTATATATTTGTGGTAATATATAACGTATATATATTGTGGTAATATATCTCGTATGTATATTGTATTAATATATAACGTATATATATTGTGGTAATATATATCGTATATATATTGTGGTAATATATATCGTATATATAATGTGGTAATATATATCGTATATATATTGTGGTAATATATATCGTTTATATATTGTGGTAATATATATCGTATATATATTGTGGTAATATATATCGTATATATATTGTGGTAATATATAACGTATGTATATTGTGGTAATATATATCGCATATATATTGTGGTAGTATATATCGTATGAATACTGTGGTAATATATATCGTATGTATATTGTGGGAATATATGTCGTATGTATATTGTGGTAATATATATCGTATATATATTGTGGTAATATATACCGTATGTATGTTGTGGTAATATATATCGTATGTATATTGTGGTAATATATAACGAATATATATTGTGGTAATATATAACGTATGTATATTGTGGTAATATATATCGTATATATATTGTGGTAATATATATCGTATATATATTGTGGTAATATATATCGTATATATATTGTGGTAATATATATCCTATGTATATTGTGGTAATGTATATCGTATGTAGTTTGTGGTAATATATATCGTATATATATTGTATTAATATATATGGTATGTATATTGTGGTAATATATATTGTATGTATATTTTGGTAATATATTTCGTATATATATTGTGGTAATATATACCGTATGTATATTGTGGTAATATATATCGTATGTATATTGTGGTAATATATATCGTATGTATATTGTGGTAATATATATCGTATATATATTGTGGTAATATATATCGTATGTATATTGTGGTAATATATATCGTATGTATATTGTGGTAATATATATCGTATGTATATTGTGGTAATATATATCGTATGTATATTGTGGTAATATATATCGTATATATATCGTGGTAATATATATCGTATGTATATTGTGGTAATATATATCTTATGTATATTGTGGTAATATATATCGTATATATATTGTGGTAATATATATCGTATGTATATTGTCGTAGTATATATCGTATATATATTGTGGTAATATATACCGTATGTATATTGTGTTAATATATAACGTATGTATATTGTGGTAATACATATTATATGTATATTGTGGTAATTTATATCGTATATATATTGTGGTAATTTATAACGTATATATATTGTGGTAATATATAACGTATGTATATTGTGGTAATATATATCGTATGTATATTGTGGTAATATATATGTTATATATATTGTGGTAATATATATCGTATGTATATTGTGGTAATATATATCGTATGTATATTGTGGTAATATATAACGTATATATACTGTGGTAATATATATCGTATATATATTGTGGTAATATATACCGTATGTATATTGTGGTAATATATATCGTGTATATTGTGGTAATATATATCGTATGTATATTGTGGTAGTATATATCGTATGTATATTGTGATAATATATAAAGTATAGATATTGTGGTAATATATATCATATATATATTGTGGTAATATATATCGTATGTGGTAATATATAACGTATATATATTGTGGTAATATATATCGTATATATATTGTGGTAATATATAACGTATATATATTGTGGTAATATATATCGTATGTATATTGTGGTAGTATATATCGTATATATATTGAGGTAGTATATGTCGTATATATATTGTGGTATTATATATCGTATTAATATATATCGTATATATATTGTGGTAATATATATCGTATGTATATTGTTGTAGTATATATCGTATATATATTGTGGTAATATATACGGTATGTATATTGTGGTAATATATAACGTATGTATATTGTGGTAATACATATCATATGTATATTGTGGTAATATATATCGTATATATATTGTGGTAATATATAACGTATATATATTGTGGTAATATATAGCGTATGTATATTGTGGTAATATATATCGTATGTATATTGTGGTAATATATATCTTATATATATTGTGGTAATATATATCGTATGTATATTGTGGTAATATATATCGTATGTATATTGTGGTAATATATAACGTATATATATTGTGGTAATATATATCGAATATATATTGTGGTAGTATTTATCGTATGTATATTGTGGTAATATATAACGTATATATATTGTGGTAGTATATATCGTATGTATATTGTGGTAATATATAACGTATATATATTGTGGTAATATATATCGTATGTATATTGTGGTAATATATATCGTATGTATATTGTGGTAATATATATCGTATGTATATTGTGGTAATATATAACGTATATATATTGTGGTAATATATATCGTATGTATATTGTGGTAATATATATCGTATGTATATTGTGGTAATATATATCGTATATATATTGTGGTAATATATAACGTATATATATTGTGGTAATATATATCGTATGTATATTGTGGTAGTATATATCGTATATATATTGTGGTAGTATATGTCGTATATATATTGTGGTATTATATATCGTATTAATATATATCGTATATATATTGTGGTAATATATATCGTATGTATATTGTTGTAGTATATATCGTATATATATTGTGGTAATATATACCGTATGTATATTGTGGTAATATATAACGTATATATATTGTGGTAATATATATCGTATGTATATTGTGGTAATATATATCGTATGTATATTGTGGTAATATATATCGTATATATATTGTGGTAATATATACCGTATATATATTGTGGTAGTATATAACGTATATATTTGTGGTAATATATAACGTATATATATTGTGGTAATATATCTCGTATGTATATTGTATTAATATATAACGTATATATATTGTGGTAATATATATCGTATATATATTGTGGTAATATATATCGTATATATAATGTGGTAATATATATCGTATATATATTGTGGTAATATATATCGTTTATATATTGTGGTAATATATATCGTATATATATTGTGGTAATATATATCGTATATATATTGTGGTAATATATAACGTATGTATATTGTGGTAATATATATCGCATATATATTGTGGTAGTATATATCGTATGAATACTGTGGTAATATATATCGTATGTATATTGTGGGAATATATGTCGTATGTATATTGTGGTAATATATATCGTATATATATTGTGGTAATATATACCGTATGTATGTTGTGGTAATATATATCGTATGTATATTGTGGTAATATATAACGAATATATATTGTGGTAATATATAAAGTATGTATATTGTGGTAATATATATCGTATATATATTGTGGTAATATATATCGTATATATATTGTGGTAATATATATCGTATATATATTGTGGTAATATATATCCTATGTATATTGTGGTAATGTATATCGTATGTAGTTTGTGGTAATATATATCGTATATATATTGTATTAATATATATGGTATGTATATTGTGGTAATATATATTGTATGTATATTTTGGTAATATATTTCGTATATATATTGTGGTAATATATACCGTATGTATATTGTGGTAATATATATCGTATGTATATTGTGGTAATATATATCGTATGTATATTGTGGTAATATATATCGTATATATATTGTGGTAATATATATCGTATGTATATTGTGGTAATATATATCGTATGTATATTGTGGTAATATATATCGTATGTATATTGTGGTAATATATATCGTATGTATATTGTGGTAATATATATCGTATATATATCGTGGTAATATATATCGTATGTATATTGTGGTAATATATATCTTATGTATATTGTGGTAATATATATCGTATATATATTGTGGTAATATATATCGTATGTATATTGTCGTAGTATATATCGTATATATATTGTGGTAATATATACCGTATGTATATTGTGTTAATATATAACGTATGTATATTGTGGTAATACATATTATATGTATATTGTGGTAATTTATATCGTATATATATTGTGGTAATTTATAACGTATATATATTGTGGTAATATATATCGTATGTATATTGTGGTAATATATATGTTATATATATTGTGGTAATATATATCGTATGTATATTGTGGTAATATATATCGTATGTATATTGTGGTAATATATAACGCATATATACTGTGGTAATATATATCGTATATATATTGTGGTAGTATATATCGTATGTATATTGTGGTAATATATAACGTATATATATCGTGGTAATATATATCGTATGTATATTGTGGTAATATATATCGTATGTATATTGTGGTAATATATATCGTATATATATTGTGGTAATATATACTGTATATATATTGTGGTAGTATATAACGTATATATATTGTGGTAATACATCTCGTATGTATATTGTATTAATATATAACGTATATATATTGTGGTAATATATATCGTATATATATTGTGGTAATATATATCGTATATGTATTGTGGTAATATATATCGTATATATATTGTGGTAATATATACTGTATGTATATTGTGGTAATATATATCGTGTATATTGTGGTAATATATATCGTATGTATATTGTGGTAGTATATATCGTATGTATATTGTGATAATATATAAAGTATAGATATTGTGGTAATATATATCATATATATATTGTGGTAATATATATCGTATGTGGTAATATATAACGTATATATATTGTGGTAATATATATCGTATATATATTGTGGTAATATATAACGTATATATATTGTGGTAATATATATCGTATGTATATTGTGGTAGTATATATCGTATATATATTGTGGTAGTATATGTCGTATATATATTGTGGTATTATATATCGTATTAATATATATCGTATATATATTGTGGTAATATATATCGTATGTATATTGTTGTAGTATATATCGTATATATATTGTGGTAATATATACCGTATGTATATTGTGGTAATATATAACGTATATATATTGTGGTAATATATATCGTATGTATATTGTGGTAATATATATCGTATGTATATTGTGGTAATATATATCGTATATATATTGTGGTAATATATACCGTATATATATTGTGGTAGTATATAACGTATATATTTGTGGTAATATATAACGTATATATATTGTGGTAATATATCTCGTATGTATATTGTATTAATATATAACGTATATATATTGTGGTAATATATATCGTATATATATTGTGGTAATATATATCGTATATATATTGTGGTAATATATATCGTATATATATTGTGGTAATATATATCGTATATATATTGTGGTAATATATATCGTATATATATTGTGGTAATATATAACGTATGTATATTGTGGTAATATATATCGCATATATATTGTGGTAGTATATATCATATGTATATTGTGGTAATATATATCCTATGTATATCGTGGGAATATATATCGTATGTATATTGTGGTAATATATGTCGTATATATATTGTGGTAATATATACCGTATGTATATTGTGGTAATATATAACGTATGTATATTGTGGTAATATATAACGTATGTATATTGTGGTAATATATATCGTATATATATTGTGGTAATATATATCGTATATATATGGTGGTAATATATATCGTATATATATTGGGGTAATATATATCGTATGTATATTGTGGTAATATATATCGTATGTATATTGTGGTAATATATAACGTATATATATTGTGGTAGTATATATCGTATATATATTGTGGCAATATATACCGTATGTATATTGTGGTAATATATAACGTATGTATATTGTGGTAATATATATCGTATGTATATTGTGGTAATATATATCGTATATATATTGTGGTAATATATATCGTATATATATTGTGGTAATATATATCGTATATGTATTGTGGTAATATATATCGTATATATATTGTGGTAATATATACCGTATGTATATTGTGGTAATATATATCGTGTATATTGTGGTAATATATATCGTATGTATATTGTGGTAGTATATATCGTATGTATATTGTGATAATATATAACGTATAGATATTCTGGTAATATATATCATATATATAATGTGGTAATATATATCGTATGTGGTAATATATAACGTATATATATTGTGGTAATATATATCGTATATATATTGTGGTAATATATAACGTATATATATTGTGGTAATATATATCGTATATATATTGTGGTAATATATAACGTATATATATTGTGGTAATATATATCGTATGTATATTGTGGTAGTATATATCGTATATATATTGTGGTAGTATATGTCGTATATATATTGTGGTATTATATATCGTATTAATATATATCGTATATATATTGTGGTAATATATATCGTATGTATATTGTTGTAATATATAACGTATATATACTGTGGTAATATATATCGTATATATATTGTGGTAGTATATATCGTATGTATATTGTGGTAATATATAACGTATATATATCGTGGTAATATATATCGTATGTATATTGTGGTAATATATATATATCTTATATATATTGTGGTAATATATATCGTATGTATATTGTGGTAATATATATCGTATGTATATGGTGGTAATATATAACGTATATATATTGTGGTAATATATATCGAATATATATTGTGGTAGTATATACATATTATATGTATATTGTGGTAATATATATCGTATATATATTGTGGTAATTTATAACGTATATATATTGTGGTAATATATAACGTATGTATATTGTGGTAATATATATCGTATATATATTGTGGTAATATATATATTATATATATTGTGGTAATATATATCGTATGTATATTGTGGTAATATATATCGTATGTATATTGTGGTAATATATAACGTATATATACTGTGGTAATATATATCGTATATATATTGTGGTAGTATATATCGTATGTATATTGTGGTAATATATAACGTATATATATCGTGGTAATATATATCGTATGTATATTGTGGTAATATATATATCTTATATATATTGTGGTAATATATATCGTATGTATATTGTGGTAATATATATCGTATGTATATTGTGATAATATATAACGTATAGATATTGTGGTAATATATATCATATATATAATGTGGTAATATATATCGTATGTGGTAATATATAACGTATATATATTGTGGTAATATATATCGTATATATATTGTGGTAGTATATGTCGTATATATATTGTGGTATTATATATCGTATTACTATATATAGTATATATATTGTGGTAATATATACCGTATGTATATTGTGGTAATATATAACGTATGTATATTGTGGTAATACATATCATATGTATATTGTGGTAATATATATCGTATATATATTGTGGTAATATATAACGTATATATATTGTGGTAATATATAACGTATGTATATTGTGGTAATATATATCGTATGTATATTGTGCTAATATATAACGTATATATATTGTGGTAATATATATCGAATATATATTGTGGTAGTATATATCGTATGTATATTGTGGTAATATATAACGTATATATATTGTGGTAATATATATCGTATGTATATAGTGGTAATATATATCGTATGTATATTGTGGTAATATATATCGTATATATATTGTGGTAATATATACCGTATATATATTGTGGTAGTATATAACGTATATATTTGTGGTAATATATAACGTATATATATTGTGGTAATATATCTCGTATGTATATTGTATTAATATATAACGTATATATATTGTGGTAATATATATCGTATATATATTGTGGTAATATATATCGTATATATATTGTGGTAATATATATCGTATATATATTGTGGTAATATATATCGTATATATATTGTGGTAATATATATCGTATATATATTGTGGTAATATATAACGTATGTATATTGTGGTAATATATATCGCATATATATTGTGGTAGTATATATCATATGTATATTGTGGTAATATATATCCTATGTATATCGTGGGAATATATATCGTATGTATATTGTGGTAATATATGTCGTATATATATTGTGGTAATATATACCGTATGTATATTGTGGTAATATATAACGTATGTATATTGTGGTAATATATAACGTATGTATATTGTGGTAATATATATCGTATATATATTGTGGTAATATATATCGTTTATATATGGTGGTAATATATATCGTATATATATTGGGGTAATATATATCGTATGTATATTGTGGTAATATATATCGTATGTATATTGTGGTAATATATAACGTATATATATTGTGGTAGTATATATCGTATATATATTGTGGTAATATATACCGTATGTATATTGTGGTAATATATAACGTATGTATATTGTGGTAATATATATCGTATGTATATTGTGGTAATATATATCGTATATATATTGTGGTAATATATATCGTATATATATTGTGGTAATATATATCGTATATGTATTGTGGTAATATATATCGTATATATATTGTGGTAATATAAACCGTATGTATATTGTGGTAATATATATCGTGTATATTGTGGTAATATATATCGTATGTATATTGTGGTAGTATATATCGTATGTATATTGTGATAATATATAACGTATAGATATTCTGGTAATATATATCATATATATAATGTGGTAATATATATCGTATGTGGTAATATATAACGTATATATATTGAGGTAATATATATCGTATATATATATTGTGGTAATATATAACGTATATATATTGTGGTAATATATATCGTATATATATTGTGGTAATATATAACGTATATATATTGTGGTAATATATATCGTATGTATATTGTGGTAGTATATATCGTATATATATTGTGGTAGTATATGTCGTATATATATTGTGGTATTATATATCGTATTAATATATATCGTAAATATATTGTGGTAATATATATCGTATGTATATTGTTGTAATATATAACGTATATATACTGTGGTAATATATATCGTATATATATTGTGGTAGTATATATCGTATGTATATTGTGGTAATATATAACGTATATATATCGTGGTAATATATATCGTATGTATATTGTGGTAATATATATATATTTTATATATATTGTGGTAATATATATCGTATGTATATTGTGGTAATATATATCGTATGTATATGGTGGTAATATATATCGTATATATATTGTGGTAATATATATCGAATATATATTGTGGTAGTATATACATATTATATGTATATTGTGGTAATATATATCGTATATATATTGTGGTAATTTATAACGTATATATATTGTGGTAATATATAACGTATGTATATTGTGGTAATATATATCGTATATATATTGTGGTAATATATATATTATATATATTGTGGTAATATATATCGTATGTATATTGTGGTAATATATATCGTATGTATATTGTGGTAATATATAACGTATATATACTGTGGTAATATATATCGTATATATATTGTGGTAGTATATATCGTATGTATATTGTGGTAATATATAACGTATATATATCGTGGCAATATATATCGTATGTATATTGTGGTAATATATATATCTTATATATATTGTGGTAATATATATCGTATGTATATTGTGGTAATATATATCGTATGTATATTGTGATAATATATAACGTATAGATATTGTGGTAATATATATCATATATATAATGTGGTAATATATATCGTATGTGGTAATATATAACGTATATATATTGTGGTAATATATATCGTATATATATTGTGGTAATATATAACGTATATATATTGTGGTAATATATATCGTATGTATATTGTGGTAATATATATCGTATATATATTGTGGTAGTATATGTCGTATATATATTGTGGTATTATATATCGTATTAATATATATCGTATATATATTGTGGTAATATATATCGTATGTATATTGTTGTAATATATAACGTATATATACTGTGGTAATATATATCGTATATATATTGAGGTAGTATATATCGTATGTATATTGTGGTAATATATAACGTATATATATCGTGGTAATATATATCGTATTTATATTGTGGTAATATATATATCTTATATATATTGTGGTAATATATATCGTATGTATATTGTGGTAATATATATCGTATGTATATTGTGGTAATATATAACGTATATATATATTGTGGTAATATATATCGAATATATATTGTGGTAGTATATACATGTTATATGTATATTGTGGTAATATATATAGTATATATATTGTGGTAACATATATAGTATATATATTGTGGTAATTTATAACGTATATATATTGTGGTAATATATAACGTATGTATATTGTGGTAATATATATCGTATATATATTGTGGTAATATATATATATTATATATTGTGGTAATATATATCGTATGTATATTGTGGTAATATATATCGTATGTATATTGTGGTAATATATAACGTATATATACTGTGGTAATATATATCGTATATATATTGTGGTAGTATATATCGTATGTATATTGTGGTAATATATAACGTATATATATCATGGTAATATATATCGTATGTATATTGTGGTAATATATATATCTTATATATATTGTGGTAATATATATCGTATGTATATTGTGGTAATATATATCGTATGTATATTGTGGTAATATATAACGTATATATATTGTGGTAATATACATCGAATATATATTGTGGTAGTATATATCGTATGTATATTGTGGTAATATATAACGTATATATATTGTGGTAATATATATCGTATGTATATTGTGGTAATATATATCGTATGTATATTGTGGTAATATATATCGTATGTATATTGTGGTAATATATATCGTATGTATATTGTGGTAATATATATCGTATATATATTGTGGTAATATATACCGTATATATATTGTGGTAGTATATAACGTATATATTTGTGGTAATATATAACGTATATATATATTGTGGTAATATATCTCGTATGTATATTGTATTAATATATAACGTATATATATTGTGGTAATATATATCGTATATATATTGCGGTAATATATATCGGATATATGTTGTGGTAATATATATCGTATATATATTGTGGTAATATATAACGTATGAATATTGTAGTAATATATATCGCATATATATTGTGGTAGTATATATCGTATGAATATTGTGGTAATATATATCGTATGTATATTGTGGGAATATATGTCGTATGTATATTGTGGTAATATATATCGTATATATATTGTGGTAATATATACCGTATGTATGTTGTGGTAATATATATCGTATGTATATTGTGGTAATATATAACGAATATATATTGTGGTAATATATAACGTATGTATATTGTGGTAATATATATCGTATATATATTGTGGTAATATATATCGTATATATATTGTGGTAATATATATCGTATATATATTGTGGTAATATATATCTTATGTATAATGTGGTAATATATATCGTATGTAGTTTGTGGAAATATATATCGTATATATATTGTATTAATATATATGGTATGTATATTGTGGTAATATATATTGTATGTATATTTTGGTAATATATTTCGTATATATATTGTGGTAATATATACCGTATGTATATTGTGGTAATATATATCGTATGTATATTGTGGTAATATATATCGTATGTATATTGTGGTAATATATATCGTATATATATTGTGGTAATATATATCGTATGTATATTGTGGTAATATATATCGTATGTATATTGTGGTAATATATATCGTATGTATATTGTGGTAATATATATCGTATGTATATTGTGGTAATATATATCGTATATATATCGTGGTAATATATATCGTATGTATATTGTGGTAATATATATCTTATGTATATTGTGGTAATATATATCGTATATATATTGTGGTAATATATATCGTATGTATATTGTCGTAGTATATATCGTATATATATTGTGGTAATATATACCGTATGTATATTGTGGTAATATATAACGTATGTATATTGTGGTAATACATATTATATGTATATTGTGGTAATATATATCGTATATATATTGTGGTAATTTATAACGTATATATATTGTGGTAATATATAACGTATGTATATTGTGGTAATATATATCGTATGTATATTGTGGTAATATATATATTATATATATTGTGGTAATATATATCGTATGTATATTGTGGTAATATATATCGTATGTATATTGTGGTAATATATAACGTATATATACTGTGGTAATATATATCGTATATATATTGTGGTAGTATATATCGTATGTATATTGTGGTAATATATAACGTATATATATCGTGGTAATATATATCGTATGTATATTGTGGTATTATATATCGTATGTATATTGTGGTAGTATATAACGTATATATATTGTGGTAATATATATCTTATGTATATTGTGGTAATATATCTCGTATGTATATTGTGGTAATATATATCGTATGTATATTGTGGTAATATATATCGTATGAATATTGTGGTAATATATATCGTATATATATTGTGGTAATATATATCGTATGTATATTGTGGTAATATATATCTTATGTATATTGTGGTAATATATATCTTATATATATTGTGGTAATATATACTGTATATATATTGTGGTAGTATATAACGTATATATATTGTGGTAATATATCTCGTATGTATATTGTATTAATATATAACGTATATATATTGTGGTAATATATATCGTATATATATTGTGGTAATATATATCGTATATATATTGTGGTAATATATACCGTATGTATATTGTGGTAATATATATCGTATGTATATTGTGGTAATATATATCGTATGTATATTGTGGTAATATATATCGTATATATATTGTGGTAATATATATCGTATGTATATTGTGGTAATATATATCGTATGTATATTGTGGTAATATATATCGTATGTATATTGTGGTAATATATATCGTATGAATATTGTGGTAATATATATCGTATATATATTGTGGTAATATATATCGTATGTATATTGTGGTAATATATATCTTATGTATATTGTGGTAATATATATCGTATATATATTATGGTAATATATAACGTATATATATTGTGGTAATATATAACGTATGTATATTGTGGTAATATATATCGTATGTATATTGTGGTAATATATATCTTATATATATTGTGGTAATATATATCGTATGTATATTGTGGTAATATACAACGTATATATATTGTGGTAATATATATTCTATATATATTGTGGTAGTATATAACGTATATATATTGTGGTAATATATATCTTATGTATATTGTGGTAATGTATCTCGTATGTATATTGTATTAATATACAACGTATGTATATTGTGGTAATATATATCGTATATATATTGTGGTAATATATATCGTATATATATTGTGGTAATATATATCGTATATATATTGTGGTAATATATATCTTATGTATATTGTGGTAATATATATCGTATGTATATTGTGGTAATATATAACGTATATATATTGTGGTAATATATATCGTATGTATATTGTGGTAATATATATCGTATATATATTGTATTAATATATATCGTATGTATATTATGTTAATATATATTGTATGTATATTTTGGTAATATATATCGTATATATATTGTGGTAATATATACAGTATGTATATTGTGGTAATATATATCGTATGTATATTGTGGTAATATATATCGTATGTATATTGTGGTAATATATATCGTATATATATTGTGGTAATATATATCGTATGTATATTGTGGTAATATATAACGTATATATATTGTGGTAATATATATCGTATATATATTGTGGTAATATATATCGTATATATATTGTGGTAGTATTTATCGTATATATATTGTGGTAATATATATCGTATGTATATTGTGGTAATATATATCGTATGTATATTGTGGTAATATATAACGTATATATATTGTGGTAATATATATCGTATATATATTGTGGTAATATATAACGTATATATATTGTGGTATTATATATCGTATGTATATTGTGGTAATATATATCGTATGTATATTGTGGTAATATATATCGTATGTATATTGTGGTAATATATAACGTATATATATTGTGGTAGTATATATCGTATATATATTATGGTAGTATATATCGTATGTATATTGTGGTAGTATATATCGTATATATATTGTGGTAGTATATATCGTATATATATTGTGGTAATATATATCGTATGTATATTGTGGGAATATATATCGTATCTATATTGTGGTAATATATATCGT
Source organism: Eledone cirrhosa (assembly GCA_964016885.1). Taxonomy (NCBI): domain Eukaryota; kingdom Metazoa; phylum Mollusca; class Cephalopoda; order Octopoda; family Eledonidae; genus Eledone; species Eledone cirrhosa. The sequence continues at coordinate 441,814,182 of OZ024740.1, read as the reverse complement.
ATATATATTGTGCTAATACATATCGTATGTATATTGTGGTAATATATATCGTATGTATATTGTGGTAATATATAACGTATATATATTGTGGTAATATATATCGTATATATTTTGTGGTAGTATATATCGTATGTATATTGTGGTAATATATAACGTATATATATTGTGGTAATATATATCGTATGTATATTCTGGTAATATATATCGTTTGTATATTGTGGTAATATATATCGTATATATATTGTGGTAATATATACCGTATGTATATTGTGGTAGTATATAACGTATATATATTGTGGTAATATATATCGTATATATATTGTGGTAATATATATCGTATATATATTGTGGTAATATATAACGTATGTATATTGTGGTAATATATATCATAAGTATATTGTGGGAATATATATCGTATGTATATTGTGGTAATATATATCGTATATATATTGTGGTAATATATACCGTATGTATATTCTGGTAATATATATCGTATGTATATTGTGGTAGTATATATCGTATATATATTGTGCTAATATATACCGTATATATATTGTGGTAATATATATCGTATGTATATTGTGGTAATAAATATCGTATGTATATTGTGGTAATATATAACGTATATATATTATGGTAATATATATCGTATGTATATTGTGGTAATATATATCGTATGTATATTCTGGAAATATATATCGTATGTATATTGTGGTAATATATAACGTATATATATAGTGGTAATATATATCGTATATATATTGTGGTAATATATAACGTATATATATTGTGGTAATACATAACGTATATATATTGTGGTAGTATATATCGTATGTATATTGTGGTAATATATATCGTGTATATATTGTGGTAATATATAACGTATATATATTGTGGTAGTATATATCGTATGTATATTGTGGTAATATATATCGTATATATATTGTGGTAATATATAACGTATATATATTGTGGTAGTAGATATCGTATGTATATTGTGGTAATATATATCGTATATATATTGTGGTAATATATATCGTACGTATATTGTGGTAATATATAACGTATATATATTGTGGTAATATATATCGTATATATATTGTGGTAATATATAACGCATATAAATTGTGGTAATATATACCGAATGTATATTATGGTAATATATATCGTATATATATTGTGGTAATATATAACGTATATATATTGTGGTAGTAGATATCGTATGTATATTGTGGTAATATATATCGTATATATATTGTGGTAATATATATCGTACGTATATTGTGGTAATATATATCGTATGTATATTGTGGGAATATATGTCGTATGTATATTGTGGTAATATATATCGTATATATATTGTGGTAATATATACCGTATGTATGTTGTGGTAATATATATCGTATGTAAATTGTGGTAGTATATAACGTTTATATATTGTGGTAATATATATCGTATATATATTGTGGTAATATATAACGTATATATATTGTGGTAGTATATATCGTATATATATTGTGGTAGTATATATCGTATATATATTGTGGTAGTATATATCGTATATATATTGGGGTAATATATATCGTATGTATATTGTGGTAATATATATCGTATGTATATTGTGGTAATATATAACGTATATATATTGTGGTAGTATATATCGCATATATATTGTGGTAATATATACTGTATGTATATTGTGGTAATATATAACGTATGTATATTGTGGTAATACATATTATATGTATATTGTGGTAATATATATCGTATATATATTGTGGTAATTTATAACGTATATATATTGTGGTAATATATAACGTATGTATATTGTGGTAATATATATCGTATGTATATTGTGGTAATATATATATTATATATATTGTGGTAATATATATCGTATGTATATTGTGGTAATATATATCGTATGTATATTGTGGTAATATATAACGTATATATACTGTGGTAATATATATCGTATATATATTGTGGTAGTATATATCGTATGTATATTGTGGTAATATATAACGTATATATATCGTGGTAATATATATCGTATGTATATTGTGGTAATATATATCGTATGTATATTGTGGTAATATATATCGTATATATATTGTGGTAATATATACTGTATATATATTGTGGTAGTATATAACGTATATATATTGTGGTAATATATCTCGTATGTATATTGTATTAATATATAACGTATATATATTGTGGTAATATATATCGTATATATAATGTGGTAATATATATCGTATATATATTGTGGTAATGTATACCGTATGTATATTGTGGTAATATATATCGTATGTATATTGTGGTAATATATATCGTATGTATATTGTGGTAATATATATCGTATATATATTGTGGTATTATATATCGTATGTATATTGTGGTAATATATATCGTATGTATATTGTGGTAATATATATCGTATGTATATTGTGGTAATATATATCGTATGAATATTGTGGTAATATATATCGTATATATATTGTGGTAATATATATCGTATGTATATTGTGGTAATATATATCTTATGTATATTGTGGTAATATATATCGTATATATATTGTGGTAATATATAACGTATATATATTGTGGTAATATATAACGTATGTATATTGTGGTAATATATATCGTATGTATATTGTGGTAATATATATCTTATATATATTGTGGTAATATATATCGTATGTATATTGTGGTAATATATAACGTATATATATTGTGGTAATATATATCGTATATATATTGTGGTAGTATATATCGTATGTATATTGTGTTAATATATAACGTATATATATTGTGGTAATATATATCGTATGAATATTGTGGTAATATATATCGTATGTATATTGTGGTAATATATATCGTATATATATTGTGGCAATATATACCGTATATATATTGTGGTAGTATATAACGTATATATATTGTGGTAATATATAACGTATATATATTGTGGTAATATATCTCGTATGTATATTGTATTAATATACAACGTATATATATTGTGGTAATATATATCGTATATATATTGTGGTAATATATATCGTATATATATTGTGGTAATATATATCGCATATATATTGTGGTAATATATATCGTATATATATTGTGGGAATATATATCATATGTATATTGTGGTAATATATATCCTATATATATTGTGGTAATATATACCGTATGTATATTGTGGTAATATATATCGTATGTATATTGTGGTAGTATATATCGTATGTGGTAATATATAACGTATATATATTGTGGTAATATATATCGTATATATATTGTGGTAATATATAACGTATATATATTGTGGTAATATATATCGTATGTATATTGTGGTAGTATATATCGTATATATATTGTGGTAGTATATGTCGTATATATATTGTGGTATTATATATCGTATTAATATATATCGTATATATATTGTGGTAATATATATCGTATGTATATTGTTGTAATATATAACGTATATATACTGTGGTAATATATATCGTATATATATTGTGGTAGTATATATCGTATGTATATTGTGGTAATATATAACGTACATATATCGTGGTAATATATATCGTATGTATATTGTGGTAATATATATATATCTTATATATATTGTGGTAATAAATATCGTATGTATATTGTGGTAATATATATCGTATGTATATGGTGGTAATATATAACGTATATATATTGTGGTAATATATATCGAATATATATTGTGGTAGTATATACATATTATATGTATATTGTGGTAATATATATCGTATATATATTGTGGTAATTTATAACGTATATATATTGTGGTAATATATAACGTATGTATATTGTGGTAATATATATCGTATATATATTGTGGTAATATATATATTATATATATTGTGGTAATATATATCGTATGTATATTGTGGTAATATATATCGTATGTATATTGTGGTAATATATAACGTATATATACTGTGGTAATATATATCGTATATATATTGTGGTAGTCTATATCGTATGTATATTGTGGTAATATATAACGTATATATATCGTGGTAATATATATCGTATGTATATTGTGGTAATATATATATCTTATATATATTGTGGTAATATATATCGTATGTATATTGTGGTAATATATATCGTATGTATATTGTGATAATATATAACGTATAGATATTGTGGTAATATATATCATATATATAATGTGGTAATATATATCGTATGTGGTAATATATAACGTATATATATTGTGGTAATATATATCGTATATATATTGTGGTAATATATAACGTATATATATTGTGGTAATATATATCGTATGTATATTGTGGTAATATATAACGTATATATACTGTGGTAATATATATCGTATATATATTGAGGTAGTATATATCGTATGTATATTGTGGTAATATATAACGTATATATATCGTGGTAATATATATCGTATGTATATTGTGGTAATATATATATCTTATATATATTGTGGTAATATATATCGTATGTATATTGTGGTAATATATATCGTATGTATATTGTGGTAATATATAACGTATATATATTGTGGTAATATATATCGAATATATATTGTGGTAGTATATACATGTTATATGTATATTGTGGTAATATATATAGTATATATATTGTGGTAATATAAAACGTATGTATATTGTGGTAATATATAACGAATATATATTGTGGTAATATATATCGTATGTATATTGTGGTAATATATATCGTATATATATTGTGGTAATATATATCTTATGTATATTGTGGTAATATATATCGTATGTAGTTTCTGGAAATATATATCGTATATATATTGTATTAATATATATGGTATGTATATTGTGGTAATATATATTGTATGTATATTTTGGTAATATATTTCGTATATATATTGTGGTAATATATACCGTATGTATATTGTGGTAATATATATCGTATGTATATTGTGGTAATATATATCGTATGTATATTGTGGTAATATATATCGTATATATATTGTGGTAATATATATCGTATGTATATTGTGGTAATATATATCGTATGTATATTGTGGTAATATATATCGTATGTATATTGTGGTAATATATATCGTATGTATATTGTGGTAATATATATCGTATATATATCGTGGTAATATATATCGTATGTATATTGTGGTAATATATATCTTATGTATATTGTGGTAATATATATCGTATATATATTGTGGTAATATATATCGTATGTATATTGTCGTAGTATATATCGTATATATATTGTGGTAATATATACCGTATGTATATTGTGGTAATATATAACGTATGTATATTGTGGTAATACATATTATATGTATATTGTGGTAATATATATCGTATATATATTGTGGTCATTTATAACGTATATATATTGTGGTAATATATAACGTATGTATATTGTGGTAATATATATCGTATGTATATTGTGGTAATATATATATTATATATATTGTGGTAATATATATCGTATGTATATTGTTGTAATATATATCGTATGTATATTGTGGTAATATATAACGTATATATACTGTGGTAATATATATCGTATATATATTGTGGTAGTATATATCGTATGTATATTGTGGTAATATATAACGTATATATATCGTGGTAATATATATCGTATGTATATTGTGGTAATATATATCGTATGTATATTGTGGTAATACATATCGTATATATATTGTGGTAATATATACAGTATATATATTTTGGTAGTATATAACGTATATATATTGTGGTAATATATCTCGTATGTATATTGTATTAATATATAACGTATATATATTGTGGTAATATATATCGTATATATATTGTGGTAATATATATCGTATATATATTGTGGTAATATATACCGTATGTATATTGTGGTAATATATATCGTATGTATATTGTGGTAATATATATCGTATGTATATTGTGGTAATATATATCGTATATATATTGTGGTAATATATATCGTATGTATATTGTGGTAATATATATCGTATGTATATTGTGGTAATGTATATCGTATGTATATTGTGGTAATATATATCGTATGAATATTGTGGTAATATATATCGTATATATATTGTGGTAATATATATCGTATGTATATTGTGGTAATATATATCGTATGAATATTGTGGTAATATATATCGTATGTATAATGTGGTAATATATATCGTATATATATTGTGGTAATATATACCGTATATATATTGTGGTAGTATATAACGTATATATATTGTGGTAATATATATCTTATGTATATTGTGGTAATATATCTCGTATGTATATTGTATTAATATACAACGTATATATATTGTGGTATTATATATCGTATATATATTGTGGTAATATATATCGTATATATATTGTGGTAATATATATCGTATATATATTGTGGTAATATATATCGTATATATATTGTGGTAATATATATCGTATATATATTGTGGGAATATATATCGTATGTATATTGTGGTAATATATATCGTATATATATTGTGGTAATATATACCGTATGTATATTGTGGTAATATATATCGTATGTATATTGTGGTAGTATACATCGTATGTATATTGTGGTAATATATAACGAATGTATATTGTGGTAATATATAACGTATGTATATTGTGGTAATATATATCGTATATATATTGTGGTAATATATATCGTATATATATTGTGGTAATATATATCGTATATATATTGTGGTAATATATATCTTATGTATATTGTGGTAATATATATCGTATGTATATTGTGGTAATATATAACGTATATATATTGTGGTAATATATATCGTATGTATATTGTGGTAATATATATCGTATATATATTGTATTAATATATATCGTATGTATATTATGTTAATATATATTGTATGTATATTTTGGTAATATATATCGTATATATATTGTGGTAATATATACAGTATGTATATTGTGGTAATATATATCGTATGTATATTGTGGTAATATATATCGTATGTATATTGTGGTAATATTTATCGTATATATATTGTGGTAATATATATCGTATGTATATTGTGGTAATATATAACGTATATATATTGTGGTAGTATATATCGTATATATATTATGGTAGTATATATCGTATGTATATTGTGGTAGTATATATCGTATATATATTGTGGTAGTATATATCGTATATATATTGTGGTAATATATATCGTATGTATATTGTGGGAATATATATCGTATCTATATTGTGGTAATATATATCGTATATATATTGTGGTAATATATATCGTATGTATATTGTGGTAATCTATATCGTATGTATATTGTGGTAATATATAACGTATATATATTGTGGTAATATATATCGTATATATTTTGTGGTAGTATATATCGTATGTATATTGTGGTAATATATAACGTATATATATTGTGGTAATATATATCGTATGTATATTGTGGTAATATATATCGTATGTATATTGTGGTAATATATATCGTATATATATTGTGGTAATATATACCGTATGTATATTGTGGTAGTATATAACGTATATATATTGTGGTAATATATATCGTATATATATTGTGGTAATATATATCGTATATATATTGTGGTAATATATAACGTATGTATATTGTGGTAATATATATCATAAGTATATTGTGGGAATATATATCGTATGTATATTGTGGTAATATATATCGTATATATATTGTGGTAATATATACCGTATGTATATTCTGGTAATATATATCGTATGTATATTGTGGTAGTATATATCGTATATATATTGTGCTAATATATACCGTATATATATTGTGGTAATATATATCGTATGTATATTGTGGTAATATATATCGTATGTATATTGTGGTAATATATAACGTATATATATTATGGTAATATATATCGTATGTATATTGTGGTAATATATATCGTATGTATATTCTGGAAATATATATCGTATGTATATTGTGGTAATATATAACGTATATATATTGTGGTAAGATATATCGTATATATGTTGTGGTAATATATAACGTATATTTATTGTGGTAGTATATATCGTATGTATATTGTGGTAATATATATCGTATGTATATTGTGGTAATATATATCGTATGTATATTGTGGGAATATATGTCGTATGTATATTGTGGTAATATATATCGTATATATATTGTGGTAATATATATCGTATATATATTGTGGTAATATATAACGTATATATATTGTGGTAATACATAACATATATATATTGTGGTAGTATATATCGTATGTATATTGTGGTAATATATATCGTGTATATATTGTGGTAATATATATCGTATGTATATTGTGGGAATATATGTCGTATGTATATTGTGGTAATATATATCGTATATATATTGTGGTAATATATATCGTATATATATTGTGGTAATATATAACGTATATATATTGTGGTAATACATAACATATATATATTGTGGTAGTATATATCGTATGTATATTGTGGTAATATATATCGTGTATATATTGTGGTAATATATAACGTATATATATTGTGGTAGTATATATCGTATGTATATTGTGGTAATATATATCGTATATATATTGTGGTAATATATAACGTATATATAATGTGGTAGTAGATATCGTATGTATATTGTGGTAATATATATCGTATATATATTGTGGTAATATATATCGTACGTATATTGTGGTAATATATAACGTATATATATTGTGGTAATATATATCGTATATATATTGTGGTAATATATAACGCATATAAATTGTGGTAATATATACCGAATGTATATTATGGTAATATATATCGTATATATATTGTGGTAATATATAACGTATATATATATTGTGGTAGTAGATATCGTATGTATATTGTGGTAATATATATCGTATATATATTGTGGTAATATATATCGTACGTATATTGTGGTAATATATATCGTATGTATATTGTGGGAATATATGTCGTATGTAAATTGTGGTAGTATATAACGTTTATATATTGTGGTAATATATATCGTATATATATTGTGGTAATATATAACGTATATATATTGTGGTAGTATATATCGTATATATATTGTGGTAGTACATATCGTATATATATTGTGGTAGTATATATCGTATATATATTGGGGTAATATATATCGTATGTATATTGTGGTAATATATATCGTATGTATATTGTGGTAATACATAACGTATATATATTGTGGTAGTATATATCGTATATATATTGTGGTAATATATACTGTATGTATATTGTGGTAATATATACCGTATGTATATTGTGGTAATACATATTATATGTATATTGTGGTAATATATATCGTATATATATTGTGGTAATTTATAACGTATATATATTGTGGTAATATGTAACGTATGTATATTGTGGTAATATATATCGTATGTATATTGTGGTAATATATATATTATATATATTGTGGTAATATATATCGTATGTATATTGTAGTAATATATATCGTATGTATATTGTGGTAATATATAACGTATATATATCGTGGTAATATATATCGTATGTATATTGTGGTAATATATATCGTATGTATATTGTGGTAATATATATCGTATATATATTGTGGTAATATATACTGTATATATATTGTGGTAGTATATAACGTATATATATTGTGGTAATACATCTCGTATGTATATTGTATTAATATATAACGTATATATATTGTGGTAATATATATCGTGTATATATTGTGGTAATATATATCGTATATATATTGTGGTAATGTATACCGTATGTATATTGTGGTAATATATATCGTATGTATATTGTGGTAATATATATCGTATGTATATTGTGGAAATATATATCGTATGAATATTGTGGTAATATATATCGTATATATATTGTGGTAATATATATCGTATGTATATTGTGGTAATATATATCTTATGTATATTGTGGTAATATATATCGTATTTATATTGTGGTAATATATAACGTATATATATTGTGGTAATATATAACGTATGTATATTGTGGTAATATATATCGTATGTATATTGTGGTAATATATATCTTATATATATTGTGGTAATATATATCGTATGTATATTGTGGTAATATATAACGTATATATATTGTGGTAATATATATCGTATATATATTGTGGTAGTATATATCGTATGTATATTGTGTTAATATATAACGTATATATATTGTGGTAATATATATCGTATGAATATTGTGGTAATATATATCGTATGTATATTGTGGTAATATATATCGTATATATATTGTGGCAATATATACCGTATATATATTGTGGTAGTATATAACGTATATATATTGTGGTAATATATAACGTATATATATTGTGGTAATATATCTCGTATGTATATTGTATTAATATACAACGTATATATATTGTGGTAATATATATCGTATATATATTGTGGTAATATATATCGTATATATATTGTGGTAATATATATCGCATATATATTGTGGTAATATATATCGTATATATATTGTGGGAATATATATCATATGTATATTGTGGTAATATATATCGTATATATATTGTGGTAATATATACCGTATGTATATTGTGGTAATATATATCGTATGTATATTGTGGTAGTATATATCGTATGTGGTAATATATAACGTATATATATTGTGGTAATATATATCGTATATATATTGTGGTAATATATAACGTATATATATTGTGGTAATATATATCGTATGTATATTGTGGTAGTATATATCGTATATATATTGTGGTAGTATATGTCGTATATATATTGTGGTATTATATATCGTATTAATATATATCGTATATATATTGTGGTAATATATATCGTATGTATATTGTTGTAATATATAACGTATATATACTGTGGTAATATATATCGTATATATATTGTGGTAGTATATATCGTATGTATATTGTGGTAATATATAACGTACATATATCGTGGTAATATATATCGTATGTATATTGTGGTAATATATATATATCTTATATATATTGTGGTAATAAATATCGTATGTATATTGTGGTAATATATATCGTATGTATATGGTGGTAATATATAACGTATATATATTGTGGTAATATATATCGAATATATATTGTGGTAGTATATACATATTATATGTATATTGTGGTAATATATATCGTATATATATTGTGGTAATTTATAACGTATATATATTGTGGTAATATATAACGTATGTATATTGTGGTAATATATATCGTATATATATTGTGGTAATATATATATTATATATATTGTGGTAATATATATCGTATGTATATTGTGGTAATATATATCGTATGTATATTGTGGTAATATATAACGTATATATACTGTGGTAATATATATCGTATATATATTGTGGTAGTATATATCGTATGTATATTGTGGTAATATATAACGTATATATATCGTGGTAATATATATCGTATGTATATTGTGGTAATATATATATCTTATATATATTGTGGTAATATATATCGTATGTATATTGTGGTAATATATATCGTATGTATATTGTGATAATATATAACGTATAGATATTGTGGTAATATATATCATATATATAATGTGGTAATATATATCGTATGTGGTAATATATAACGTATATATATTGTGGTAATATATATCGTATATATATTGTGGTAATATATAACGTATATATATTGTGGTAATATATATCGTATGTATATTGTGGTAGTATATATCGTATATATATTGTGGTAGTATATGTCGTATATATATTGTGGTATTATATATCGTATTAATATATATCGTATATATATTGTGGTAATATATATCGTATGTATATTGTTGTAATATATAACGTATATATACTGTGGTAATATATATCGTATATATATTGAGGTAGTATATATCGTATGTATATTGTGGTAATATATAACGTATATATATCGTGGTAATATATATCGTATGTATATTGTGGTAATATATATATCTTATATATATTGTGGTAATATATATCGTATGTATATTGTGGTAATATATATCGTATGTATATTGTGGTAATATATAACGTATATATATTGTGGTAATATATATCGAATATATATTGTGGTAGTATATACATGTTATATGTATATTGTGGTAATATATATAGTATATATATTGTGGTAATATAAAACGTATGTATATTGTGGTAATATATAACGAATATATATTGTGGTAATATATATCGTATGTATATTGTGGTAATATATATCGTATATATATTGTGGTAATATATATCTTATGTATATTGTGGTAATATATATCGTATGTAGTTTCTGGAAATATATATCGTATATATATTGTATTAATATATATGGTATGTATATTGTGGTAATATATATTGTATGTATATTTTGGTAATATATTTCGTATATATATTGTGGTAATATATACCGTATGTATATTGTGGTAATATATATCGTATGTATATTGTGGTAATATATATCGTATGTATATTGTGGTAATATATATCGTATATATATTGTGGTAATATATATCGTATGTATATTGTGGTAATGTATATCGTATGTATATTGTGGTAATATATATCGTATGAATATTGTGGTAATATATATCGTATGTATATTGTGGTAATATATATCGTATGTATATTGTGGTAATATTTATCGTATATATATTGTGGTAATATATATCGTATGTATATTGTGGTAATATATAACGTATATATATTGTGGTAGTATATATCGTATATATATTATGGTAGTATATATCGTATGTATATTGTGGTAGTATATATCGTATATATATTGTGGTAGTATATATCGTATATATATTGTGGTAATATATATCGTATGTATATTGTGGGAATATATATCGTATCTATATTGTGGTAATATATATCGTATATATATTGTGGTAATATATATCGTATGTATATTGTGGTAATCTATATCGTATGTATATTGTGGTAATATATAACGTATATATATTGTGGTAATATATATCGTATATATTTTGTGGTAGTATATATCGTATGTATATTGTGGTAATATATAACGTATATATATTGTGGTAATATATATCGTATGTATATTGTGGTAATATATATCGTATGTATATTGTGGTAATATATATCGTATATATATTGTGGTAATATATACCGTATGTATATTGTGGTAGTATATAACGTATATATATTGTGGTAATATATATCGTATATATATTGTGGTAATATATATCGTATATATATTGTGGTAATATATAACGTATGTATATTGTGGTAATATATATCATAAGTATATTGTGGGAATATATATCGTATGTATATTGTGGTAATATATATCGTATATATATTGTGGTAATATATACCGTATGTATATTCTGGTAATATATATCGTATGTATATTGTGGTAGTATATATCGTATATATATTGTGCTAATATATACCGTATATATATTGTGGTAATATATATCGTATGTATATTGTGGTAATATATATCGTATGTATATTGTGGTAATATATAACGTATATATATTATGGTAATATATATCGTATGTATATTGTGGTAATATATATCGTATGTATATTCTGGAAATATATATCGTATGTATATTGTGGTAATATATAACGTATATATATTGTGGTAAGATATATCGTATATATGTTGTGGTAATATATAACGTATATTTATTGTGGTAGTATATATCGTATGTATATTGTGGTAATATATATCGTATGTATATTGTGGTAATATATATCGTATGTATATTGTGGGAATATATGTCGTATGTATATTGTGGTAATATATATCGTATATATATTGTGGTAATATATATCGTATATATATTGTGGTAATATATAACGTATATATATTGTGGTAATACATAACATATATATATTGTGGTAGTATATATCGTATGTATATTGTGGTAATATATATCGTGTATATATTGTGGTAATATATATCGTATGTATATTGTGGGAATATATGTCGTATGTATATTGTGGTAATATATATCGTATATATATTGTGGTAATATATATCGTATATATATTGTGGTAATATATAACGTATATATATTGTGGTAATACATAACATATATATATTGTGGTAGTATATATCGTATGTATATTGTGGTAATATATATCGTGTATATATTGTGGTAATATATAACGTATATATATTGTGGTAGTATATATCGTATGTATATTGTGGTAATATATATCGTATATATATTGTGGTAATATATAACGTATATATAATGTGGTAGTAGATATCGTATGTATATTGTGGTAATATATATCGTATATATATTGTGGTAATATATATCGTACGTATATTGTGGTAATATATAACGTATATATATTGTGGTAATATATATCGTATATATATTGTGGTAATATATAACGCATATAAATTGTGGTAATATATACCGAATGTATATTATGGTAATATATATCGTATATATATTGTGGTAATATATAACGTATATATATTGTGGTAGTAGATATCGTATGTATATTGTGGTAATATATATCGTATATATATTGTGGTAATATATATCGTACGTATATTGTGGTAATATATATCGTATGTATATTGTGGGAATATATGTCGTATGTAAATTGTGGTAGTATATAACGTTTATATATTGTGGTAATATATATCGTATATATATTGTGGTAATATATAACGTATATATATTGTGGTAGTATATATCGTATATATATTGTGGTAGTATATATCGTATATATATTGTGGTAGTATATATCGTATATATATTGGGGTAATATATATCGTATGTATATTGTGGTAATATATATCGTATGTATATTGTGGTAATACATAACGTATATATATTGTGGTAGTATATATCGTATATATATTGTGGTAATATATACTGTATGTATATTGTGGTAATATATACCGTATGTATATTGTGGTAATACATATTATATGTATATTGTGGTAATATATATCGTATATATATTGTGGTAATTTATAATTTATATATATTGTGGTAATATGTAACGTATGTATATTGTGGTAATATATATCGTATGTATATTGTGGTAATATATATATTATATATATTGTGGTAATATATATCGTATGTATATTGTAGTAATATATATCGTATGTATATTGTGGTAATATATAACGTATATATATCGTGGTAATATATATCGTATGTATATTGTGGTAATATATATCGTATGTATATTGTGGTAATATATATCGTATATATATTGTGGTAATATATACTGTATATATATTGTGGTAGTATATAACGTATATATATTGTGGTAATATATCTCGTATGTATATTGTATTAATATATAACGTATATATATTGTGGTAATATATATCGTGTATATATTGTGGTAATATATATCGTATATATATTGTGGTAATGTATACCGTATGTATATTGTGGTAATATATATCGTATGTATATTGTGGTAATATATATCGTATGTATATTGTGGAAATATATATCGTATGAATATTGTGGTAATATATATCGTATATATATTGTGGTAATATATATCGTATGTATATTGTGGTAATATATATCTTATGTATATTGTGGTAATATATATCGTATTTATATTGTGGTAATATATAACGTATATATATTGTGGTAATATATAACGTATGTATATTGTGGTAATATATATCGTATGTATATTGTGGTAATATATATCTTATATATATTGTGGTAATATATATCGTATGTATATTGTGGTAATATATAACGTATATATATTGTGGTAATATATATCGTATATATATTGTGGTAGTATATATCGTATGTATATTGTGTTAATATATAACGTATATATATTGTGGTAATATATATCGTATGAATATTGTGGTAATATATATCGTATGTATATTGTGGTAATATATATCGTATATATATTGTGGTAATATATACCGTATATATATTGTGGTAGTATATAACGTATATATATTGTGGTAATATATAACGTATATATATTGTGGTAATATATCTCGTATGTATATTGTATTAATATACAACGTATATATATTGTGGTAATATATATCGTATATATATTGTGGTAATATATATCGTATATATATTGTGGTAATATATATCGTATATATATTGTGGGAATATATATCGTATGTATATTGTGGTAATATATATCGTATACATATTGTGGTAATATATACCGTATGTATATTGTGGTAATATATATCGTATGCATATTGTGGTAGTATACATCGTATGTATATTGTGGTAATATATAACGAATGTATATAGTGGTAATATATAACGTATGTATATTGTGGTAATATATATCGTATATATATTGTGGTAATATATATCGTATATATATTGTGGTAATATATATCGTATATATATTGAGGTAATATATATCTTATGTATATTGTGGTAATATATATCGTATGTATATTGTGGTAATATATAACGTATATATATTGTGGTAATATATATCGTATGTATATTGTGGTAGTATTTATCGTATATATATTGTGGTAATATATATCGTATGTATATTGTGGTAATATAATATATATCGTATATATATTGTATTAATATATATCGTATGTATATTATGTTAATATATATTGTATGTATATTTTGGTAATATATATCGTATATATATTGTGGTAATATATACAGTATGTATATTGTGGTAATATATATCGTATGTATATTGTGGTAATATATATCGTATGTATATTGTGGTAATATATATCGTATATATATTGTGGTAATATATATCGTATGTATATTGTGGTAATATATTTCATATGTATATTGTGGTAATATATATAGTATGTATATTGTGGTAATATATATCGTATGTATATTGTCGTAGTATATATCGTATGTATATTGTGGTAATATATATCGTATTTATATTGTGGTAACATATATCGTATGTATATTGTGGTAATATATAACGTATATATATTGTGGTAATATATATCGTATATATATTGTGGTAATATATAACGTATATATATTGTGGTAATATATAACGTATATATATTGTGGTAGTATATATCGTTTGTATATTGTGGTAATATATATCGTATGTATATTGTGGTAATATATATCGTATATATATTGTGGTAGTATATACCGTATGTATATTGTGGTAATATATGTCGTATGTATATTGTAGTAATATATATCGTATATATATTGTGGTAGTATATATCGTATATATATTGTGGTAATATATATCGTATGTATATTGTGGTAATATATAACGTATATATATTGTGGTAATATATATCGTATATATATTGTGGTAATATATATCGTATGTATATTGTGGTAGTATTTATCGTATATATATTGTGGTAATATATATCGTATGTATATTGTGGTAATATATATCGTATGTATATTGTGGTAATATATAACGTATATATATTGTGGTAATATATATCGTATATATATTGTGGTAATATATAACGTATATATATTGTGGTATTATATATCGTATGTATATTGTGGTAATATATATCGTATGTATATTGTGGTAATATATATCGTATGTATATTGTGGTAATATATAACGTATATATATTGTGGTATTATATATCGTATATATATTGTGGTAGTATATATCGTATATATATTGTGGTAATATATATCGTATGTATATTGTGGGAATATATATCGTATCTATATTGTGGTAATATATATCGTATATATATTGTGGTAATATATATCGTATGTATATTGTGGTAATATTTAACGTATATATATTGTGGTAATATATATCGTATATATATTGTGGTAATATATATCGTATATATATTGTGGGAATATATATCGTATGTATATTGTGGTAATATATATCGTATATATATTGTGGTAATATATACCGTATGTATATTGTGGTAATATATATCGTATGTATATTGTGGTAGTATACATCGTATGTATATTGTGGTAATATATAACGAATGTATATTGTGGTAATATATAACGTATGTATATTGTGGTAATATATATCGTATATATATTGTGGTAATATATATCGTATATATATTGTGGTAATATATATCGTATATATATTGAGGTAATATATATCTTATGTATATTGTGGTAATATATATCGTATGTATATTGTGGTAATATATAACGTATATATATTGTGGTAATATATATCGTATGTATATTGTGGTAATATAATATATATCGTATATATATTGTATTAATATATATCGTATGTATATTATGTTAATATATATTGTATGTATATTTTGGTAATATATATCGTATATATATTGTGGTAATATATACAGTATGTATATTGTGTAATATATATCGTATGTATATTGTGGTAATATATATCGTATGTATATTGTGGTAATATATATCATATGTATATTGTGGTAATATATATAGTATGTATATTGTGGTAATATATATCGTATGTATATTGTCGTAGTATATATCGTATGTATATTGTGGTAATATATATCGTATGTATATTGTCGTAGTATATATCGTATGTATATTGTGGTAATATATATCATATGTATATTGTGGTAATATATATAGTATGTATATTGTGGTAATATATATCGTATGTATATTGTCGTAGTATATATCGTATTTATATTGTGGTAACATATATCGTATGTATATTGTGGTAATATATAACGTATATATATTGTGGTAATATATATCGTATATATATTGTGGTAATATATAACGTATATATATTGTGGTAATATATAACGTATATATATTGTGGTAGTATATATCGTGTGTATATTGTGGTAATATATATCATATGTATATTGTGGTAATATATATCGTATATATATTGTGGTAGTATATACCGTATGTATATTGTGGTAATATATGTCGTATGTATATTGTGGTAATATATATCGTATATATATTGTGGTAGTATATATCGTATATATATTGTGGTAATATATATCGTATGTATATTGTGGTAATATATAACGTATATATATTGTGGTAATATATATCGTATATATATTGTGGTAATATATATCGTATGTATATTGTGGTAGTATTTATCGTATATATATTGTGGTAATATATATCGTATGTATATTGTGGTAATATATATCGTATGTATATTGTGGTAATATATAACGTATATATATTGTGGTAATATATATCGTATATATATTGTGGTAATATATAACGTATATATATTGTGGTATTATATATCGTATGTATATTGTGGTAATATAGATCGTATGTATATTGTGGTAATATATATCGTATGTATATTGTGGTAATATATAACGTATATATATTGTGGTAGTATATATCGTATATATATTGTGGTAGTATATATCGTATATATATTGTGGTAATATATATCGTATGTATATTGTGGGAATATATATCGTATCTATATTGTGGTAATATATATCGTATATATATTGTGGTAATATATATCGTATGTATATTGTGGTAATATATAACGTATATATATTGTGGTAATATATATCGTATGTATATTGTGGTAATATATAACGTATATATATTGTGGTAATATATATCGTATATATATTGTGGTAATATATACCGTATGTATATTGTGGTAGTATATAACGTATATATATTGTGGTAATATATATCGTATATATATTGTGGTAATATATATCGTATATATATTGTGGTAATATATAACGTATGTATATTGTGGTAATATATATCGTATATATATTGTGTTATTATAAATCGTATGTATATTGTGGTAATATATATCATAAGTATATTGTGGCAATATATATCGTATTTATATTGTGGTAATATATATCGTATATATATTGTGGTAATATATATCGTATATATATTGTGGTAATATATAACGTATGTATATTGTGGTAATATATATCGTATATATATTGTGTTATTATATATCGTATGTATATTGTGGTAATATATAACGTATATATATTGTGGTAATATATATCGTATGTATATTCTGGAACTATATATCGTATGTATATTGTGGTAATATATAACGTATATATATTATGGGAATATATATCGTATGTATATTGTGGTAATATATATCGTATGTATATTCTGGAAATATATATCGTATGTATATTGTGGTAATATATAACGTATATATATTGTGGTAATATATATCGTATATATGTTGTGGTAATATATAACGTATATTTATTGTGGTAGTATATATCGTATGTATATTGTGGTAATATATATCGTATGTATATTGTGGTAATATATAACGTATATATATTGTGGTAATATATATCGTATATATATTGTGGTAATATATAACGTATATATATTGTGGTAATATATAACGTATATATATTGTGGTAGTATATATCGTATGTATATTGTGGTAATATATATCGTGTATATATTGTGGTAATATATAACGTATATATATTGTGGTAGTATATATCGTATGTATATTGTGGTAATATATATCGTATATATATTGTGGTAATATATAACGTATATATATTGTGGTAGTAGATATCGTATGTATATTGTGGTAATATATATCGTATATATATTGTGGTAATATATATCGTACGTATATTGTGGTAATATATATCGTATGTATATTGTGGTAATATATAACGTATATATATTGTGGTAATATATATCGTATATATATTGTGGTAATATATAACGCATATAAATTGTGGTAATATATACCGAATGTATATTATGGTAATATATATCGTATATATATTGTGGTAATATATAACGTATATATATTGTGGTAGTAGATATCGTATGTATAATGTGGTAATATATATCGTATATATATTGTGGTAATATATATCGTACGTATATTGTGGTAATATATATCGTATGTATATTGTGGGAATATATGTCGTATGTATATTGTGGTAATATATATCGTATATATATTGTGGTAATATATACCGTATGTATGTTGTGGTAATATATATCGTATGTAAATTGTGGTAGTATATAACGTTTATATATTGTGGTAATATATATCGTATATATATTGTGGTAATATATAACGTATATATATTGTGGTAGTATATATCGTATATATATTGTGGTAGTATATATCGTATATATATTGTAGTAGTGTATATCGTATATATATTGGGGTAATATATATCGTATGTATATTGTGGTAATATATATCGTATGTATATTGTGGTAATATATAACGTATATATATTGTGGTAGTATATATCGTATATATATTGTGGTAATATATACTGTATGTATATTGTGGTAATATATAACGTAAGTATATTGTTGTAATATATATCGTATGTATATTGTGGTAATATATATCGTATATATATTGTGGTAATATATATCGTATATATATTGTGATAATATATATCGTATATATATTGTGGTCATATATATCGTATATATATTGTGGTAATATATACCGTATGTATATTGTGGTAATATACATCGTATGTATATTGTGGTAATATATATCGTATGTATATTGTGGTAGTATATATCGGATATATATTGTGGTAATATATATCGTATATATATTCTGGTAATATATATCGTATGTATATTGTATTAATATATATCGTATATATATTGTGGTAATATATATCATATATATATTGTGGTAATATATATCGTATGTATATTGTGGTAGTATATAACGTATGTATATTGTGGTAATATATGTCGTATATATATTGTGGTAATATATAACGTATATATATTGTGGTAGTATAAATCGTATATATATTGTGGTAATATATACCGTATGTATATTGTGGTAATATATAACGTATGTATATTGTGGTAATATATATCGTACGCATATTGGGGTAATATATATCGTATATATATTGTGGTAATATATAACGTATATATATTGTGGTAATATATAACGTATGTATATTGTGGTAATATATATCGTATGTATATTGTGGTAATATATATCTTATATATATTGTGGTAATATATATCGTATGTATATTGTGGTAATATATATCGTATGTATATTGTGGTAATATATAACGTATATAAATTGTGGTAATATATATCGTATATATTTTTTGGTAGTATATATCGTATGTATATTGTGGTAATATATAACGTATATATATTGTGGTAATATATATCGTATGTATATTGTGGTAATATATATCGTATGTATATTGTGGTAATATATATCGTATATATATTGGGGTATTATATACCGTATGTATATTGTGGTAGTATATAACGTATATATATTGTGGTAATATATAACGTATATATATTGTGGGAATATATCTCGTATGTATATTGTATTAATATATAACCTATATATATTGTGGTAATATATATCGTATGTATATTGTGGTAATATATAACGTATATATATTGTGGTAGTATATATAGTATATATATTGTGGTAGTATATATCGTATATATATTGTGGTAATATATATCGTATGTATATTGTGGGAATATATATCGTATCTATATTGTGGTAATATATATCGTATATATATTGTGGTAATATATATCGTATGTATATTGTGGTAATATATAACGTATATATATTGTGGTAATATATATCGTATGTATATTGTGGTAATATATATCGTATGTATATTGTGGTAATATATATCGTATATATATTGTGGTAATATATACCGTATGTATATTGTGGTAGTATATAACGTATATATATTGTGGTAATATATATCGTATATATATTGTGGTATTATATATCGTATGTATATTGTGGTAATATATATCGTATGTATATTGTGGTAATATATATCGTATGTATATTGTGGTAATATATAACGTATATATATTGTGGTAGTATATATCGTATATATATTGTGGTAGTATATATCGTATATATATTGTGGTAATATATATCGTATGTATATTGTGGGAATATATATTGTATCTATATTGTGGTAATATATATCGTATATATATTGTGGTAATATATATCGTATGTATATTGTGGTAATATATAACGTATATATATTGTGGTAATATATATCGTATGTATATTGTGGTAATATATAACGTATATATATTGTGGTAATATATATCGTATATATATTGTGGTAATATATACCGTATGTATATTGTGGTAGTATATAACGTATATATATTGTGGTAATATATATCGTATATATATTGTGGTAATATATATCGTATATATATTGTGGTAATATATAACGTATGTATATTGTGGTAATATATATCGTATATATATTGTGTTATTATATATCGTATGTATATTGTGGTAATATATATCATAAGTATATTGTGGCAATATATATCGTATTTATATTGTGGTAATATATATCGTATATAGATTGTGGTAATATATATCGTATATATATTGTGGTAATATATAACGTATGTATATTGTGGTAATATATATCGTATATATATTGTGTTATTATATATCGTATGTATATTGTGGTAATATATAACGTATATATATTGTGGTAATATATATCGTATGTATATTCTGGAACTATATATCGTATGTATATTGTGGTAATATATAACGTATATATATTATGGGAATATATATCGTATGTATATTGTGGTAATATATATCGTATGTATATTCTGGAAATATATATCGTATGTATATTGTGGTAATATATAACGTATATATATTGTGGTAATATATATCGTATATATGTTGTGGTAATATATAACGTATATTTATTGTGGTAGTATATATCGTATGTATATTGTGGTAATATATATCGTATGTATATTGTGGTAATATATAACGTATATATATTGTGGTAATATATATCGTATATATATTGTGGTAATATATAACGTATATATATTGTGGTAATATATAACGTATATATATTGTGGTAGTATATATCGTATGTATATTGTAGTAATATATATCGTGTATATATTTTGGTAATATATAACGTATATATATTGTGGTAGTATATATCGTATGTAT
This sequence comes from Eledone cirrhosa, assembly GCA_964016885.1. NCBI lineage: Eukaryota > Metazoa > Mollusca > Cephalopoda > Octopoda > Eledonidae > Eledone > Eledone cirrhosa. Next base: position 441,790,196 of record OZ024740.1, on the reverse strand, counting down.
ATTGTGGTAATATATATCGTATATATATTGTGGTAATATATAACGTATATATATTGTGGTAGTAGATATCGTATGTATATTGTGGTAATGTATATCGTATATATATTGTGGTAATATATATCGTACGTATATTGTGGTAATATATATCGTATATATATTGTGGTAATATATAACGTATATATATTGTGGTAATATATATCGTATATATATTGTGGTAATATATAACGCATATAAATTGTGGTAATATATACCGAATGTATATTATGGTAATATATATCGTATATATATTGTGGTAATATATAACGTATATATATTGTGGTAGTAGATATCGTATGTATAATGTGGTAATATATATCGTATATATATTGTGGTAATATATATCGTACGTATATTGTGGTAATATATATCGTATGTATATTGTGGGAATATATGTCGTATGTATATTGTGGTAATATATATCGTATATATATTGTGGTAATATATACCGTATGTATGTTGTGGTAATATATATCGTACGTATATTGTGGTAATATATATCGTACGTATATTGTGGTAATATATATCTTATGTATATTGTGGTAATATATATCATATATATATTGTGGTAATATATATCGTATATATATTGTGGTAATATATATCGTATGTATATTGTGGGAATATATATCGTATCTATATTGTGGTAATATATATCGTATATATATTGTGGTAATATATATCGTATGTATATTGTGGTAATATATATCGTATGTATATTGTGGTAATATATAACGTATATATATTGTGGTAATATATATCGTATATATTTTGTGGTAGTATATATCGTATGTATATTGTGGTAATATATAACGTATATATATTGTGGTAATATATATCGTATGTATATTGTGGTAATATATATAGTTTGTATATTGTGGTAATATATATCGTATATATATTGTGGTAATATATACCGTATGTATATTGTGGTAGTATATAACGTATATATATTGTGGTAATATATATCGTATATATATTGTGGTAATATATATCGTATATATATTGTGGTAATATATAACGTATGTATATTGTGGTAATATATATCATAAGTATATTGTGGGAATATATATCGTATGTATATTGTGGTAATATATATCGTATATATATTGTGGTAATATATACTGTATGTATATTCTGGTAATATATATCGTATGTATATTGTGGTAGTATATATCGTATATATATTGTGCTAATATATACCGTATATATATTGTGGTAATATATAACGTATATATATTGTGGTAATATATATCGTATATATATTGTGGTAATATATAACGTATGTATATTGTGGTAATATATATCATAAGTATATTGTGGGAATATATATCGTATGTATATTGTGGTAATATATATCGTATATATATTGTGGTAATATATACTGTATGTATATTCTGGTAATATATATCGTATGTATATTGTGGTAGTATATATCGTATATATATTGTGCTAATATATACCGTATATATATTGTGGTAATATATAACGTATATATATTGTGGTAATATATATCGTATATATATTGTGGTAATATATAACGCATATAAATTGTGGTAATATATACCGAATGTATATTATGGTAATATATATCGTATATATATTGTGGTAATATATAACGTATATATATTGTGGTAGTAGATATCGTATGTATATTGTGGTAATATATATCGTATATATATTGTGGTAATATATATCGTACGTATATTGTGGTAATATATATCGTATGTATATTGTGGGAATATATGTCGTATGTATATTGTGGTAATATATATCGTATATATATTGTGGTAATATATACCGTATGTATGTTGTGGTAATATATATCGTATGTAAATTGTGGTAGTATATAACGTTTATATATTGTGGTAATATATATCGTATATATATTGTGGTAATATATAACGTATATATATTGTGGTAGTATATATCGTATATATATTGTGGTAGTATATATCGTATATATATTGTGGTAGTATATATCGTATATATATTGGGGTAATATATAACGTATGTATATTGTGGTAATATATATCGTATGTATATTGTGGTCATATATAACGTATATATATTGTGGTAGTATATATCGCATATATATTGTGGTAATATATACTGTATGTATATTGTGGTAATATATAACGTATGTATATTGTGGTAATACATATTATATGTATATTGTGGTAATATATATCGTATATATATTGTGGTAATTTATAACGTATATATATTGTGGTAATATATAACGTATGTATATTGTGGTAATATATATCGTATGTATATTGTGGTAATATATATATTACATATATTGTGGTAATATATATCGTATGTATATTGTGGTAATATATATCGTATGTATATTGTGGTAATATATAACGTATATATACTGTGGTAATATATATCGTATATATATTGTGGTAGTATATATCGTATGTATATTGTGGTAATATATAACGTATATATATCGTGGTAATATATATCGTATGTATATTGTGGTAATATATATCGTATGTATATTGTGGTAATATATATCGTATATATATTGTGGTAATATATACTGTATATATATTGTGGTAGTATATAACGTATATATATTGTGGTAATATATCTCGTATGTATATTGTATTAATATATAACGTATATATATTGTGGTAATATATATCGTATATATAAGGTGGTAATATATATCGTATATATATTGTGGTAATGTATACCGTATGTATATTGTGGTAATATATATCGTATGTATATTGTGGTAATATATATCGTATGTATATTGTGGTAATATATATCGTATATATATTGTGGTAATATATATCGTATGTATATTGTGGTAATATATATCGTATGTATATTGTGGTAATATATATCGTATGTATATTGTGGTAATATATATCGTATGAATATTGTGGTAATATATATCGTATATATATTGTGGTAATATATATCGTATGTATATTGTGGTAATATATATCTTATGTATATTGTGGTAATATATATCGTATATATATTGTGGTAATATATAACGTATATATATTGTGGTAATATATAACGTATGTATATTGTGGTAATATATATCGTATGTATATTGTGGTAATATATATCTTATATATATTGTGGTAATATATATCGTATGTATATTGTGGTAATATATAACGTATATATATTGTGGTAATATATATCGTATATATATTGTGGTAGTATATATCGTATGTATATTGTGTTAATATATAACGTATATATATTGTGGTAATATATATCGTATGAATATTGTGGTAATATATATCGTATGTATATTGTGGTAATATATATCGTATATATATTGTGGTAATATATACCGTATATATATTGTGGTAGTATATAACGTATATATATTGTGGTAATATATAACGTATATATATTGTGGTAATATATATCGTATGAATATTGTGGTAATATATATCGTATGTATATTGTGGTAATATATATCGTATATATATTGTGGTAGTATATACCGTATGTATATTGTGGTAATATATGTCGTATGTATATTGTAGTAATATATATCGTATATATATTGTGGTAGTATATATCGTATATATATTGTGGTAATATATATCGTATGTATATTGTGGTAATATATAACGTATATATATTGTGGTAATATATATCGTATGTATATTGTGGTAGTATTTATCGTATATATATTGTGGTAATATATATCGTATGTATATTGTGGTAATATATATCGTATGTATATTGTGGTAATATATAACGTATATATATTGTGGTAATATATATCGTATATATATTGTGGTAATATATAACGTATATATATTGTGGTATTATATATCGTATGTATATTGTGGTAATATATATCGTATGTATATTGTGGTAATATATATCGTATGTATATTGTGGTAATATATAACGTATATATATTGTGGTAGTATATATCGTATATATATTGTGGTAGTATATATCGTATATATATTGTGGTAATATATATCGTATGTATATTGTGGGAATATATATCGTATCTATATTGTGGTAATATATATCGTATATATATTGTGGTAATATATATCGTATGTATATTGTGGTAATATATAACGTATATATATTGTGGTAATATATATCGTATATATATTGTGGTAATATATATCGTATATATATTGTGGGAATATATATCGTATGTATATTGTGGTAATATATATCGTATATATATTGTGGTAATATATACCGTATGTATATTGTGGTAATATATATCGTATGTATATTGTGGTAGTATACATCGTATGTATATTGTGGTAATATATAACGAATGTATATTGTGGTAATATATAACGTATGTATATTGTGGTAATATATATCGTATATATATTGTGGTAATATATATCGTATATATATTGTGGTAATATATATCGTATATATATTGAGGTAATATATATCTTATGTATATTGTGGTAATATATATCGTATGTATATTGTGGTAATATATAACGTATATATATTGTGGTAATATATATCGTATGTATATTGTGGTAATATAATATATATCGTATATATATTGTATTAATATATATCGTATGTATATTATGTTAATATATATTGTATGTATATTTTGGTAATATATATCGTATATATATTGTGGTAATATATACAGTATGTATATTGTGTAATATATATCGTATGTATATTGTGGTAATATATATCGTATGTATATTGTGGTAATATATATCATATGTATATTGTGGTAATATATATAGTATGTATATTGTGGTAATATATATCGTATGTATATTGTCGTAGTATATATCGTATGTATATTGTGGTAATATATATCGTATTTATATTGTGGTAACATATATCGTATGTATATTGTGGTAATATATAACGTATATATATTGTGGTAATATATATCGTATATATATTGTGGTAATATATAACGTATATATATTGTGGTAATATATAACGTATATATATTGTGGTAGTATATATCGTGTGTATATTGTGGTAATATATATCGTATGTATATTGTGGTAATATATATCGTATATATATTGTGGTAGTATATACCGTATGTATATTGTGGTAATATATGTCGTATGTATATTGTGGTAATATATATCGTATATATATTGTGGTAGTATATATCGTATGTATATTGTGGTAATATATATCGTATGTATATTGTGGTAATATATAACGTATATATATTGTGGTAATATATATCGTATATATATTGTGGTAATATATATCGTATGTATATTGTGGTAGTATTTATCGTATATATATTGTGGTAATATATATCGTATGTATATTGTGGTAATATATATCGTATGTATATTGTGGTAATATATAACGTATATATATTGTGGTAATATATATCGTATATATATTGTGGTAATATATAACGTATATATATTGTGGTATTATATATCGTATGTATATTGTGGTAATATATATCGTATGTATATTGTGGTAATATATATCGTATGTATATTGTGGTAATATATAACGTATATATATTGTGGTAGTATATATCGTATATATATTGTGGTAGTATATATCGTATATATATTGTGGTAATATATATCGTATGTATATTGTGGGAATATATATCGTATCTATATTGTGGTAATATATATCGTATATATATTGTGGTAATATATATCGTATGTATATTGTGGTAATATATAACGTATATATATTGTGGTAATATATAACGTATGTATATTGTGGTAATATATATCGTATATATATTGTGTTATTATAAATCGTATGTATATTGTGGTAATATATATCATAAGTATATTGTGGCAATATATATCGTATTTATATTGTGGTAGTATATATCGTATATATATTGTGGTAGTATATATCGTATATATATTGTGGTAATATATATCGTATGTATATTGTGGGAATATATATCGTATCTATATTGTGGTAATATATATCGTATATATATTGTGGTAATATATATCGTATGTATATTGTGGTAATATATAACGTATATATATTGTGGTAATATATATCGTATGAATATTGTGGTAATATATATCGTATGTATATTGTGGTAATATATATCGTATATATATTGTGGTAGTATATACCGTATGTATATTGTGGTAATATATGTCGTATGTATATTGTAGTAATATATATCGTATATATATTGTGGTAGTATATATCGTATATATATTGTGGTAATATATATCGTATGTATATTGTGGTAATATATAACGTATATATATTGTGGTAATATATATCGTATATATATTGTGGTAATATATATCGTATGTATATTGTGGTAGTATTTATCGTATATATATTGTGGTAATATATATCGTATGTATATTGTGGTAATATATATCGTATGTATATTGTGGTAATATATAACGTATATATATTGTGGTAATATATATCGTATATATATTGTGGTAATATATAACGTATATATATTGTGGTATTATATATCGTATGTATATTGTGGTAATATATATCGTATGTATATTGTGGTAATATATATCGTATGTATATTGTGGTAATATATAACGTATATATATTGTGGTAGTATATATCGTATATATATTGTGGTAGTATATATCGTATATATATTGTGGTAATATATATCGTATGTATATTGTGGGAATATATATCGTATCTATATTGTGGTAATATATATCGTATATATATTGTGGTAATATATATCGTATGTATATTGTGGTAATATATAACGTATATATATTGTGGTAATATATATCGTATATATATTGTGGTAATATATATCGTATATATATTGTGGGAATATATATCGTATGTATATTGTGGTAATATATATCGTATATATATTGTGGTAATATATACCGTATGTATATTGTGGTAATATATATCGTATGTATATTGTGGTAGTATACATCGTATGTATATTGTGGTAATATATAACGAATGTATATTGTGGTAATATATAACGTATGTATATTGTGGTAATATATATCGTATATATATTGTGGTAATATATATCGTATATATATTGTGGTAATATATATCGTATATATATTGAGGTAATATATATCTTATGTATATTGTGGTAATATATATCGTATGTATATTGTGGTAATATATAACGTATATATATTGTGGTAATATATATCGTATGTATATTGTGGTAATATAATATATATCGTATATATATTGTATTAATATATATCGTATGTATATTATGTTAATATATATTGTATGTATATTTTGGTAATATATATCGTATATATATTGTGGTAATATATACAGTATGTATATTGTGTAATATATATCGTATGTATATTGTGGTAATATATATCGTATGTATATTGTGGTAATATATATCATATGTATATTGTGGTAATATATATAGTATGTATATTGTGGTAATATATATCGTATGTATATTGTCGTAGTATATATCGTATGTATATTGTGGTAATATATATCGTATTTATATTGTGGTAACATATATCGTATGTATATTGTGGTAATATATAACGTATATATATTGTGGTAATATATATCGTATATATATTGTGGTAATATATAACGTATATATATTGTGGTAATATATAACGTATATATATTGTGGTAGTATATATCGTGTGTATATTGTGGTAATATATATCGTATGTATATTGTGGTAATATATATCGTATATATATTGGGGTATTATATACCGTATGTATATTGTGGTAGTATATAACGTATATATATTGTGGTAATATATAACGTATATATATTGTGGGAATATATCTCGTATGTATATTGTATTAATATATAACCTATATATATTGTGGTAATATATATCGTATGTATATTGTGGTAATATATAACGTATATATATTGTGGTAGTATATATAGTATATATATTGTGGTAGTATATATCGTATATATATTGTGGTAATATATATCGTATGTATATTGTGGGAATATATATCGTATCTATATTGTGGTAATATATATCGTATATATATTGTGGTAATATATATCGTATGTATATTGTGGTAATATATAACGTATATATATTGTGGTAATATATATCGTATGTATATTGTGGTAATATATATCGTATGTATATTGTGGTAATATATATCGTATATATATTGTGGTAATATATACCGTATGTATATTGTGGTAGTATATAACGTATATATATTGTGGTAATATATATCGTATATATATTGTGGTATTATATATCGTATGTATATTGTGGTAATATATATCGTATGTATATTGTGGTAATATATATCGTATGTATATTGTGGTAATATATAACGTATATATATTGTGGTAGTATATATCGTATATATATTGTGGTAGTATATATCGTATATATATTGTGGTAATATATATCGTATGTATATTGTGGGAATATATATTGTATCTATATTGTGGTAATATATATCGTATATATATTGTGGTAATATATATCGTATGTATATTGTAGTAATATATAACGTATATATATTGTGGTAATATATATCGTATGTATATTGTGGTAATATATAACGTATATATATTGTGGTAATATATATCGTATATATATTGTGGTAATATATACCGTATGTATATTGTGGTAGTATATAACGTATATATATTGTGGTAATATATATCGTATATATATTGTGGTAATATATATCGTATATATATTGTGGTAATATATAACGTATGTATATTGTGGTAATATATATCGTATATATATTGTGTTATTATATATCGTATGTATATTGTGGTAATATATATCATAAGTATATTGTGGCAATATATATCGTATTTATATTGTGGTAATATATATCGTATATATATTGTGGTAATATATATCGTATATATATTGTGGTAATATATAACGTATGTATATTGTGGTAATATATATCGTATATATATTGTGTTATTATATATCGTATGTATATTGTGGTAATATATAACGTATATATATTGTGGTAATATATATCGTATGTATATTCTGGAACTATATATCGTATGTATATTGTGGTAATATATATCGTATGTATATTCTGGAAATATATATCGTATGTATATTGTGGTAATATATAACGTATATATATTGTGGTAATATATATCGTATATATGTTGTGGTAATATATAACGTATATTTATTGTGGTAGTATATATCGTATGTATATTGTAGTAATATATATCGTATGTATATTGTGGTAATATATAACGTATATATATTGTGGTAATATATATCGTATATATATTGTGGTAATATATAACGTATATATATTGTGGTAATATATAACGTATATATATTGTGGTAGTATATATCGTATGTATATTGTAGTAATATATATCGTGTATATATTGTGGTAATATATAACGTATATATATTGTGGTAGTATATATCGTATGTATATTGTGGTAATATATATCGTATATATATTGTGGTAATATATAACGTATATATATTGTGGTAGTAGATATCGTATGTATATTGTGGTAATGTATATCGTATATATATTGTGGTAATATATATCGTACGTATATTGTGGTAATATATATCGTATATATATTGTGGTAATATATAACGTATATATATTGTGGTAATATATATCGTATATATATTGTGGTAATATATAACGCATATAAATTGTGGTAATATATACCGAATGTATATTATGGTAATATATATCGTATATATATTGTGGTAATATATAACGTATATATATTGTGGTAGTAGATATCGTATGTATAATGTGGTAATATATATCGTATATATATTGTGGTAATATATATCGTACGTATATTGTGGTAATATATATCGTATGTATATTGTGGGAATATATGTCGTATGTATATTGTGGTAATATATATCGTATATATATTGTGGTAATATATACCGTATGTATGTTGTGGTAATATATATCGTACGTATATTGTGGTAATATATATCGTACGTATATTGTGGTAATATATATCTTATGTATATTGTGGTAATATATATCATATATATATTGTGGTAATATATATCGTATATATATTGTGGTAATATATATCGTATGTATATTGTGGGAATATATATCGTATCTATATTGTGGTAATATATATCGTATATATATTGTGGTAATATATATCGTATGTATATTGTGGTAATATATATCGTATGTATATTGTGGTAATATATAACGTATATATATTGTGGTAATATATATCGTATATATTTTGTGGTAGTATATATCGTATGTATATTGTGGTAATATATAACGTATATATATTGTGGTAATATATATCGTATGTATATTGTGGTAATATATATCGTTTGTATATTGTGGTAATATATATCGTATATATATTGTGGTAATATATACCGTATGTATATTGTGGTAGTATATAACGTATATATATTGTGGTAATATATATCGTATATATATTGTGGTAATATATATCGTATATATATTGTGGTAATATATAACGTATGTATATTGTGGTAATATATATCATAAGTATATTGTGGGAATATATATCGTATGTATATTGTGGTAATATATATCGTATATATATTGTGGTAATATATACTGTATGTATATTCTGGTAATATATATCGTATGTATATTGTGGTAGTATATATCGTATATATATTGTGCTAATATATACCGTATATATATTGTGGTAATATATAACGTATATATATTGTGGTAATATATATCGTATATATATTGTGGTAATATATAACGTATGTATATTGTGGTAATATATATCATAAGTATATTGTGGGAATATATATCGTATGTATATTGTGGTAATATATATCGTATATATATTGTGGTAATATATACTGTATGTATATTCTGGTAATATATATCGTATGTATATTGTGGTAGTATATATCGTATATATATTGTGCTAATATATACCGTATATATATTGTGGTAATATATAACGTATATATATTGTGGTAATATATATCGTATATATATTGTGGTAATATATAACGCATATAAATTGTGGTAATATATACCGAATGTATATTATGGTAATATATATCGTATATATATTGTGGTAATATATAACGTATATATATTGTGGTAGTAGATATCGTATGTATATTGTGGTAATATATATCGTATATATATTGTGGTAATATATATCGTACGTATATTGTGGTAATATATATCGTATGTATATTGTGGGAATATATGTCGTATGTATATTGTGGTAATATATATCGTATATATATTGTGGTAATATATACCGTATGTATGTTGTGGTAATATATATCGTATGTAAATTGTGGTAGTATATAACGTTTATATATTGTGGTAATATATATCGTATATATATTGTGGTAATATATAACGTATATATATTGTGGTAGTATATATCGTATATATATTGTGGTAGTATATATCGTATATATATTGTGGTAGTATATATCGTATATATATTGGGGTAATATATAACGTATGTATATTGTGGTAATATATATCGTATGTATATTGTGGTCATATATAACGTATATATATTGTGGTAGTATATATCGCATATATATTGTGGTAATATATACTGTATGTATATTGTGGTAATATATAACGTATGTATATTGTGGTAATACATATTATATGTATATTGTGGTAATATATATCGTATATATATTGTGGTAATTTATAACGTATATATATTGTGGTAATATATAACGTATGTATATTGTGGTAATATATATCGTATGTATATTGTGGTAATATATATATTACATATATTGTGGTAATATATATCGTATGTATATTGTGGTAATATATATCGTATGTATATTGTGGTAATATATAACGAATATACACTGTGGTAATATATATCGTATATATATTGTGGTAGTATATATCGTATGTATATTGTGGTAATATATAACGTATATATATCGTGGTAATATATATCGTATGTATATTGTGGTAATATATATCGTATGTATATTGTGGTAATATATATCGTATATATATTGTGGTAATATATACTGTATATATATTGTGGTAGTATATAACGTATATATATTGTGGTAATATATCTCGTATGTATATTGTATTAATATATAACGTATATATATTGTGGTAATATATATCGTATATATAATGTGGTAATATATATCGTATATATATTGTGGTAATGTATACCGTATGTATATTGTGGTAATATATATCGTATGTATATTGTGGTAATATATATCGTATGTATATTGTGGTAATATATATCGTATATATATTGTGGTAATATATATCGTATGTATATTGTGGTAATATATATCGTATGTATATTGTGGTAATATATATCGTATGTATATTGTGGTAATATATATCGTATGAATATTGTGGTAATATATATCGTATATATATTGTGGTAATATATATCGTATGTATATTGTGGTAATATATATCTTATGTATATTGTGGTAATATATATCGTATATATATTGTGGTAATATATAACGTATATATATTGTGGTAATATATAACGTATGTATATTGTGGTAATATATATCGTATGTATATTGTGGTAATATATATCTTATATATATTGTGGTAATATATATCGTATGTATATTGTGGTAATATATAACGTATATATATTGTGGTAATATATATCGTATATATATTGTGGTAGTATATATCGTATGTATATTGTGTTAATATATAACGTATATATATTGTGGTAATATATATCGTATGAATATTGTGGTAATATATATCGTATGTATATTGTGGTAATATATATCGTATATATATTGTGGTAATATATACCGTATATATATTGTGGTAGTATATAACGTATATATATTGTGGTAATATATAACGTATATATATTGTGGTAATATATATCGTATGAATATTGTGGTAATATATATCGTATGTATATTGTGGTAATATATATCGTATATATATTGTGGTAGTATATACCGTATGTATATTGTGGTAATATATGTCGTATGTATATTGTAGTAATATATATCGTATATATATTGTGGTAGTATATATCGTATATATATTGTGGTAATATATATCGTATGTATATTGTGGTAATATATAACGTATATATATTGTGGTAATATATATCGTATATATATTGTGGTAATATATATCGTATGTATATTGTGGTAGTATTTATCGTATATATATTGTGGTAATATATATCGTATGTATATTGTGGTAATATATATCGTATGTATATTGTGGTAATATATAACGTATATATATTGTGGTAATATATATCGTATATATATTGTGGTAATATATAACGTATATATATTGTGGTATTATATATCGTATCTATATTGTGGTAATATATATCGTATATATATTGTGGTAATATATATCGTATGTATATTGTGGTAATATATAACGTATATATATTGTGGTAATATATATCGTATATATATTGTGGTAATATATATCGTATATATATTGTGGGAATATATATCGTATGTATATTGTGGTAATATATATCGTATATATATTGTGGTAATATATACCGTATGTATATTGTGGTAATATATATCGTATGTATATTGTGGTAGTATACATCGTATGTATATTGTGGTAATATATAACGAATGTATATTGTGGTAATATATAACGTATGTATATTGTGGTAATATATATCGTATATATATTGTGGTAATATATATCGTATATATATTGTGGTAATATATATCGTATATATATTGAGGTAATATATATCTTATGTATATTGTGGTAATATATATCGTATGTATATTGTGGTAATATATAACGTATATATATTGTGGTAATATATATCGTATGTATATTGTGGTAATATAATATATATCGTATATATATTGTATTAATATATATCGTATGTATATTATGTTAATATATATTGTATGTATATTTTGGTAATATATATCGTATATATATTGTGGTAATATATACAGTATGTATATTGTGTAATATATATCGTATGTATATTGTGGTAATATATATCGTATGTATATTGTGGTAATATATATCATATGTATATTGTGGTAATATATATAGTATGTATATTGTGGTAATATATATCGTATGTATATTGTCGTAGTATATATCGTATGTATATTGTGGTAATATATATCGTATTTATATTGTGGTAACATATATCGTATGTATATTGTGGTAATATATAACGTATATATATTGTGGTAATATATATCGTATATATATTGTGGTAATATATAACGTATATATATTGTGGTAATATATAACGTATATATATTGTGGTAGTATATATCGTGTGTATATTGTGGTAATATATATCGTATGTATATTGTGGTAATATATATCGTATATATATTGTGGTAGTATATACCGTATGTATATTGTGGTAATATATGTCGTATGTATATTGTGGTAATATATATCGTATATATATTGTGGTAGTATATATCGTATATATATTGTGGTAATATATATCGTATGTATATTGTGGTAATATATAACGTATATATATTGTGGTAATATATATCGTATATATATTGTGGTAATATATATCGTATGTATATTGTGGTAGTATTTATCGTATATATATTGTGGTAATATATATCGTATGTATATTGTGGTAATATATATCGTATGTATATTGTGGTAATATATAACGTATATATATTGTGGTAATATATATCGTATATATATTGTGGTAATATATAACGTATATATATTGTGGTATTATATATCGTATGTATATTGTGGTAATATAGATCGTATGTATATTGTGGTAATATATATCGTATGTATATTGTGGTAATATATAACGTATATATATTGTGGTAGTATATATCGTATATATATTGTGGTAGTATATATCGTATATATATTGTGGTAATATATATCGTATGTATATTGTGGGAATATATATCGTATCTATATTGTGGTAATATATATCGTATATATATTGTGGTAATATATATCGTATGTATATTGTGGTAATATATAACGTATATATATTGTGGTAATATATATCGTATGTATATTGTGGTAATATATAACGTATATATATTGTGGTAATATATATCGTATATATATTGTGGTAATATATACCGTATGTATATTGTGGTAGTATATAACGTATATATATTGTGGTAATATATATCGTATATATATTGTGGTAATATATATCGTATATATATTGTGGTAATATATAACGTATGTATATTGTGGTAATATATATCGTATATATATTGTGTTATTATAAATCGTATGTATATTGTGGTAATATATATCATAAGTATATTGTGGCAATATATATCGTATTTATATTGTGGTAATATATATCGTATATATATTGTGGTAATATATATCGTATATATATTGTGGTAATATATAACGTATGTATATTGTGGTAATATATATCGTATATATATTGTGTTATTATATATCGTATGTATATTGTGGTAATATATAACGTATATATATTGTGGTAATATATATCGTATGTATATTCTGGAACTATATATCGTATGTATATTGTGGTAATATATAACGTATATATATTATGGGAATATATATCGTATGTATATTGTGGTAATATATATCGTATGTATATTCTGGAAATATATATCGTATGTATATTGTGGTAATATATAACGTATATATATTGTGGTAATATATATCGTATATATGTTGTGGTAATATATAACGTATATTTATTGTGGTAGTATATATCGTATGTATATTGTGGTAATATATATCGTATGTATATTGTGGTAATATATAACGTATATATATTGTGGTAATATATATCGTATATATATTGTGGTAATATATAACGTATATATATTGTGGTAATATATAACGTATATATATTGTGGTAGTATATATCGTATGTATATTGTGGTAATATATATCGTGTATATATTGTGGTAATATATAACGTATATATATTGTGGTAGTATATATCGTATGTATATTGTGGTAATATATATCGTATATATATTGTGGTAATATATAACGTATATATATTGTGGTAGTAAATATCGTATGTATATTGTGGTAATATATATCGTATATATATTGTGGTAATATATATCGTACGTATATTGTGGTAATATATATCGTATGTATATTGTGGTAATATATAACGTATATATATTGTGGTAATATATATCGTATATATATTGTGGTAATATATAACGCATATAAATTGTGGTAATATATACCGAATGTATATTATGGTAATATATATCGTATATATATTGTGGTAATATATAACGTATATATATTGTGGTAGTAGATATCGTATGTATAATGTGGTAATATATATCGTATATATATTGTGGTAATATATATCGTACGTATATTGTGGTAATATATATCGTATGTATATTGTGGGAATATATGTCGTATGTATATTGTGGTAATATATATCGTATATATATTGTGGTAATATATACCGTATGTATGTTGTGGTAATATATATCGTATGTAAATTGTGGTAGTATATAACGTTTATATATTGTGGTAATATATATCGTATATATATTGTGGTAATATATAACGTATATATATTGTGGTAGTATATATCGTATATATATTGTGGTAGTATATATCGTATATATATTGTGGTAGTGTATATCGTATATATATTGGGGTAATATATATCGTATGTATATTGTGGTAATATATATCGTATGTATATTGTGGTAATATATAACGTATATATATTGTGGTAGTATATATCGTATATATATTGTGGTAATATATACTGTATGTATATTGTGGTAATATATAACGTAAGTATATTGTTGTAATATATATCGTATGTATATTGTGGTAATATATATCGTATATATATTGTGGTAATATATATCGTATATATATTGTGGTAATATATATCGTATATATATTGTGGTCATATATATCGTATATATATTGTGGTAATATATACCGTATGTATATTGTGGTAATATACATCGTATGTATATTGTGGTAATATATATCGTATGTATATTGTGGTAGTATATATCGGATATATATTGTTGTAATATATATCGTATATATATTCTGGTAATATATATCGTATGTATATTGTATTAATATATATCGTATATATATTGTGGTAATATATATCATATATATATTGTGGTAATATATATCGTATGTATATTGTGGTAGTATATAACGTATGTATATTGTGGTAATATATGTCGTATATATATTGTGGTAATATATAACGTATATATATTGTGGTAGTATAAATCGTATATATATTGTGGTAATATATACCGTATGTATATTGTAGTAATATATAACGTATGTATATTGTGGTAATATATATCGTACGCATATTGGGGTAATATATATCGTATATATATTGTGGTAATATATAACGTATATATATTGTGGTAATATATAACGTATGTATATTGTGGTAATATATATCGTATGTATATTGTGGTAATATATATCTTATATATATTGTGGTAATATATATCGTATGTATATTGTGGTAATATATATCGTATGTATATTGTGGTAATATATAACGTATATAAATTGTGGTAATATATATCGTATATATTTTGTGGTAGTATATATCGTATGTATATTGTGGTAATATATAACGTATATATATTGTGGTAATATATATCGTATGTATATTGTGGTAATATATATCGTATGTATATTGTGGTAATATATATCGTATATATATTGGGGTATTATATACCGTATGTATATTGTGGTAGTATATAACGTATATATATTGTGGTAATATATAACGTATATATATTGTGGGAATATATCTCGTATGTATATTGTATTAATATATAACCTATATATATTGTGGTAATATATATCGTATGTATATTGTGGTAATATATAACGTATATATATTGTGGTAGTATATATAGTATATATATTGTGGTAGTATATATCGTATATATATTGTGGTAATATATATCGTATGTATATTGTGGGAATATATATCGTATCTATATTGTGGTAATATATATCGTATATATATTGTGGTAATATATATCGTATGTATATTGTGGTAATATATAACGTATATATATTGTGGTAATATATATCGTATGTATATTGTGGTAATATATATCGTATGTATATTGTGGTAATATATATCGTATATATATTGTGGTAATATATACCGTATGTATATTGTGGTAGTATATAACGTATATATATTGTGGTAATATATATCGTATATATATTGTGGTATTATATATCGTATGTATATTGTGGTAATATATATCGTATGTATATTGTGGTAATATATATCGTATGTATATTGTGGTAATATATAACGTATATATATTGTGGTAGTATATATCGTATATATATTGTGGTAGTATATATCGTATATATATTGTGGTAATATATATCGTATGTATATTGTGGGAATATATATTGTATCTATATTGTGGTAATATATATCGTATATATATTGTGGTAATATATATCGTATGTATATTGTGGTAATATATAACGTATATATATTGTGGTAATATATATCGTATGTATATTGTGGTAATATATAACGTATATATATTGTGGTAATATATATCGTATATATATTGTGGTAATATATACCGTATGTATATTGTGGTAGTATATAACGTATATATATTGTGGTAATATATATCGTATATATATTGTGGTAATATATATCGTATATATATTGTGGTAATATATAACGTATGTATATTGTGGTAATATATATCGTATATATATTGTGTTATTATATATCGTATGTATATTGTGGTAATATATATCATAAGTATATTGTGGCAATATATATCGTATTTATATTGTGGTAATATATATCGTATATATATTGTGGTAATATATATCGTATATATATTGTGGTAATATATAACGTATGTATATTGTGGTAATATATATCGTATATATATTGTGTTATTATATATCGTATGTATATTGTGGTAATATATAACGTATATATATTGTGGTAATATATATCGTATGTATATTCTGGAACTATATAT
This sequence comes from Eledone cirrhosa, assembly GCA_964016885.1. NCBI lineage: Eukaryota > Metazoa > Mollusca > Cephalopoda > Octopoda > Eledonidae > Eledone > Eledone cirrhosa. The sequence continues at coordinate 441,771,187 of OZ024740.1, read as the reverse complement.
CGTATGTATATTGTGGTAATATATAACGTATATATATTATGGGAATATATATCGTATGTATATTGTGGTAATATATATCGTATGTATATTCTGGAAATATATATCGTATGTATATTGTGGTAATATATAACGTATATATATTGTGGTAATATATATCGTATATATGTTGTGGTAATATATAACGTATATTTATTGTGGTAGTATATATCGTATGTATATTGTGGTAATATATATCGTATGTATATTGTGGTAATATATAACGTATATATATTGTGGTAATATATATCGTATATATATTGTGGTAATATATAACGTATATATATTGTGGTAATATATAACGTATATATATTGTGGTAGTATATATCGTATGTATATTGTAGTAATATATATCGTGTATATATTGTGGTAATATATAACGTATATATATTGTGGTAGTATATATCGTATGTATATTGTGGTAATATATATCGTATATATATTGTGGTAATATATAACGTATATATATTGTGGTAGTAGATATCGTATGTATATTGTGGTAATGTATATCGTATATATATTGTGGTAATATATATCGTACGTATATTGTGGTAATATATATCGTATATATATTGTGGTAATATATAACGTATATATATTGTGGTAATATATATCGTATATATATTGTGGTAATATATAACGCATATAAATTGTGGTAATATATACCGAATGTATATTATGGTAATATATATCGTATATATATTGTGGTAATATATAACGTATATATATTGTGGTAGTAGATATCGTATGTATAATGTGGTAATATATATCGTATATATATTGTGGTAATATATATCGTACGTATATTGTGGTAATATATATCGTATGTATATTGTGGGAATATATGTCGTATGTATATTGTGGTAATATATATCGTATATATATTGTGGTAATATATACCGTATGTATGTTGTGGTAATATATATCGTACGTATATTGTGGTAATATATATCGTACGTATATTGTGGTAATATATATCTTATGTATATTGTGGTAATATATATCATATATATATTGTGGTAATATATATCGTATATATATTGTGGTAATATATATCGTATGTATATTGTGGTAATATATATCGTATCTATATTGTGGTAATATATATCGTATATATATTGTGGTAATATATATCGTATGTATATTGTGGTAATATATATCGTATGTATATTGTGGTAATATATAACGTATATATATTGTGGTAATATATATCGTATATATTTTGTGGTAGTATATATCGTATGTATATTGTGGTAATATATAACGTATATATATTGTGGTAATATATATCGTATGTATATTGTGGTAATATATATCGTTTGTATATTGTGGTAATATATATCGTATATATATTGTGGTAATATATACCGTATGTATATTGTGGTAGTATATAACGTATATATATTGTGGTAATATATATCGTATATATATTGTGGTAATATATATCGTATATATATTGTGGTAATATATAACGTATGTATATTGTGGTAATATATATCATAAGTATATTGTGGGAATATATATCGTATGTATATTGTGGTAATATATATCGTATATATATTGTGGTAATATATACTGTATGTATATTCTGGTAATATATATCGTATGTATATTGTGGTAGTATATATCGTATATATATTGTGCTAATATATACCGTATATATATTGTGGTAATATATAACGTATATATATTGTGGTAATATATATCGTATATATATTGTGGTAATATATAACGTATGTATATTGTGGTAATATATATCATAAGTATATTGTGGGAATATATATCGTATGTATATTGTGGTAATATATATCGTATATATATTGTGGTAATATATACTGTATGTATATTCTGGTAATATATATCGTATGTATATTGTGGTAGTATATATCGTATATATATTGTGCTAATATATACCGTATATATATTGTGGTAATATATAACGTATATATATTGTGGTAATATATATCGTATATATATTGTGGTAATATATAACGCATATAAATTGTGGTAATATATACCGAATGTATATTATGGTAATATATATCGTATATATATTGTGGTAATATATAACGTATATATATTGTGGTAGTAGATATCGTATGTATATTGTGGTAATATATATCGTATATATATTGTGGTAATATATATCGTACGTATATTGTGGTAATATATATCGTATGTATATTGTGGGAATATATGTCGTATGTATATTGTGGTAATATATATCGTATATATATTGTGGTAATATATACCGTATGTATGTTGTGGTAATATATATCGTATGTAAATTGTGGTAGTATATAACGTTTATATATTGTGGTAATATATATCGTATATATATTGTGGTAATATATAACGTATATATATTGTGGTAGTATATATCGTATATATATTGTGGTAGTATATATCGTATATATATTGTGGTAGTATATATCGTATATATATTGGGGTAATATATAACGTATGTATATTGTGGTAATATATATCGTATGTATATTGTGGTCATATATAACGTATATATATTGTGGTAGTATATATCGCATATATATTGTGGTAATATATACTGTATGTATATTGTGGTAATATATAACGTATGTATATTGTGGTAATACATATTATATGTATATTGTGGTAATATATATCGTATATATATTGTGGTAATTTATAACGTATATATATTGTGGTAATATATAACGTATGTATATTGTGGTAATATATATCGTATGTATATTGTGGTAATATATATATTACATATATTGTGGTAATATATATCGTATGTATATTGTGGTAATATATATCGTATGTATATTGTGGTAATATATAACGTATATATACTGTGGTAATATATATCGTATATATATTGTGGTAGTATATATCGTATGTATATTGTGGTAATATATAACGTATATATATCGTGGTAATATATATCGTATGTATATTGTGGTAATATATATCGTATGTATATTGTGGTAATATATATCGTATATATATTGTGGTAATATATACTGTATATATATTGTGGTAGTATATAACGTATATATATTGTGGTAATATATCTCGTATGTATATTGTATTAATATATAACGTATATATATTGTGGTAATATATATCGTATATATAATGTGGTAATATATATCGTATATATATTGTGGTAATGTATACCGTATGTATATTGTGGTAATATATATCGTATGTATATTGTGGTAATATATATCGTATGTATATTGTGGTAATATATATCGTATATATATTGTGGTAATATATATCGTATGTATATTGTGGTAATATATATCGTATGTATTTTGTGGTAATATATATCGTATGTATATTGTGGTAATATATATCGTATGAATATTGTGGTAATATATATCGTATGTATATTGTGGTAATATATATCGTATGTATATTGTGGTAATATATATCTTATGTATATTGTGGTAATATATATCGTATATATATTGTGGTAATATATAACGTATATATATTGTGGTAATATATAACGTATGTATATTGTGGTAATATATATCGTATGTATATTGTGGTAATATATATCTTATATATATTGTGGTAATATATATCGTATGTATATTGTGGTAATATATAACGTATATATATTGTGGTAATATATATCGTATATATATTGTGGTAGTATATATCGTATGTATATTGTGTTAATATATAACGTATATATATTGTGGTAATATATATCGTATGAATATTGTGGTAATATATATCGTATGTATATTGTGGTAATATATATCGTATATATATTGTGGTAATATATACCGTATATATATTGTGGTAGTATATAACGTATATATATTGTGGTAATATATAACGTATATATATTGTGGTAATATATCTCGTATGTATATTGTATTCATATACAACGTATATATATTGTGGTAATATATATCGTATGTATATTGTGGTAATATATAACGTATATATACTGTGGTAATATATATCGTATATATATTGTGGTAGTATATATCGTATGTATATTGTGGTAATATATAACGTATATATATCGTGGTAATATATATCGTATGTATATTGTGGTAATATATATCGTATGTATATTGTGGTAATATATATCGTATATATATTGTGGTAATATATACTGTATATATATTGTGGTAGTATATAACGTATATATATTGTGGTAATATATAACGTATATATATTGTGGTAATATATCTCGTATGTATATTGTATTCATATACAACGTATATATATTGTGGTAATATATATCGTATATATATTGTGGTAATATATATCGTATATATATTGTGGTAATATATATCGCATATATATTGTGGTAATATATATCGTATATATATTGTGGGAATATATATCATATGTATATTGTGGTAATATATATCGTATATATATTGTGGTAATATATACCGTATGTATATTGTGGTAATATATATCGTATGTATATTGTGGTAGTATATATCGTATGTGGTAATATATATCGTATATATATTGTGGTAATATATAACGTATATATATTGTGGTAATATATATCGTATGTATATTGTGGTAGTATATATCGTATATATATTGTGGTAGTATATGTCGTATATATATTGTGGTATTATATATCGTATTAATATATATCGTATATATATTGTGGTAATATATATCGTATGTATATTGTTGTAATATATAACGTATATATACTGTGGTAATATATATCGTATATATATTGTGGTAGTATATATCGTATGTATATTGTGGTAATATATAACGTATATATATCGTGGTAATATATATCGTATGTATATTGTGGTAATATATATATATCTTATATATATTGTGGTAATAAATATCGTATGTGTATTGTGGTAATATATATCGTATGTATATGGTGGTAATATATAACGTATATATATTGTGGTAATATATATCGAATATATATTGTGGTAGTATATACATATTATATGTATATTGTGGTAATATATATCGTATATATATTGTGGTAATTTATAACGTATATATATTGTGGTAATATATAACGTATGTATATTGTGGTAATATATATCGTATATATATTGTGGTAATATATATATTATATATATTGTGGTAATATATATCGTATGTATATTGTGGTAATATATATCGTATGTATATTGTGGTAATATATAACGTATATATACTGTGGTAATATATATCGTATATATATTGTGGTAGTATATATCGTATGTATATTGTGGTAATATATAACGTATATATATCGTGGTAATATATATCGTATGTATATTGTGGTAATATATATATCTTATATATATTGTGGTAATATATATCGTATGTATATTGTGGTAATATATATCGTATGTATATTGTGATAATATATAACGTATAGATATTGTGGTAATATATATCATATATATAATGTGGTAATATATATCGTATGTGGTAATATATAACGTATATATATTGTGGTAATATATATCGTATATATATTGTGGTAATATATAACGTATATATATTGTGGTAATATATATCGTATGTATATTGTGGTAGTATATATCGTATATATATTGTGGTAGTATATGTCGTATATATATTGTGGTATTATATATCGTATTAATATATATCGTATATATATTGTGGTAATATATATCGTATGTATATTGTTGTAATATATAACGTATATATACTGTGGTAATATATATCGTATATATATTGAGGTAGTATATATCGTATGTATATTGTGGTAATATATAACGTATATATATCGTGGTAATATATATCGTATGTATATTGTGGTAATATATATATCTTATATATATTGTGGTAATATATATCGTATGTATATTGTGGTAATATATATCGTATGTATATTGTGGTAATATATAACGTATATATATTGTGGTAATATATATCGAATATATATTGTGGTAGTATATACATGTTATATGTATATTGTGGTAATATATATAGTATATATATTGTGGTAATTTATAACGTATATATATTGTGGTAATATATAACGTATGAATATTGTGGTAATATATATCGTATATATATTGTGGTAATATATATATTATATATATTGTGGTAATATATATCGTATGTATATTGTGGTAATATATATCGTATGTATATTGTGGTAATATATAACGTATATATACTGTGGTAATATATATCGTATATATATTGTGGTAGTCTATATCGTATGTATATTGTGGTAATATATAACGTATATATATCGTGGTAATATATATCGTATGTATATTGTGGTAATATATATATCTTATATATATTGTGGTAATATATATCATATGTATATTGTGGTAATATATATCGTATGTATATTGTGGTAATATATAACGTATATATATTGTGGTAATATACATCGAATATATATTGTGGTAGTATATATCGTATGTATATTGTGGTAATATATAACTTATATATATTGTGGTAATATATATCGTATGTATATTGTGGTAATATATATCGTATGTATATTGTGGTAATATATATCGTATATATATTGTGGTAATATATACCGTATATATATATTGTGGTAGTATATAACGTATATATTTGTGGTAATATATAACGTATATATATATTGTGGTAATATATCTCGTATGTATATTGTATTAATATATAACGTATATATATTGTGGTAATATAAATCGTATATATATTGTGGTAATATATATCGTATATATATTGTGGTGATATATATCGTATATATATTGCGGTAATATATATCGGATATATGTTGTGGTAATATATATCGTATATATATTGTGGTAATATATAACGTATGTATATGGTGGTAATATATTTCGCATATATATTGTGGTAGTATATATCGTATGAATATTGTGGTAATATATATCGTATGTATATTGTCGGAATATATGTCGTATGTATATTGTGGTAATATATATCGTATATATATTGGGGTAATATATACCGTATGTATGTTGTGGTAATATATATCGTATGTATATTGTGGTAATATATAACGAATATATATTGTGGTAATATATATCGTATGTATATTGTGGTAATATATATCGTATATATATTGTGGTAATATATATCTTATGTATATTGTGGTAATATATATCGTATGTAGTTTCTGGAAATATATATCGTATATATATTGTATTAATATATATGGTATGTATATTGTGGTAATATATATTGTATGTATATTTTGGTAATATATTTCGTATATATATTGTGGTAATATATACCGTATGTATATTGTGGTAATATATATCGTATGTATATTGTGGTAATATATATCGTATGTATATTGTGGTAATATATATCGTATATATATTGTGGTAATATATACTGTATATATATTTTGGTAGTATATAACGTATATATATTGTGGTAATATATCTCGTATGTATATTGTATTAATATATAACGTATATATATTGTGGTAATATATATCGTATATATATTGTGGTAATATATATCGTATATATATTGTGGTAATATATACCGTATGTATATTGTGGTAATATATATCGTATGTATATTGTGGTAATATATATCGTATGTATATTGTGGTAATATATATCGTATATATATTGTGGTAATATATATCGTATGTATATTGTGGTAATATATATCGTATGTATATTGTGGTAATGTATATCGTATGTATATTGTGGTAATATATATCGTATGAATATTGTGGTAATATATATCGTATATATATTGTGGTAATATATATCGTATGTATATTGTGGTAATATATATCTTATGTATATTGTGGTAATATATATCATATATATATTGTGGTAATATATAACGTATATATATTGTGGTAATATATAACGTATGTATATTGTGGTAATATATATCGTATGAATATTGTGGTAATATATATCGTATGTATAATGTGGTAATATATATCGTATATATATTGTGGTAATATATACCGTATATATATTGTGGTAGTATATAACGTATATATATTGTGGTAATATATATCTTATGTATATTGTGGTAATATATCTCGTATGTATATTGTATTAATATACAACGTATATATATTGTGGTATTATATATCGTATATATATTGTGGTAATATATATCGTATATATATTGTGGTAATATATATCGTATATATATTGTGGTAATATATATCGTATATATATTGTGGGAATATATATCGTATGTATATTGTGGTAATATATATCGTATATATATTGTGGTAATATATACCGTATGTATATTGTGGTAATATATATCGTATGTATATTGTGGTAGTATACATCGTATGTATATTGTGGTAATATATAACGAATGTATATTGTGGTAATATATAACGTATGTATATTGTGGTAATATATATCGTATATATATTGTGGTAATATATATCGTATATATATTGTGGTAATATATATCGTATATATATTGTGGTAATATATATCTTATGTATATTGTGGTAATATATATCGTATGTATATTGTGGTAATATATAACGTATATATATTGTGGTAATATATATCGTATGTATATTGTGGTAATATATATCGTATATATATTGTATTAATATATATCGTATGTATATTATGTTAATATATATTGTATGTATATTTTGGTAATATATATCGTATATATATTGTGGTAATATATACAGTATGTATATTGTGGTAATATATATCGTATGTATATTGTGGTAATATATATCGTATGTATATTGTGGTAATATTTATCGTATATATATTGTGGTAATATATATCGTATGTATATTGTGGTAATATATAACGTATATATATTGTGGTAGTATATATCGTATATATATTATGGTAGTATATATCGTATGTATATTGTGGTAGTATATATCGTATATATATTGTGGTAGTATATATCGTATATATATTGTGGTAATATATATCGTATGTATATTGTGGGAATATATATCGTATCTATATTGTGGTAATATATATCGTATATATATTGTGGTAATATATATCGTATGTATATTGTGGTAATCTATGTCGTATGTATATTGTGGTAATATATAACGTATATATATTGTGGTAATATATATCGTATATATTTTGTGGTAGTATATATCGTATGTATATTGTGGTAATATATAACGTATATATATTGTGGTAATATATATCGTATGTATATTGTGGTAATATATATCGTATGTATATTGTGGTAATATATATCGTATATATATTGTGGTAATATATACCGTATGTATATTGTGGTAGTATATAACGTATATATATTGTGGTAATATATATCGTATATATATTGTGGTAATATATATCGTATATATATTGTGGTAATATATAACGTATGTATATTGTGGTAATATATATCATAAGTATATTGTGGGAATATATATCGTATGTATATTGTGGTAATATATATCGTATATATATTGTGGTAATATATACCGTATGTATATTCTGGTAATATATATCGTATGTATATTGTGGTAGTATATATCGTATATATATTGTGCTAATATATACCGTATATATATTGTGGTAATATATATCGTATGTATATTGTGGTAATATATATCGTATGTATATTGTGGTAATATATAACGTATATATATTATGGTAATATATATCGTATGTATATTGTGGTAATATATATCGTATGTATATTCTGGAAATATATATCGTATGTATATTGTGGTAATATATAACGTATATATATTGTGGTAAGATATATCGTATATATGTTGTGGTAATATATAACGTATATTTATTGTGGTAGTATATATCGTATGTATATTGTGGTAATATATATCGTATGTATATTGTGGTAATATATAACGTATATATATTGTGGTAATATATATCGTATATATATTGTGGTAATATATAACGTATATATATTGTGGTAATACATAACATATATATATTGTGGTAGTATATATCGTATGTATATTGTGGTAATATATATCGTGTATATATTGTGGTAATATATAACGTATATATATTGTGGTAGTATATATCGTATGTATATTGTGGTAATATATATCGTATATATATTGTGGTAATATATAACGTATATATAATGTGGTAGTAGATATCGTATGTATATTGTGGTAATATATATCGTATATATATTGTGGTAATATATATCGTACGTATATTGTGGTAATATATAACGTATATATATTGTGGTAATATATATCGTATATATATTGTGGTAATATATAACGCATATAAATTGTGGTAATATATACCGAATGTATATTATGGTAATATATATCGTATATATATTGTGGTAATATATAACGTATATATATTGTGGTAGTAGATATCGTATGTATATTGTGGTAATATATATCGTATATATATTGTGGTAATATATATCGTACGTATATTGTGGTAATATATATCGTATGTATATTGTGGGAATATATGTCGTATGTATATTGTGGTAATATATATCGTATATATATTGTGGTAATATATATCGTATGTATGTTGTGGTAATATATATCGGATATATGTTGTGGTAATATATATCGTATATATATTGTGGTAATATATAACGTATGTATATTGTGGTAATATATTTCGCATATATATTGTGGTAGTATGTATCGTATGAATATTGTGGTAATATATATCGTATGTATATTGTCGGAATATATGTCGTATGTATATTGTGGTAATATATATCGTATATATATTGGGGTAATATATACCGTATGTATGTTGTGGTAATATATATCGTATGTATATTGTGGTAATATATAACGAATATATATTGTGGTAATATATATCGTATGTATATTGTGGTAATATATATCGTATATATATTGTGGTAATATATATCTTATGTATATTGTGGTAATATATATCGTATGTAGTTTCTGGAAATATATATCGTATATATATTGTATTAATATATATGGTATGTATATTGTGGTAATATATATTGTATGTATATTTTGGTAATATATTTCGTATATATATTGTGGTAATATATACCGTATGTATATTGTGGTAATATATATCGTATGTATATTGTGGTAATATATATCGTATGTATATTGTGGTAATATATATCGTATATATATTGTGGTAATATATACTGTATATATATTTTGGTAGTATATAACGTATACATATTGTGGTAATATATCTCGTATGTATATTGTATTAATATATAACGTATATATATTGTGGTAATATATATCGTATATATATTGTGGTAATATATATCGTATATATATTGTGGTAATATATACCGTATGTATATTGTGGTAATATATATCGTATGTATATTGTGGTAATATATATCGTATGTATATTGTGGTAATATATATCGTATATATATTGTGGTAATATATATCGTATGTATATTGTGGTAATATATATCGTATGTATATTGTGGTAATGTATATCGTATGTATATTGTGGTAATATATATCGTATGAATATTGTGGTAATATATATCGTATATATATTGTGGTAATATATATCGTATGTATATTGTGGTAATATATATCTTATGTATATTGTGGTAATATATATCATATATATATTGTGGTAATATATAACGTATATATATTGTGGTAATATATAACGTATGTATATTGTGGTAATATATATCGTATGAATATTGTGGTAATATATATCGTATGTATAATGTGGTAATATATATCGTATATATATTGTGGTAATATATACCGTATATATATTGTGGTAGTATATAACGTATATATATTGTGGTAATATATATCTTATGTATATTGTGGTAATATATCTCGTATGTATATTGTATTAATATACAACGTATATATATTGTGGTATTATATATCGTATATATATTGTGGTAATATATATCGTATATATATTGTGGTAATATATATCGTATATATATTGTGGTAATATATATCGTATATATATTGTGGGAATATATATCGTATGTATATTGTGGTAATATATATCGTATATATATTGTGGTAATATATACCGTATGTATATTGTGGTAATATATATCGTATGTATATTGTGGTAGTATACATCGTATGTATATTGTGGTAATATATAACGAATGTATATTGTGGTAATATATAACGTATGTATATTGTGGTAATATATATCGTATATATATTGTGGTAATATATATCGTATATATATTGTGGTAATATATATCGTATATATATTGTGGTAATATATATCTTATGTATATTGTGGTAATATATATCGTATGTATATTGTGGTAATATATAACGTATATATATTGTGGTAATATATATCGTATGTATATTGTGGTAATATATATCGTATATATATTGTATTAATATATATCGTATGTATATTATGTTAATATATATTGTATGTATATTTTGGTAATATATATCGTATATATATTGTGGTAATATATACAGTATGTATATTGTGGTAATATATATCGTATGTATATTGTGGTAATATATATCGTATGTATATTGTGGTAATATTTATCGTATATATATTGTGGTAATATATATCGTATGTATATTGTGGTAATATATAACGTATATATATTGTGGTAGTATATATCGTATATATATTATGGTAGTATATATCGTATGTATATTGTGGTAGTATATATCGTATATATATTGTGGTAGTATATATCGTATATATATTGTGGTAATATATATCGTATGTATATTGTGGGAATATATATCGTATCTATATTGTGGTAATATATATCGTATATATATTGTGGTAATATATATCGTATGTATATTGTGGTAATCTATATCGTATGTATATTGTGGTAATATATAACGTATATATATTGTGGTAATATATATCGTATATATTTTGTGGTAGTATATATCGTATGTATATTGTGGTAATATATAACGTATATATATTGTGGTAATATATATCGTATGTATATTGTGGTAATATATATCGTATGTATATTGTGGTAATATATATCTTATATATATTGTGGTAATATATACCGTATGTATATTGTGGTAGTATATAACGTATATATATTGTGGTAATATATATCGTATATATATTGTGGTAATATATATCGTATATATATTGTGGTAATATATAACGTATGTATATTGTGGTAATATATATCATAAGTATATTGTGGGAATATATATCGTATGTATATTGTGGTAATATATATCGTATATATATTGTGGTAATATATACCGTATGTATATTCTGGTAATATATATCGTATGTATATTGTGGTAGTATATATCGTATATATATTGTGCTAATATATACCGTATATATATTGTGGTAATATATATCGTATGTATATTGTGGTAATATATATCGTATGTATATTGTGGTAATATATAACGTATATATATTATGGTAATATATATCGTATGTATATTGTGGTAATATATATCGTATGTATATTCTGGAAATATATATCGTATGTATATTGTGGTAATATATAACGTATATATATTGTGTTAAGCTATATCGTATATATGTTGTGGTAATATATAACGTATATTTATTGTGGTAGTATATATCGTATGTATATTGTGGTAATATATATCGTATGTATATTGTGGTAATATATAACGTATATATATTGTGGTAATATATATCGTATATATATTGTGGTAATATATAACGTATATATATTGTGGTAATACATAACATATATATATTGTGGTAGTATATATCGTATGTATATTGTGGTAATATATATCGTGTATATATTGTGGTAATATATAACGTATATATATTGTGGTAGTATATATCGTATGTATATTGTGGTAATATATATCGTATATATATTGTGGTAATATATAACGTATATATAATGTGGTAGTAGATATCGTATGTATATTGTGGTAATATATATCGTATATATATTGTGGTAATATATATCGTACTTATATTGTGGTAATATATAACGTATATATATTGTGGTAATATATATCGTATATATATTGTGGTAATATATAACGCATATAAATTGTGGTAATATATACCGAATGTATATTATGGTAATATATATCGTATATATATTGTGGTAATATATAACGTATATATATTGTGGTAGTAGATATCGTATGTATATTGTGGTAATATATATCGTATATATATTGTGGTAATATATATCGTACGTATATTGTGGTAATATATATCGTATGTATATTGTGGGAATATATGTCGTATGTATATTGTGGTAATATATATCGTATATATATTGTGGTAATATATATCGTATGTATGTTGTGGTAATATATATCGTATGTAAATTGTGGTAGTATATAACGTTTATATATTGTGGTAATATATATCGTATATATATTGTGGTAATATATAACGTATATATATTGTGGTAGTATATATCGTATATATATTGTGGTAGTATATATCGTATATATATTGTGGTAGTATATATCGTATATATATTGGGGTAATATATATCGTATGTATATTGTGGTAATATATATCGTATGTATATTGTGGTAATATATAACGTATATATATTGTGGTAGTATATATCGTATATATATTGTGGTAATATATACTGTATGTATATTGTGGTAATATATACCGTATGTATATTGTGGTAATACATATTATATGTATATTGTGGTAATATATATCGTATATATATTGTGGTAATTTATAACGTATATATATTGTGGTAATATGTAACGTATGTATATTGTGGTAATATATATCGTATGTATATTGTGGTAATATATATATTATATATATTGTGGTAATATATATCGTATGTATATTGTAGTAATATATATCGTATGTATATTGTGGTAATATATAACGTATATATATCGTGGTAATATATATCGTATGTATATTGTGATAATATATATCGTATGTATATTGTGGTAATATATATCGTATATATATTGTGGTAATATATACTGTATATATATTGTGGTAGTATATAACGTATATATATTGTGGTAATATATCTCGTATGTATATTGTATTAATATATAACGTATATATATTGTGGTAATATATATCGTGTATATATTGTGGTAATATATATCGTATATATATTGTGGTAATGTATACCGTATGTATATTGTGGTAATATATATCGTATGTATATTGTGGTAATATATATCTTATGTATATTGTGGTAATATATATCGTATTTATATTGTGGTAATATATAACGTATATATATTGTGGTAATATATAACGTATGTATATTGTGGTAATATATATCGTATGTATATTGTGGTAATATATATCTTATATATATTGTGGTAATATATATCGTATGTATATTGTGGTAATATATAACGTATATATATTGTGGTAATATATATCGTATATATATTGTGGTAGTATATATCGTATGTATATTGTGTTAATATATAACGTATATATATTGTGGTAATATATATCGTATGGATATTGTGGTAATATATATCGTATGTATATTGTGGTAATATATATCGTATATATATTGTAGTAATATATACCGTATATATATTGTGGTAGTATATAACGTATATATATTGTGGTAATATATAACGTATATATATTGTGGTAATATATCTCGTATGTATATTGTATTAATATACAACGTATATATATTGTGGTAATATATATCGTATATATATTGTGGTAATATATATCGTATATATATTGTGGTAATATATATCGTATATATATTGTGGGAATATATATCGTATGTATATTGTGGTAATATATACCGTATGTATATTGTGGTAATATATATCGTATGTATATTGTGGTAGTATACATCGTATGTATATTGTGGTAATATATAACGAATGTATATAGTGGTAATATATAACGTATGTATATTGTGGTAATATATATCGTATATATATTGTGGTAATATATATCGTATATATATTGTGGTAATATATATCGTATATATATTGAGGTAATATATATCTTATGTATATTGTGGTAATATATATCGTATGTATATTGTGGTAATATATAACGTATATATATTGTGGTAATATATATCGTATGTATATTGTGGTAATATAATATATATCGTATATATATTGTATTAATATATATCGTATGTATATTATGTTAATATATATTGTATGTATATTTTGGTAATATATATCGTATATATATTGTGGTAATATATACAGTATGTATATTGTGGTAATATATATCGTATGTATATTGTGGTAATATATATCGTATGTATATTGTGGTAATATATATCGTATATATATTGTGGTAATATATATCGTATGTATATTGTGGTAATATATATCATATGTATATTGTGGTAATATATATAGTATGTATATTGTGGTAATATATATCGTATGTATATTGTCGTAGTATATATCGTATGTATATTGTGGTAATATATATCGTATTTATATTGTGGTAACATATATCGTATGTATATTGTGGTAATATATAACGTATATATATTGTGGTAATATATATCGTATATATATTGTGGTAATATATAACGTATATATATTGTGGTAATATATAACGTATATATATTGTGGTAGTATATATCGTGTGTATATTGTGGTAATATATATCGTATGTATATTGTGGTAATATATATCGTATATATATTGTGGTAGTATATACCGTATATATATTGTGGTAATATATGTCGTATGTATATTGTAGTAATATATATCGTATATATATTGTGGTAGTATATATCGTATATATATTGTGGTAATATATATCGTATGTATATTGTGGTAATATATAACGTATATATATTGTGGTAATATATATCGTATATATATTGTGGTAATATATATCGTATGTATATTGTGGTAGTATTTATCGTATATATATTGTGGTAATATATATCGTATGTATATTGTGGTAATATATATCGTATGTATATTGTGGTAATATATAACGTATATATATTGTGGTAATATATATCGTATATATATTGTGGTAATATATAACGTATATATATTGTGGTATTATATATCGTATGTATATTGTGGTAATATATATCGTATGTATATTGTGGTAATATATATCGTATGTATATTGTGGTAATATATAACGTATATATATTGTGGTAATATATACCGTATGTATGTTGTGGTAATATATATCGTATGTAAATTGTGGTAGTATATAACGTTTATATATTGTGGTAATATATATAGTATATATATTGTGGTAATATATAACGTATATATATTGTGGTAGTATATATCGTATATATATTGTGGTAGTATATATCGTATATATATTGTGGTAGTGTATATCGTATATATATTGGGGTAATATATATCGTATGTATATTGTGGTAATATATATCGTATGTATATTGTGGTAATATATAACGTATATATATTGTGGTAGTATATATCGTATATATATTGTGGTAATATATACTGTATGTATATTGTGGTAATATATAACGTAAGTATATTGTTGTAATATATATCGTATGTATATTGTGGTAATATATATCGTATATATATTGTGGTAATATATATCGTATATATATTGTGGTAATATATATCGTATATATATTGTGGTCATATATATCGTATATATATTGTGGTAATATATACCGTATGTATATTGTGGTAATATACATCGTATGTATATTGTGGTAATATATATCGTATGTATATTGTGGTAGTATATATCGGATATATATTGTGGTAATATATATCGTATATATATTCTGGTAATATATATCGTATGTATATTGTATTAATATATATCGTATATATATTGTGGTAATATATATCGTATATATATTGTGGTAATATATATCGTATGTATATTGTGGTAGTATATAACGTATGTATATTGTGGTAATATATGTCGTATATATATTGTGGTAATATATAACGTATATATATTGTGGTAGTATAAATCGTATATATATTGTGGTAATATATACCGTATGTATATTGTGGTAATATATAACGTATGTATATTGTGGTAATATATATCGTACGCATATTGGGGTAATATATATCGTATATATATTGTGGTAATATATAACGTAAATATATTGTGGTAATATATAACGTATGTATATTGTGGTAATATATATCGTATGTATATTGTGGTAATATATATCTTATATATATTGTGGTAATATATATCGTATGTATATTGTGGTAATATATATCGTATGTATATTGTGGTAATATATAACGTATATATATTGTGGTAATATATATCGTATATATTTTGTGGTAGTATATATCGTATGTATATTGTGGTAATATATAACGTATATATATTGTGGTAATATATATCGTATGTATATTGTGGTAATATATATCGTATGTATATTGTGGTAATATATATCGTATATATATTGTGGTAATATATACCGTATGTATATTGTGGTAGTATATAACGTATATATATTGTGGTAATATATATCGTATATATATTGTGGTATTATATATCGTATGTATATTGTGGTAATATATATCGTATGTATATTGTGGTAATATATATCGTATGTATATTGTGGTAATATATAACGTATATATATTGTGGTAGTACATATCGTATATATATTGTGGTAGTATATATCGTATATATATTGTGGTAATATATATCGTATGTATATTGTGGGAATATATATCGTATCTATATTGTGGTAATATATATCGTATATATATTGTGGTAATATATATCGTATGTATATTGTGGTAATATATAACGTATATATATTGTGGTAATATATATCGTATGTATATTGTGGTAATATATAACGTATATATATTGTGGTAATATATATCGTATATATATTGTGGTAATATATACCGTATGTATATTGTGGTAGTATATAACGTATATATATTGTGGTAATATATATCGTATATATATTGTGGTAATTTATATCGTATATATATTGTGGTAATATATAACGTATGTATATTGTGGTAATATACATCGTATGTATATTGTGGTAATATATATCGTATGTATATTGTGGTAGTATATATCGGATATATATTGTGGTAATATATATCGTATATATATTCTGGTAATATATATCGTATGTATATTGTATTAATATATATCGTATATATATTGTGGTAATATATATCATATATATATTGTGGTAATATATATCGTATGTATATTGTGGTAGTATATAACGTATGTATATTGTGGTAATATATGTCGTATATATATTGTGGTAATATATAACGTATATATATTGTGGTAGTATAAATCGTATATATATTGTGGTAATATATACCGTATGTATATTGTGGTAATATATAACGTATGTATATTGTGGTAATATATATCGTACGCATATTGGGGTAATATATATCGTATATATATTGTGGTAATATATAACGTAAATATATTGTGGTAATATATAACGTATGTATATTGTGGTAATATATAACGTATATATATTGTGGTAATATATATCTTATATATATTGTGGTAATATATATCGTATGTATATTGTGGTAATATATATCGTATGTATATTGTGGTAATATATAACGTATATATATTGTGGTAATATATATCGTATATATGTTGTGGTAATATATAACGTATATTTATTGTGGTAGTATATATCGTATGTATATTGTGGTAATATATATCGTATGTATATTGTGGTAATATATAACGTATATATATTGTGGTAATATATATCGTATATATATTGTGGTAATATATAACGTATATATATTGTGGTAATATATAACGTATATATATTGTGGTAGTATATATTGTATGTATATTGTAGTAATATATATCGTGTATATATTGTGGTAATATATAACGTATATATATTGTGGTAGTATATATCGTATGTATATTGTTGTAATATATATCGTATATATATTGTGGTAATATATAACGTATATATATTGTGGTATTAGATATCGTATGTATATTGTGGTAATATATATCGTATATATATTGTGGTAATATATATCGTACGTATATTGTGGTAATATATATCGTATATATATTGTGGTAATATATAACGTATATATATTGTGGTAATATATATCGTATATATATTGTGGTAATATATAACGCATATAAATTGTGGTAATATATACCGAATGTATATTATGGTAATATATATCGTATATATATTGTGGTAATATATAACGTATATATATTGTGGTAGTAGATATCGTATGTATAATGTGGTAATATATATCGTATATATATTGTGGTAATATATATCGTACGTATATTGTGGTAATATATATCGTATGTATATTGTGGGAATATATGTCGTATGTATATTGTGGTAATATATATCGTATATATATTGTGGTAATATATACCGTATGTATGTTGTGGTAATATATATCGTATGTAAATTGTGGTAGTATATAACGTTTATATATTGTGGTAATATATATCGTATATATATTGTGGTAATATATAACGTATATATATTGTGGTAGTATATATCGTATATATATTGTGGTAGTATATATCGTATATATATTGTGGTAGTGTATATCGTATATATATTGGGGTAATATATATCGTATGTATATTGTGGTAATATATATCGTATGTATATTGTGGTAATATATATCGTATGTATATTGTGGTAATATATAACGTATATATATTGTGGTAATATATATCGTATATATATTGTGGTAATATATATCGTATGTATGTTGTGGTAATATATATCGTATGCAAATTGTGGTAGTATATAACGTTTATATATTGTGGTAATATATATCGTATATATATTGTGGTAATATATAACGTATATATATTGTGGTAGTATATATCGTATATATATTGTGGTAGTATATATCGTATATATATTGTGGTAGTATATATCGTATATATATTGGGGTAATATATATCGTATGTATATTGTGGTAATATATATCGTATGTATATTGTGGTAATATATAACGTATATATATTGTGGTAGTATATATCGTATATATATTGTGGTAATATATACTGTATGTATATTGTGGTAATATATACCGTATGTATATTGTGGTAATACATATTATATGTATATTGTGGTAATATATATCGTATATATATTGTGGTAATTTATAACGTATATATATTGTGGTAATATGTAACGTATGTATATTGTGGTAATATATATCGTATGTATATTGTGGTAATATATATATTATATATATTGTGGTAATATATATCGTATGTATATTGTAGTAATATATATCGTATGTATATTGTGGTAATATATAACGTATATATATCGTGGTAATATATATCGTATGTATATTGTGGTAATATATATCGTATGTATATTGTGGTAATATATATCGTATATATATTGTGGTAATATATACTGTATATATATTGTGGTAATATATCTCGTATGTATATTGTATTAATATATAACGTATATATATTGTGGTAATATATATCGTGTATATATTGTGGTAATATATATCGTATATATATTGTGGTAATGTATACCGTATGTATATTGTGGTAATATATATCGTATGTATATTGTGGTAATATATATCGTATGTATATTGTGGTAATATATATCGTATGAATATTGTGGTAATATATATCGTATATATATTGTGGTAATATATATCGTATGTATATTCTGGTAATATATATCTTATGTATATTGTGGTAATATATATCGTATTTATATTGTGGTAATATATAACGTATATATATTGTGGTAATATATATCGTATGTATATTGTGGTAATATATAACGTATATATATTGTGGTAATATATATCGTATATATATTGTGGTAATATATATCGTATGTATATTGTGGTAGTATTTATCGTATATATATTGTGGTAATATATATCGTATGTATATTGTGGTAATATATAACGTATATATATTGTGGTAATATATATCGTATATATATTGTGGTAGTATATATCGTATGGATATTGTGGTAATATATATCGTATGTATATTGTGGTAATATATATCGTATATATATTGTAGTAATATATACCGTATATATATTGTGGTAGTATATAACGTATATATATTGTGGTAATATATAACGTATATATATTGTGGTAATATATCTCGTATGTATATTGTATTAATATACAACGTATATATATTGTGGTAATATATATCGTATATATATTGTGGTAATATATATCGTATATATATTGTGGTAATATATATCGTATATATATTGTGGTAATATATATCGTATATATATTGTGGTAGTATATATCGTGTGTATATTGTGGTAATATATATCGTATGTATATTGTGGTAATATATATCGTATATACATTGTGGTAGTATATACCGTATGTATATTGTGGTAATATATGTCGTATGTATATTGTAGTAATATATATCGTATATATATTGTGGTAGTATATATCGTATATATATTGTGGTAATATATATCGTATGTATATTGTGGTAATATATAACGTATATATATTGTGGTAATATATATCGTATATATATTGTGGTAATATATATCGTATGTATATTGTGGTAGTATTTATCGTATATATATTGTGGTAATATATATCGTATGTATATTGTGGTAATATATATCGTATGTATATTGTGGTAATATATAACGTATATATATTGTGGTAATATATATCGTATATATATTGTGGTAATATATAACGTATATATATTGTGGTATTATATATCGTATGTATATTGTGGTAATATATATCGTATGTATATTGTGGTAATATATATCGTATGTATATTGTGGTAATATATAACGTATATATATTGTGGTAGTATATATCGTATATATATTGTGGTAGTATATATCGTATATATATTGTGGTAATATATATCGTATGTATATTGTGGGAATATATATCGTATCTATATTGTGGTAATATATATCGTATATATATTGTGGTAATATATATCGTATGTATATTGTGGTAATATATAACGTATATATATTGTGGTAATATATATCGTATATATATTGTGGTAATATATATCGTATATATATTGTGGGAATATATATCGTATGTATATTGTGGTAATATATATCGTATATATATTGTGGTAATATATACCGTATGTATATTGTGGTAATATATATCGTATGTATATTGTGGTAGTATACATCGTATGTATATTGTGGTAATATATAACGAATGTATATTGTGGTAATATATAACGTATGTATATTGTGGTAATATATATCGTATATATATTGTGGTAATATATATCGTATATATATTGTGGTAATATATATCGTATATATATTGAGGTAATATATATCTTATGTATATTGTGGTAATATATATCGTATGTATATTGTGGTAATATATAACGTATATATATTGTGGTAATATATATCGTATGTATATTGTGGTAATATAATATATATCGTATATATATTGTATTAATATATATCGTATGTATATTATGTTAATATATATTGTATGTATATTTTGGTAATATATATCGTATATATATTGTGGTAATATATACAGTATGTATATTGTGTAATATATATCGTATGTATATTGTGGTAATATATATCGTATGTATATTGTGGTAATATATATCGTATATATATTGTGGTAATATATATCGTATGTATATTGTGGTAATATATATCATATGTATATTGTGGTAATATATATAGTATGTATATTGTGGTAATATATATCGTATGTATATTGTCGTAGTATATATCGTATGTATATTGTGGTAATATATATCGTATTTATATTGTGGTAACATATATCGTATGTATATTGTGGTAATATATAACGTATATATATTGTGGTAATATATATCGTATGTATATTGTGGTAATATATAACGTATATATATTGTGGTAATATATATCGTATGTATATTGTGGTAATATATAACGTATATATATTGTGGTAATATATATCGTATATATATTGTGGTAATATATACCGTATGTATATTGTGGTAGTATATAACGTATATATATTGTGGTAATATATATCGTATATATATTGTGGTAATATATATCGTATATATATTGTGGTAATATATAACGTATGTATATTGTGGTAATATATATCGTATATATATTGTGTTATTATATATCGTATGTATATTGTGGTAATATATATCATAAGTATATTGTGGCAATATATATCGTATTTATATTGTGGTAATATATATCGTATATATATTGTGGTAATATATATCGTATATATATTGTGGTAATATATAACGTATGTATATTGTGGTAATATATATCGTATATATATTGTGTTATTATATATCGTATGTATATTGTGGTAATATATAACGTATATATATTGTGGTAATATATATCGTATGTATATTCTGGAACTATATATCGTATGTATATTGTGGTAATATATAACGTATATATATTATGGGAATATATATCGTATGTATATTGTGGTAATATATATCGTATGTATATTCTGGAAATATATATCGTATGTATATTGTGGTAATATATAACGTATATATATTGTGGTAATATATATCGTATATATGTTGTGGTAATATATAACGTATATTTATTGTGGTAGTATATATCGTATGTATATTGTGGTAATATATATCGTATGTATATTGTGGTAATATATAACGTATATATATTGTGGTAATATATATCGTATATATATTGTGGTAATATATAACGTATATATATTGTGGTAATATATAACGTATATATATTGTGGTAGTATATATCGTATGTATATTGTGGTAATATATATCGTGTATATATTGTGGTAATATATAACGTATATATATTGTGGTAGTATATATCGTATGTATATTGTGGTAATATATATCGTATATATATTGTGGTAATATATAACGTATATATATTGTGGTAGTAGATATCATATGTATATTGTGGTAATATATATCGTATATATATTGTGGTAATATATATCGTACGTATATTGTGGTAATATATATCGTATGTATATTGTGGTAATATATAACGTATATATATTGTGGTAATATATATCGTATATATATTGTGGTAATATATAACGCATATAAATTGTGGTAATATATACCGAATGTATATTATGGTAATATATATCGTATATATATTGTGGTAATATATAACGTATATATATTGTGGTAGTAGATATCGTATGTATAATGTGGTAATATATATCGTATATATATTGTGGTAATATATATCGTACGTATATTGTGGTAATATATATCGTATGTATATTGTGGGAATATATGTCGTATGTATATTGTGGTAATATATATCGTATATATATTGTGGTAATATATACCGTATGTATGTTGTGGTAATATATATCGTATGTAAATTGTGGTAGTATATAACGTTTATATATTGTGGTAATATATATCGTATATATATTGTGGTAATATATAACGTATATATATTGTGGTAGTATATATCGTATATATATTGTGGTAGTATATATCGTATATATATTGTGGTAGTGTATATCGTATATATATTGGGGTAATATATATCGTATGTATATTGTGGTAATATATATCGTATGTATATTGTGGTAATATATAACGTATATATATTGTGGTAGTATATATCGTATATATATTGTGGTAATATATACTGTATGTATATTGTGGTAATATATAACGTAAGTATATTGTTGTAATATATATCGTATGTATATTGTGGTAATATATATCGTATATATATTGTGGTAATATATATCGTATATATATTGTGGTAATATATATCGTATATATATTGTGGTCATATATATCGTATATATATTGTGGTAATATATACCGTATGTATATTGTGGTAATATACATCGTATGTATATTGTGGTAATATATATCGTATGTATATTGTGGTAGTATATATCGGATATATATTGTGGTAATATATATCGTATATATATTCTGGTAATATATATCGTATGTATATAGTATTAATATATATCGTATATATATTGTGGTAATATATATCATATATATATTGTGGTAATATATATCGTATGTATATTGTGGTAGTATATAACGTATGTATATTGTGGTAATATATGTCGTATATATATTGTGGTAATATATAACGTATATATATTGTGGTAGTATAAATCGTATATATATTGTGGTAATATATACCGTATGTATATTGTGGTAATATATAACGTATGTATATTGTGGTAATATATATCGTACGCATATTGGGGTAATATATATCGTATATATATTGTGGTAATATATAACGTAAATATATTGTGGTAATATATAACGTATGTATATTGTGGTAATATATATCGTATGTATATTGTGGTAATATATATCTTATATATATTGTGGTAATATATATCGTATGTATATTGTGGTAATATATATCGTATGTATATTGTGGTAATATATAACGTATATATATTGTGGTAATATATATCGTATATATTTTGTGGTAGTATATATCGTATGTATATTGTGGTAATATATAACGTATATATATTGTGGTAATATATATCGTATGTATATTGTGGTAATATATATCGTATGTATATTGTGGTAATATATATCGTATATATATTGGGGTATTATATACCGTATGTATATTGTGGTAGTATATAACGTATATATATTGTGGTAATATATAACGTATATATATTGTGGGAATATATCTCGTATGTATATTGTATTAATATATAACCTATATATATTGTGGTAATATATATCGTATGTATATTGTGGTAATATATAACGTATATATATTGTGGTAGTATATATCGTATATATATTGTGGTAGTATATATCGTATATATATTGTGGTAATATATATCGTATGTATATTGTGGGAATATATATCGTATCTATATTGTGGTAATATATATCGTATATATATTGTGGTAATATATATCGTATGTATATTGTGGTAATATATAACGTATATATATTGTGGTAATATATATCGTATGTATATTGTGGTAATATATATCGTATGTATATTGTGGTAATATATATCGTATATATATTGTGGTAATATATACCGTATGTATATTGTGGTAGTATATAACGTATATATATTGTGGTAATATATATCGTATATATATTGTGGTATTATATATCGTATGTATATTGTGGTAATATATATCGTATGTATATTGTGGTAATATATATCGTATGTATATTGTGGTAATATATAACGTATATATATTGTGGTAGTATATATCGTATATATATTGTGGTAGTATATATCGTATATATATTGTGGTAATATATATCGTATGTATATTGTGGGAATATATATCGTATCTATATTGTGGTAATATATATCGTATATATATTGTGGTAATATATATCGTATGTATATTGTGGTAATATATAACGTATATATATTGTGGTAATATATATCGTATGTATATTGTGGTAATATATAACGTATATATATTGTGGTAATATATATCGTATATATATTGTGGTAATATATACCGTATGTATATTGTGGTAGTATATAACGTATATATATTGTGGTAATATATATCGTTTATATATTGTGGTAATTTATATCGTATATATATTGTGGTAATATATAACGTATGTATATTGTGGTAATATATATCGTATATATATTGTGTTATTATATATCGTATGTATATTGTGGTAATATATATCATAAGTATATTGTGGCAATATATATCGTATTTATATTGTGGTAATATATATCGTATATATATTGTGGTAATATATATCGTATATATATTGTGGTAATATATAACGTATGTATATTGTGGTAATATATATCGTATATATATTGTGTTATTATATATCGTATGTATATTGTGGTAATATATAACGTATATATATTGTGGTAATATATATCGTTTATATATTCTGGAACTATATATCGTATGTATATTGTGGTAATATATAACGTATATATATTATGGGAATATATATCGTATGTATATTGTGGTAATATATATCGTATGTATATTCTGGAAATATATATCGTATGTATATTGTGGTAATATATAACGTATATATATTGTGGTAATATATATCGTATATATGTTGTGGTAATATATAACGTATATTTATTGTGGTAGTATATATCGTATGTATATTGTGGTAATATATATCGTATGTATATTGTGGTAATATATAACGTATATATATTGTGGTAATATATATCGTATATATATTGTGGTAATATATAACGTATATATATTGTGGTAATATATAACGTATATATATTGTGGTAGTATATATTGTATGTATATTGTAGTAATATATATCGTGTATATATTGTGGTAATATATAACGTATATATATTGTGGTAGTATATATCGTATGTATATTGTGGTAATATATATCGTATATATATTGTGGTAATATATAACGTATATATATTGTGGTATTAGATATCGTATGTATATTGTGGTAATATATATCATATATATATTGTGGTAATATATATCGTACGTATATTGTGGTAATATATATCGTATGTATATTGTGGTAATATATAACGTATATATATTGTGGTAATATATATCGTATATATATTGTGGTAATATATAACGCATATAAATTGTGGTAATATATACCGAATGTATATTATGGTAATATATATCGTATATATATTGTGGTAATATATAACGTATATATATTGTGGTAGTAGATATCGTATGTATAATGTGGTAATATATATCGTATATATATTGTGGTAATATATATCGTACGTATATTGTGGTAATATATATCGTATGTATATTGTGGGAATATATGTCGTATGTATATTGTGGTAATATATATCGTATATATATTGTGGTAATATATACCGTATGTATGTTGTGGTAATATACATCGTATGTAAATTGTGGTAGTATATAACGTTTATATATTGTGGTAATATATATCGTATATATATTGTGGTAATATATAACGTATATATATTGTGGTAGTATATATCTTATATATATTGTGGTAGTATATATCGTATATATATTGTGGTAGTGTATATCGTATATATATTGGGGTAATATATATCGTATGTATATTGTGGTAATATATATCGTATGTATATTGTGGTAATATATAACGTATATATATTGTGGTAGAATATATCGTATATATATTGTGGTAATATATACTGTATGTATATTGTGGTAATATATAACGTAAGTATATTGTTGTAATATATATCGTATGTATATTGTGGTAATATATATCGTATATATATTGTGGTAATATATATCGTATATATATTGTGGTAATATATATTGTATATATATTGTGGTCATATATATCGTATATATATTGTGGTAATATATACCGTAAGTATATTGTGGTAATATACATCGTATGTATATTGTGGTAATATATATCGTATGTATATTGTGGTAGTATATATCGGATATATATTGTGGTAATATATATCGTATATATATTCTGGTAATATATATCGTATTTATATTGTATTAATATATATCGTATATATATTGTGGTAATATATATCATATATATATTGTGGTAATATATATCGTATGTATATTGTGGTAGTATATAACGTATGTATATTGTGGTAATATATGTCGTATATATATTGTGGTAATATATAACGTATATATATTGTGGTAGTATAAATCGTATATATATTGTGGTAATATATACCGTATGTATATTGTGGTAATATATAACGTATGTATATTGTGGTAATATATATCGTACGCATATTGGGGTAATATATATCGTATATATATTGTGGTAATATATAACGTATATATATTGTGGTAATATATAACGTATGTATATTGTGGTAATATATATCGTATGTATATTGTGGTAATATATATCTTATATATATTGTGGTAATATATATCGTATGTATATTGTGGTAATATATATCGTATGTATATTGTGGTAATATATAACGTATATATATTGTGGTAATATATATCGTATATATTTTGTGGTAGTATATATCGTATGTATATTGTGGTAATATATAACGTATATATATTGTGGTAATATATATCGTATGTATATTGTGGTAATATATATCGTATGTATATTGTGGTAATATATATCGTATATATATTGGGGTATTATATACCGTATGTATATTGTGGTAGTATATAACGTATATATATTGTGGTAATATATAACGTATATATATTGTGGGAATATATCTCGTATGTATATTGTATTAATATATAACCTATATATATTGTGGTAATATATATCGTATGTATATTGTGGTAATATATAACGTATATATATTGTGGTAGTATATATCGTATATATATTGTGGTAGTATATATCGTATATATATTGTGGTAATATATATCGTATGTATATTGTGGGAATATATATCGTATCTATATTGTGGTAATATATATCGTATATATATTGTGGTAATATATATCGTATGTATATTGTGGTAATATATAACGTATATATATTGTGGTAATATATATCGTATGTATATTGTGGTAATATATATCGTATGTATATTGTGGTAATATATATCGTATATATATTGTGGTAATATATACCGTATGTATATTGTGGTAGTATATAACGTATATATATTGTGGTAATATATATCGTATATATATTGTGGTATTATATATCGTATGTATATTGTGGTAATATATATCGTATGTATATTGTGGTAATATATATCGTATGTATATTGTGGTAATATATAACGTATATATATTGTGGTAGTATATATCGTATATATATTGTGGTAGTAAATATCGTATATATATTGTGGTAATATATATCGTATGTATATTGTGGGAATATATATCGTATCTATATTGTGGTAATATATATCGTATATATATTGTGGTAATATATATCGTATGTATATTGTGGTAATATATAACGTATATATATTGTGGTAATATATATCGTATGTATATTGTGGTAATATATAACGTATATATATTGTGGTAATATATATCGTATATATATTGTGGTAATATATACCGTATGTATATTGTGGTAGTATATAACGTATATATATTGTGGTAATATATATCGTATATATATTGTGGTAATTTATATCGTATATATATTGTGGTAATATATAACGTTTGTATATTGTGGTAATATATATCGTATATATATTGTGTTATTATATATCGTATGTATATTGTGGTAATATATATCATAAGTATATTGTGGCAATATATATCGTATTTATATTGTGGTAATATATATCGTATATATATTGTGGTAATATATATCGTATATATATTGTGGTAATATATAACGTATGTATATTGTGGTAATATATATCGTATATATATTGTGTTATTATATATCGTATGTATATTGTGGTAATATATAACGTATATATATTGTGGTAATATATATCGTATGTATATTCTGGAACTATATATCGTATGTATATTGTGGTAATATATAACGTATATATATTATGGGAATATATATCGTATGTATATTGTGGTAATATATATCGTATGTATATTCTGGAAATATATATCGTATGTATATTGTGGTAATATATAACGTATATATATTGTGGTAATATATATCGTATATATGTTGTGGTAATATATAACGTATATTTATTGTGGTAGTATATATCGTATGTATATTGTGGTAATATATATCGTATATATATTGTGGTAATATATAACGTATATATATTGTGGTAATATATATCGTATATATATTGTGGTAATATATAACGTATATATATTGTGGTAATATATAACGTATATATATTGTGGTAGTATATATTGTATGTATATTGTAGTAATATATATCGTGTATATATTGTGGTAATATATAACGTATATATATTGTGGTAGTATATATCGTATGTATATTGTGGTAATATATATCGTATATATATTGTGGTAATATATAACGTATATATATTGTGGTAGTAGATATCGTATGTATATTGTGGTAATATATATCGTATATATATTGTGGTAATATATATCGTACGTATATTGTGGTAATATATATCGTATGTATATTGTGGTAATATATAACGTATATATATTGTGGTAATATATATCGTATATATATTGTGGTAATATATAACGCATATAAATTGTGGTAATATATACCGAATGTATATTATGGTAATATATATCGTATATATATTGTGGTAATATATAACGTATATATATTGTGGTAGTAGATATCGTATGTATAATGTGGTAATATATATCGTATATATATTGTGGTAATATATATCGTACGTATATTGTGGTAATATATATCGTATGTATATTGTGGGAATATATGTCGTATGTATATTGTGGTAATATATATCGTATATATATTGTGGTAATATATACCGTATGTATGTTGTGGTAATATATATCGTATGTAAATTGTGGTAGTATATAACGTTTATATATTGTGGTAATATATATCGTATATATATTGTGGTAATATATAACGTATATATATTGTGGTAGTATATATCGTATATATATTGTGGTAGTATATATCGTATATATATTGTGGTAGTATATATCGTATATATATTGTGGTAATATATACTGTATGTATATTGTGGTAATATATAACGTAAGTATATTGTTGTAATATATATCGTATGTATATTGTGGTAATATATATCGTATATATATTGTGGTAATATATATCGTATATATATTGTGGTAATATATATCGTATATATATTGTGGTCATATATATCGTATATATATTGTGGTAATATATACCGTATGTATATTGTGGTAATATACATCGTATGTATATTGTGGTAATATATATCGTATGTATATTGTGGTAGTATATATCGGATATATATTGTGGTAATATATATCGTATATATATTCTGGTAATATATATCGTATGTATATTGTATTAATATATATCGTATATATATTGTGGTAATATATATCATATATATATTGTGGTAATATATATCGTATGTATATTGTGGTAGTATATAACGTATGTATATTGTGGTAATATATGTCGTATATATATTGTGGTAATATATAACGTATATATATTGTGGTAGTATAAATCGTATATATATTGTGGTAATATATACCGTATGTATATTGTGGTAATATATAACGTATGTATATTGTGGTAATATATATCGTACGCATATTGGGGTAATATATATCGTATATATATTGTGGTAATATATAACGTATATATATTGTGGTAATATATAACGTATGTATATTGTGGTAATATATATCGTATGTATATTGTGGTAATATATATCTTATATATATTGTGGTAATATATATCGTATGTATATTGTGGTAATATATATCGTATGTATATTGTGGTAATATATAACGTATATATATTGTGGTAATATATATCGTATATATTTTGTGGTAGTATATATCGTATGTATATTGTGGTAATATATAACGTATATATATTGTGGTAATATATATCGTATGTATATTGTGGTAATATATATCGTATGTATATTGTGGTAATATATATCGTATATATATTGGGGTATTATATACCGTATGTATATTGTGGTAGTATATAACGTATATATATTGTGGTAATATATAACGTATATATATTGTGGGAATATATCTCGTATGTATATTGTATTAATATATAACCTATATATATTGTGGTAATATAGATCGTATGTATATTGTGGTAATATATAACGTATATATATTGTGGTAGTATATATCGTATATATATTGTGGTAATATATATCGTATGTATATTGTGGGAATATATATCGTATCTATATTGTGGTAATATATATCGTATATATATTGTGGTAATATATATCGTATGTATATTGTGGTAATATATAACGTATATATATTGTGGTAATATATATCGTATGTATATTGTGGTAATATATATCGTATGTATATTGTGGTAATATATATCGTATATATATTGTGGTAATATATACCGTATGTATATTGTGGTAGTATATAACGTATATATATTGTGGTAATATATATCGTATATATATTGTGTTATTATATATCGTATGTATATTGTGGTAATATATACCGTATGTATATTCTGGTAATATATATCGTATGTATATTTTGGTAGTATATATCGTATATATATTGTGGTAATATATAACGTATATATATTGTGGTAATATATATCGTATATATGTTGTGGTAATATATAACGTATATTTATTGTGGTAATATATATCGTATGTATATTCTGGAAATATATATCGTATGTATATTGTGGTAATATATAACGTATATATATTGTGGTAATATATATCGTATATATGTTGTGGTAATATATAACGTATATTTATTGTGGTAGTATATATCGTATGTATATTGTGGTAATATATATCGTATGTATATTGTGGTAATATATAACGTATATATATTGTGGTAATATATATCGTATATATATTGTGGTAATATATAACGTATATATATTGTGGTAATATATAACGTATATATATTGTGGTAGTATATATCGTATGTATATTGTGGTAATATATATCGTGTATATATTGTGGTAATATATAACGTATATATATTGTGGTAGTATATATCGTATGTATATTGTGGTAATATATATCGTATATATATTGTGGTAATATATAACGTATATATATTGTGGTAGTAGATATCGTATGTATATTGTGGTAATATATATCGTATATATATTGTGGTAATATATATCGTACGTATATTGTAGTAATATATATCGTATGTATATTGTGGTAATATATAACGTATATATATTGTGGTAATATATATCGTATGTATATTGTGGTAGTATATATCGGATATATATTGTGGTAAAATATATCGTATATATATTCTGGTAATATATATCGTATGTATATTGTATTAATATATATCGTATATATATTGTGGTAATATATATCATATATATATTGTGGTAATATATATCGTATGTATATTGTGGTAGTATATAACGTATGTATATTGTGGTAATATATGTCGTATATATATTGTGGTAATATATAACGTATATATATTGTGGTAGTATAAATCGTATATATATTGTGGTAATATATACCGTATGTATATTGTGGTAATATATAACGTATGTATATTGTGGTAATATATATCGTACGCATATTGGGGTAATATATATCGTATATATATTGTGGTAATATATAACGTATATATATTGTGGTAATATATAACGTATGTATATTGTAGTAATATATATCGTATGTATATTGTGGTAATATATATCTTATATATATTGTGGTAATATATATCGTATGTATATTGTGGTAATATATATCGTATGTATATTGTGGTAATATATAACGTATATATATTGTGGTAATATATATCGTATATATTTTGTGGTAGTATATATCGTATGTATATTGTGGTAATATATAACGTATATATATTGTGGTAATATATATCGTATGTATATTGTGGTAATATATATCGTATGTATATTGTGGTAATATATATCGTATATATATTGGGGTATTATATACCGTATGTATATTGTGGTAGTATATAACGTATATATATTGTGGTAATATATAACGTATATATATTGTGGGAATATATCTCGTATGTATATTGTATTAATATATAACCTATATATATTGTGGTAATATATATCGTATGTATATTGTGGTAATATATAACGTATATATATTGTGGTAGTATATATCGTATATATATTGTGGTAATATATATCGTATGTATATTGTGGGAATATATATCGTATCTATATTGTGGTAATATATATCGTATATATATTGTGGTAATATATATCGTATGTATATTGTGGTAATATATAACGTATATATATTGTGGTAATATATATCGTATGTATATTGTGGTAATATATATCGTATGTATATTGTGGTAATATATATCGTATATATATTGTGGTAATATATACCGTATGTATATTGTGGTAGTATATAACGTATATATATTGTGGTAATATATATCGTATATATATTGTGTTATTATATATCGTATGTATATTGTGGTAATATATACCGTATGTATATTCTGGTAATATATATCGTATGTATATTTTGGTAGTATATATCGTATATATATTGTGGTAATATATAACGTATATATATTGTGGTAATATATATCATATATATGTTGTGGTAATATATAACGTATATTTATTGTGGTAATATATATCGTATGTATATTCTGGAAATATATATCGTATGTATATTGTGGTAATATATAACGTATATATATTGTGGTAATATATATCGTATATATGTTGTGGTAATATATAACGTATATTTATTGTGGTAGTATATATCGTATGTATATTGTGGTAATATATATCGTATGTATATTGTGGTAATATATAACGTATATATATTGTGGTAATATATATCGTATATATATTGTGGTAATATATAACGTATATATATTGTGGTAATATATAACGTATATATATTGTGGTAGTATATATCGTATGTATATTGTGGTAATATATATCGTGTATATATTGTGGTAATATATAACGTATATATATTGTGGTAGTATATATCGTATGTATATTGTGGTAATATATATCGTATATATATTGTGGTAATATATAACGTATATATATTGTGGTAGTAGATATCGTATGTATATTGTGGTAATATATATCGTATATATATTGTGGTAATATATATCGTACGTATATTGTAGTAATATATATCGTATGTATATTGTGGTAATATATAACGTATATATATTGTGGTAATATATATCGTATATATATTGTGGTAATATATAACGCATATAAATTGTGGTAATATATACCGAATGTATATTATGGTAATATATATCGTATATATATTGTGGTAATATATAACGTATATATATTGTGGTAGTAGATATCGTATGTATATTGTGGTAATATATATCGTATATATATTGTGGTAATATATATCGTACGTATATTGTGGTAATATATATCGTATGTATATTGTGGTAGTATATATCGTATATATATTGTGGTAGTATATATCGTATATATATTGTGGTAGTATATATCGTATATATATTGTGGTAATATATATCGTATATATATTGTGGTAGTATATATCGTATATATATTGTGGTAATATATACTGTATGTATATTGTGGTAATATATAACGTAAGTATATTGTTGTAATATATATCGTATGTATATTGTGGTAATATATATCGTATATATATTGTGGTAATATATATCGTATATATATTGTGGTAATATATATCGTATATATATTGTGGTCATATATATCGTATATATATTGTGGTAATATATACCGTATGTATATTGTGGTAATATATATCGTATGTATATTGTGGTAATATATATCGTATGTATATTGTGGTAGTATATATCGGATATATATTGTGGTAATATATATCGTATATATATTCTGGTAATATATATCGTATGTATATTATATTAATATATATCGTATATATATTGTGGTAATATATATCATATATATATTGTGGTAATATATATCGTATGTATATTGTGGTAGTATATAACGTATGTATATTGTGGTAATATATGTCGTATATATATTGTGGTAATATATAACGTATATATATTGTGGTAGTATAAATCGTATATATATTGTGGTAATATATACCGTATGTATATTGTGGTAATATATAACGTATGTATATTGTGGTAATATATATCGTACGCATATTGGGGTAATATATATCGTATATATATTGTGGTAATATATAACGTATATATATTGTGGTAATATATAACGTATGTATATTGTGGTAATATATATCGTATGTATATTGTGGTAATATATATCTTATATATATTGTGGTAATATATATCGTATGTATATTGTGGTAATATATATCGTATGTATATTGTGGTAATATATAACGTATATATATTGTGGTAATATATATCGTATATATATTGTGGTAGTATATATCGTATGTATATTGTGGTAATATATAACGTATATATATTGTGGTAATATATATCGTATGTATATTGTGGTAATATATATCGTATGTATATTGTGGTAATATATATCGTATATATATTAGGGTATTATATACCGTATGTATATTGTGGTAGTATATAACGTATATATATTGTGGTAATATATAACGTATATATATTGTGGGAATATATCTCGTATGTATATTGTATTAATATATATCGTATATATATTGTGGTAATATATATCGTATATATATTGTGGTAATATATATCGTATATATATTGTATTAATATATATCCTATATATATTGTGGTAATATATATCATATATATATTGTGGTAATATATATCGTATGTATATTGTGGTAGTATATAACGTATATATATTTTGGTAATATATATCGTATATATATTGTGGTAATATATAACGTATATATTTTGTGGTAATATATATCGTATGTATATTGTGGTAGTATATATCGTATATATATTGTGGTAGTATATATCGTATATATATTGAGGTAATATATATCGTATTAA
The DNA here is from genome assembly GCA_964016885.1 of Eledone cirrhosa. Lineage (NCBI taxonomy): Eukaryota > Metazoa > Mollusca > Cephalopoda > Octopoda > Eledonidae > Eledone > Eledone cirrhosa. The sequence continues at coordinate 441,732,783 of OZ024740.1, read as the reverse complement.
TATATATCTTATATATATTGTGGTAATATATATGGTATGTATATTGTGGTAGTATATATCGTATATATATTGTGGTAATATATACCGTATATATATTGTGGTAATATATAACGTATGTATATTGTGGTAATATATATCGTATGTATATTGTGGTAATATATATCGTATATATATTGTGGTAATATATAACGTATATATATTGTGGTAATATATAATGTATGTATATTGTGGTAATATATATCGTATATATATTGTGGTAATATATATCTTATATATATAGTGGTAATATATATCGTATGTATATTGTGGTAATATATATCGTATGTATATTGTGGTAATATATAAAGTATATATATTGTGGTAATATATATCGTATATATATTGTGGTAATATATATCGTATATATATTGTGGTAATATATATGGTATATATATTGTGGTAGGATATATCGTATATATATTGTGGTAATATATATCGTATTAATATATATCGTATATATATCGTGGTAATATATATCGTATGAATATTGTGGTAGTATAAATCGTATATATATTGTGGTAATATATACCGTATATATATTGTGGTAATATATAACGTATGTATATTGTGGTAATACATATCGTATGTATATTGTGGTAATATATATCGTATATATATTGTGGTAATATATATCGTATATATATTGTGGTAATATATAACGTATGTATATTGTGGTAATATATATCGTATATATATTGTGGTAGTATATATCGTATGTATATTGTGGTAATATATATCGTATGTATATTGTGGTAATATATATCGTATGTATATTGTGGTAATATATATTGTATATATATTGTGGTAATATATACCGTATGTATATCGTGGTAATATATATCGTATGTATATTGTCATAGTATATATCGTATTTATATTGTGGTAATATATAACGTATGTATATTGTGGTAATATATAACGTATGTATATTGTGGTAATATATATCGTATATATATTGGGGTAATATATGCCGTATGTATATTGTGGTAGTATATAACGTATATATATTGTGGTAATATATAACGTATATATATTGTGGGAATATATCTCGTATGTATATTGTATTAATATATAACCTATATATATTGTGGTAATATATATCGTATATATATTGTGGTAATATATATCGTATATATATTGTGGTAATATATATCGTATATATATTGTGGTAATATATATTGTATATATATTGTGGTAATATATATCGTATATATATTGTGGTAATATATATCGTATATATATTGTGGTAATATATATCGTATATATATTGTATTAATATATATCGTATATATATTGTGGTAATATATATCATATATATATTGTGGTAATATATATCGTATGTATATTGTGGTAGTATATAACGTATATATTTTGTGGTAATATATATCGTATGTATATTGTGGTAGTATATATCGTATATATATTGTGGTAGTATATATCGTATATATATTGTGTAATATATATCGTATTAATATATATCGTATATATATTGTGGTAATATATATCGTATGTATATTGTGGTAGTATATATCGTATATATATTGTGGTAATATATACCGTATATATATTGTGGTAATATATAACGTATGTATATTGTGGTAATATATATCGTATGTATATTGTGGTAATATATATCGTATATATATTGTGGTAATATATAACGTATATATATTGTGGTAATATATAATGTATGTATATTGTGGTAATATATATCGTATATATATTGTGGTAATATATATCTTATATATATTGTGGTAATATATATCGTATGTATATTGTGGTAATATATATCGTATGTATATTGTGGTAATATATAACGTATATATATTGTGGTAACATATATCGTATATATATTGTGGTACTATATATCGTATATATATTGTGGTAATATATATCGTATATATATTGTGGTAGTATATATCGTATATATATTGTGGTAATATATATCGTATTAATATATATCGTATATATATTGTGGTAATATATATCGTATGAATATTGTGGTAGTATATATCGTATATATATTGTGGTAATATATACCGTATATATATTGTGGTAATATATAACGTATGTATATTGTGGTAATACATATCGTATGTATATTGTGGTAATATATATCGTATATATATTGTGGTAATATATATCGTATATATATTGTGGTAATATATAACGTATGTATATTGTGGTAATATATATCGTATATATATTGTGGTAGTATATATCGTATGTATATTGTGGTAATATATATCGTATGTATATTGTGGTAATATATATCGTATGTATATTGTGGTAATATATATTGTATATATATTGTGGTAATATATACCGTATGTATATCGTGGTAATATATATCGTATGTATATTGTCATAGTATATATCGTATTTATATTGTGGTAATATATAACGTATGTATATTGTGGTAATATATAACGTATGTATATTGTGGTAATATATATCGTATATATATTGGGGTAATATATACCGTATGTATATTGTGGTAGTATATAACGTATATATATTGTGGTAATATATAACGTATATATATTGTGGGAATATATCTCGTATGTATATTGTATTAATATATAACCTATATATATTGTGGTAATATATATCGTATATATATTGTGGTAATATATATCGTATATATATTGTGGTAATATATATCGTATATATATTGTGGTAATATATATTGTATATATATTGTGGTAATATATATCGTATATATATTGTGGTAATATATATCGTATATATATTGTGGTAATATATATCGTATATATATTGTATTAATATATATCGTATATATATTGTGGTAATATATATCATATATATATTGTGGTAATATATATCGTATGTATATTGTGGTAGTATATAACGTATATATTTTGTGGTAATATATATCGTATGTATATTGTGGTAGTATATATCGTATATATATTGTGGTAGTATATATCGTATATATATTGTGTAATATATATCGTATTAATATATATCGTATATATATTGTGGTAATATATATCGTATGTATATTGTGGTAGTATATATCGTATATATATTGTGGTAATATATACCGTATATATATTGTGGTAATATATAACGTATGTATATTGTGGTAATATATATCGTATGTATATTGTGGTAATATATATCGTATATATATTGTGGTAATATATAACGTATATATATTGTGGTAATATATAATGTATGTATATTGTGGTAATATATATCGTATATATATTGTGGTAATATATATCTTATATATATTGTGGTAATATATATCGTATGTATATTGTGGTAATATATATCGTATGTATATTGTGGTAATATATAACGTATATATATTGTGGTAACATATATCGTATATATATTGTGGTACTATATATCGTATATATATTGTGGTAATATATATCGTATATATATTGTGGTAGTATATATCGTATATATATTGTGGTAATATATATCGTATTAATATATATCGTATATATATTGTGGTAATATATATCGTATGAATATTGTGGTAGTATATATCGTATATATATTGTGGTAATATATACCGTATATATATTGTGGTAATATATAACGTATGTATATTGTGGTAATACATATCGTATGTATATTGTGGTAATATATATCGTATATATATTGTGGTAATATATATCGTATATATATTGTGGTAATATATAACGTATGTATATTGTGGTAATATATATCGTATATATATTGTGGTAGTATATATCGTATGTATATTGTGGTAATATATATCGTATGTATATTGTGGGAATATATATCGTATGTATATTGTGGTAATATATATTGTATATATATTGTGGTAATATATACCGTATGTATATCGTGGTAATATATATCGTATGTATATTGTCGTACTATATATCGTATTTATAGTGTGGTAATATATAACGTATGTATATTGTGGTAATATATAACGTATGTATATTGTGGTAATATATATCGTATATATATTGTGGTAATATATATCGAATATATATTGTGGTAATATATATCGTATATATATTGTGGTAATATATATCTAATGTATATTGTGGTAATATATATCGTATGTATATTGTGGTAATATATATCGTATATATATTGTATTAATATATATCGTATGTATATTGTGGTAATATATATCGTATGTATATTGTGGTAATATATAACGTATATATATTGTGGTAGTATATATCGTATATATATTGTGGTAATATATACCGTATGTATATTGTGGTAATATATAACGTATGTATATTGTGGTAATATATATCGTATGTATATTGTGGTAATATATATCGTATATATATTGTGGTAATATATATCGTATATATATTGTGGTAATATATATCGTATATGTATTGTGGTAATATATATCGTATATATATTGTGGTAATATATACCGTATGTATATTGTGGTAATATATATCGTGTATATTGTGGTAATATATATCGTATGTATATTGTGGTAGTATATATCGTATGTATATTGTGATAATATATAACGTATAGACATTGTGGTAATATATATCATATATATATTGTGGTAATATATATCGTATGTGGTAATATATATCGTATGTATATTGTGGTAGTATATATCGTATATATATTGTGGTAGTATATGTCGTATATATATAGTGGTATTATATATCGTATTAATATATATCGTATATATATTGTGGTAATATATATCGTATGTATATTGTTGTAGTATATATCGTATATATATTGTGGTAATATATACCGTATGTATATTGTGGTAATATATAACGAATGTATATTGTGGTAATACATACATATGTATATTGTGGTAATATATATCGTATATATATTGTGGTAATATATAACGTATATATATTGTGGTTATATATAACGTATATATATTGTGGTAATATATATCGTATGTATATTGTGGTAATATACAACGTATATATATTGTGGTAATATATATCGTATATATATTGTGGTAATATATATCGTATATATATTGTGGTAATATATATCGTATATATATTGTGGTAATATATATCGTATATATATTGTGGTAATATATATCGTATATATATTGTGGTAATATATATCGTATATATATTGTGGGAATATATGTCGTATGTATATTGTGGTAATATATATCGTATATATATTGTGGTAATATATACCGTATGTATGTTGTGGTAATATATATCGTATGTATATTGTGGTAGTATATATCGTATGTATATTGTGGTAATATATAACGAATATATATTGTGGTAATATACAACGTATGTATATTGTGGTAATATATATCGTATATATATTGTGGTAATATATATCGTATATATATTGTGGTAATATATATCGTATATATATTGTGGTAATATATAGCTTATGTATATTGTGGTAATATATATCGTATGTACTTTGTGGCAATATATATCGTATATATATTGTATTAATATATATGGTATGTATATTGTGGTAATATATATTGTATGTATATTTTGGAAATATATTTCGTATATATATTGTGGTAATATATATCGTATATATATTGTATTAATATATATGGTATGTATATTGTGGTAATATATATTGTATGTATATTTTGGAAATATATTTCGTATATATATTGTGGTAATATATACCGTATGTATATTGTGGTAATATATATCGTATGTATATGGTGGTAATATATATCGTATGTATATTGTGGTAATATATATCGTATGTATATTGTGGCAATATATATCTTATGTATATTGTGGTAATATATATCGTATATATATTGTGGTAATATATAACGTATATATATTGTGGTAATATATAACGTATGTATATTTTGGTAATATATATCGTATGTATACTGTGGTAATATATATCTTATATATATTGTGGTAATATATATCGTATGTATATTGTGGTAATATATAACGTATATATATTGTGGTAATATATATCGTATATATATTGTGGTAGTATATATCGTATGTATATTGTGTTAATATATAACGTATATATATTGTGGTAATATATATCGTATGAATATTGTGGTAATATATATCGTATGTATATTGTGGTAATATATATCGTATATATATTGTGGTAATATATACCGTATATATATTGTGGTAGTATATAACGTATATATATTGTGATAATATATAACGTATATATATTGTGGTAATATATCTCGTATGTATATTGTAATAATATACAACGTATATATATTGTGGTAATATATATCGTATATATATTGTGGTAATATATATCGTATATATATTGTGGTAATATATATCGGATATATATTGTGGTAATATATATCGTATATATATTGTGGGAATTTATATCGTATGTATATTGTGGTAATATATATCGTATATATACTGTGGTAATATATACCGTATGTATATTGTGGTAATATATATCGTATGTATATTGTGGTAGTATACATCGTATGTATATTGTGGTAATATATAACGAATGTATATTGTGGTAATATATAACGTATGTATATTGTGGTAATATATATCGTATATATATTGTGGTAATATATATCGTATATATATTGTGGTAATATATATCGTATATATATTGTGGTAATATATATCTTATGTATATTGTGGTAATATATATCGTATGTATATTGTGGTAATATATAACGTATATATATTGTGGTAATACATATCGTATGTATATTGTGGTAGTATATATCGTATGTATATTGTGGTAATATATATCGTATTTATATTGTGGTAACATATATCGTATGTATATTGTGGTAATATATAACGTATATATATTGTGCTAATATATATCGTATATATATTGTGGTAATATATAACGTATATATATTGTGGTAATATATAAAGTATATATATTGTGGTAGTATATATCGTATGTATATTGTGGTAATATACATCGTATGTATATTGTGGTAATATATATCGTATATATATTGTGGTAGTATATACCGTATGTATAATGTGGTAATATATGTCGTATATATATTGTGGTAATATATATCGTATATATATTGTGGTAGTATATATCGTATATATATTGTGGTAATATATATCGTATGTATATTGTGGTAATGTATAACGTATATATATTGTGGTAATATATATCGTATATATATTGAGGTAATATATATCGTATGTATATTGTGGTAGTATATATCGTATATATATTGTGGTAATATATATCGTATGTATATTGTGGTAATATATAACGTATGTATATTGTGGTAATATATAACGTATATATATTGTGGTAATATATATAGTATATATATTGTGGTAATATATAACGTATATATATTGTGGTATTATATATCGCATGTATATTGTGGTAATATATATCGTATGTATATTGTGGTAATATATATCGTATGTATATTGTGGTAATATATAACGTATATATATTGTGGTAGTATATATCGTATGTATATTGTGGTAGTATATATCGTATATATATTGTGGTAGTATATATCGTATATATATTGTGGTAATATATATCGTATGTATTTTGTGGGAATATATATCGTATCTATATTGTGGTAATATATATCGTATATATATTGTGGTAATATATATCGTATGTATATTGTGGTAATATATATCGTATGTATATTGTGGTAATATATAACGTATATATATTGTGGTAATATATATCGTATATATTTTGTGGTAGTATATATCGTATGTATATTGTGGTAATATATAACGTATATATATAGTGGTAATATATATCGTATGTATATTGTGGTAATATATATCGTATGTATATTGTGGTAATATATATCGTATATATATTGTGGTAATATATACCGTATGTATATTGTGGTAGTATATAACGTATATATATTGTGGTAATATATATCGTATATATATTGTGGTAATATATATCGTATATATATTGTGGTAATATATAACGTATGTATATTGTGGTAATATATATCGTATATATATTGTGTTATTATATATCGTATGTATATTGTGGTAATATATATCGTAAGTATATTGTGGGAATATATATCGTATGTATATTGTGGTAATATATATCGTATATATATTGTGGTAATATATACCGTATGTATATTCTGGTAATATATATCGTATGTATATTGTGGTAGTATATATCGTATATATATTGTGCTAATATATACCGTATATATATTGTGGTAATATATATCGTATGTATATTGTGGTAATATATATCGTATGTATATTGTGGTAATATATAACGTATATATATTATGGTAATATATATCGTATGTATATTGTGGTAATATATATCGTATGTATATTCTGGAAATATATATCGTATGTATATTGTGGTAATATATAACGTATATATATTGTGGTAATATATATCGTATATATGTTGTGGTAATATATATCGTATATATGTTGTGGTAATATATAACGTATATATATTGTGGTAGTATATATCGTATGTATATTGTGGTAATATATGTCGTATATATATTGTGGTAATATATAACGTATATATATTGTGGTAGTAGATATCGTATGTATATTGTGGTAATATATATCGTATATATATTGTGGTAATATATATCGTACGTATATTGTGGTAATATATATCGTATGTATATTGTGGTAATATATAACGTATATATATTGTGGTAATATATATCGTATATATATTGTGGTAATATATAACGCATATATATTGTGGTAATATATACCGAATGTATATTATGGTAATATATATCGTATGTATATTGTGGTAATATATATCGTATATATATTGTGGTAATATATAACGTATATATATTGTGGTAGTATATATCGTATGTATATTGTGGTATTATATATCGTATATAGATTGTGGTAATATATATCATATATATATTGTGGTAATATATAACGTATATATATTGTGGTAATATATAACGTATGTATATTGTGGTAGTATATATCGTATATATATTGTGGTAATATATACCGTATATATATTGTGGTAATATATATCGTATGTATATTGTGTTAATATATATCGTATGTATATTGTGGTAATATATAACGTATATATATTGTGGTAAAATATATCGTATGTATATTGTGGTAATATATATCGTATATATATTGTGGTAATATATATCGTATATATATTGTGGTAATATATATCGTATGTATATTGTGGTAATATATAACGTATGTATATTGTGGTAGTATACATCGTATGTATATTGTGGAAATATATATCGTATGTATATTGTGGTAATATATATCGTATGTATATTGTGGTAATATATATCTTATGTATATTGTGGTAATATATATCGTATATATATTGTGGTAATATATATTGTATGTATATTGTGGTAATATATATCGTATGTATATTGTGGTAATATATATCGTATGTATATTGTGGTAGTATATATCGTATTAATATTGTGGTAATATATATCGTATGTATATTGTGATAATATATAACGTATATATATTGTAGTAATATATAACGTACATATATTGTGGTAGTATATATCGTATGTATATTGTGGTAATATATATCGTATATATATTGTGGTAATATATAACGTATATATATCGTGGTAGTATATATCGTATGTATATTGTGGTAATATATATCGTATATATATTGTGGCAATATATATCGTACGTATATTGTGGTAGTATATATCGTATATATATTGTGGTAGTATATATCGTATGTATATTGTGGTAATATATATCGTATATATATTGTGGTAATATATATCGTATGTATATTGTGGTAATATATATCGTATATATATTGTGGTAGTATATATGGTATAAATATTGTGGTAATATATATCGTATATATATTGTGGTAATATATATCGTATATATATTGTGGTAATATATATCGCATATATATTGTGGTAATATATAACGTATATATATTGTGGTAGTATATATCGTATGTATATTGTGGTAATATATAACGTATATATATTGTGGTAATATATATCGTATGTTTATTGTGGTAATATATACCGTATGTATATTGTGGTAATATATAACGTATGTATATTGTGGTAATATATATCGTATATATATTGTGGTAATATATAACGTATATATACTGTGCTAGTATATATCGTATGTATATTGTGGTATTATATATCGTATATATATTGTGGTAATATATATCGTATATATATTGTGGTAATATATAACGTATATATATTGTGGTAATATATAACGTATGTATATTGTGGTAATATATATCGTATATATATTGTGGTAATATATACCGTATATATATTGTGGTAATATATATCGTATGTATATTGTGTTAATATATATCGTATGTATATTGTGGTAATATATAACGTATATATATTGTGGTAATATATATCGTATATAGATTGTGGTAATATATACCGTAAGTATATTGTGGTAATATATATCGTATGTATATTGTGGTAATATATAACGTATATATATTGTGGTAATATATATCGTATATATATTGTGGTAGTATATATCGTACGTATATTGCGGTAATATATATCGTATATATATTGTGGTAATATATAACGTATATATATTGTGGTAGTATATATCGTATGTATATTGTGGTAATATATATCGTATATATATTGTGGTAATATATAACGTATATATATTGTGGTAGTATATATCGTATGTATATTGTGGTAATATATATCGTATATATATTGTGGTAATATATATCGTACGTATATTGTGGTAGTATATATCGTATATATATTGTGGTAGTATATATCGTATGTATATTGTGGTAATATATATCGTATGTATATTGTGGTAATATATATCGTATATATATTGTGGTAATATATAACGTATATATATTGTGGTAATATATAATGTATGTATATTGTGGTAATATATATCGTATATATATTGTGATAATATATATCTTATATATATAGTGGTAATATATATCGTATGTATATTGTGGTAATATATATCGTATGTATATTGTGGTAATATATAAAGTATATATATTGTGGTAATATATATCGTATATATATTGTGGTAATATATATCGTATATATATTGTGGTAATATATATGGTATATATATTGTGGTAGTATATATCGTATATATATTGTGGTAATATATATCGTATTAATATATATCGTATATATATCGTGGTAATATATATCGTATGAATATTGTGGTAGTATAAATCGTATATATATTGTGGTAATATATACCGTATATATATTGTGGTAATATATAACGTATGTATATTGTGGTAATACATATCGTATGTATATTGTGGTAATATATATCGTATATATATTGTGGTAATATATATCGTATATATATTGTGGTAATATATAACGTATGTATATTGTGGTAATATATATCGTATATATATTGTGGTAGTATATATCGTATGTATATTGTGGTAATATATATCGTATGTATATTGTGGTAATATATATCGTATGTATATTGTGGTAATATATATTGTATATATATTGTGGTAATATATACCGTATGTATATCGTGGTAATATATATCGTATATATATTGTGGTAATATATAACGCATATAAATTGTGGTAATATATACCGAATGTATATTATGGTAATATATATCGTATATATATTGTGGTAATATATAACGTATATATATTGTGGTAGTATATATCGTATGTATATTGTGGTAATATATATCGTGTATATATTGTGGTAATATATAACGTATATATATTGTGGTAGTATATATCGTATGTATATTGTGGTAATATATATCGTATATATATTGTGGTAATATATAACGTATATATATTGTGGTAGTAGATATCGTATGTATATTGTGGTAATATATATCGTATATATATTGTGGTAATATATATCGTACGTATATTGTAGTAATATATATCGTATGTATATTGTGGTAATATATAACGTATATATATTGTGGTAATATATATCGTATATATATTGTGGTAATATATAACGCATATAAATTGTGGTAATATATACCGAATGTATATTATGGTAATATATATCGTATATATATTGTGGTAATATATAACGTATATATATTGTGGTAGTAGATATCGTATGTATATTGTGGTAATATATATCATATATATATTGTAGTAATATATATCGTACGTATATTGTGGTAATATATATCGTATGTATATTGTGGTAGTATATATCGTATATATATTGTGGTAGTATATATCGTATATATATTGTGGTAGTATATATCGTATATATATTGTGGTAATATATATCGTATATATATTGTGGTAGTATATATCGTATATATATTGTGGTAATATATACTGTATGTATATTGTGGTAATATATAACGTAAGTATATTGTTGTAATATATATCGTATGTATATTGTGGTAATATATATCGTATATATATTGTGGTAATATATATCGTATATATATTGTGGTAATATATATCGTATATATATTGTGGTCATATATATCGTATATATATTGTGGTAATATATACCGTATGTATATTGTGGTAATATATATCGTATGTATATTGTGGTAATATATATCGTATGTATATTGTGGTAGTATATATCGGATATATATTGTGGTAATATATATCGTATATATATTCTGGTAATATATATCGTATGTATATTGTATTAATATATATCGTATATATATTGTGGTAATATATATCATATATATATTGTGGTAATATATATCGTATGTATATTGTGGTAGTATATAACGTATGTATATTGTGGTAATATATGTCGTATATATATTGTGGTAATATATAACGTATATATATTGTGGTAGTATAAATCGTATATATATTGTGGTAATATATACCGTATGTATATTGTGGTAATATATAACGTATGTATATTGTGGTAATATATATCGTACGCATATTGGGGTAATATATATCGTATATATATTGTGGTAATATATAACGTATATATATTGTGGTAATATATAACGTATGTATATTGTGGTAATATATATCGTATGTATATTGTGGTAATATATATCTTATATATATTGTGGTAATATATATCGTATGTATATTGTGGTAATATATATCGTATGTATATTGTGGTAATATATAACGTATATATATTGTGGTAATATATATCGTATATATATTGTGGTAGTATATATCGTATGTATATTGTGGTAATATATAACGTATATATATTGTGGTAATATATATCGTATGTATATTGTGGTAATATATATCGTATGTATATTGTGGTAATATATATCGTATATATATTAGGGTATTATATACCGTATGTATATTGTGGTAGTATATAACGTATATATATTGTGGTAATATATAACGTATATATATTGTGGGAATATATCTCGTATGTATATTGTATTAATATATATCGTATATATATTGTGGTAATATATATCGTATATATATTGTGGTAATATATATCGTATATATATTGTATTAATATATATCGTATATATATTGTGGTAATATATATCATATATATATTGTGGTAATATATATCGTATGTATATTGTGGTAGTATATAACGTATATATATTTTGGTAATATATATCGTATATATATTGTGGTAATATATAACGTATATATTTTGTGGTAATATATATCGTATGTATATTGTGGTAGTATATATCGTATATATATTGTGGTAGTATATATCGTATATATATTGAGGTAATATATATCGTATTAATATATATCTTATATATATTGTGGTAATATATATCGTATGTATATTGTGGTAGTATATATCGTATATATATTGTGGTAATATATACCGTATATATATTGTGGTAATATATAACGTATGTATATTGTGGTAATATATATCGTATGTATATTGTGGTAATATATATCGTATATATATTGTGGTAATATATAACGTATATATATTGTGGTAATATATAATGTATGTATATTGTGGTAATATATATCGTATATATATTGTGGTAATATATATCTTATATATATAGTGGTAATATATATCGTATGTATATTGTGGTAATATATATCGTATGTATATTGTGGTAATATATAAAGTATATATATTGTGGTAATATATATCGTATATATATTGTGGTAATATATATCGTATATATATTGTGGTAATATATATGGTATATATATTGTGGTAGTATATATCGTATATATATTGTGGTAATATATATCGTATTAATATATATCGTATATATATCGTGGTAATATATATCGTATGAATATTGTGGTAGTATAAATCGTATATATATTGTGGTAATATATACCGTATATATATTGTGGTAATATATAACGTATGTATATTGTGGTAATACATATCGTATGTATATTGTGGTAATATATATCGTATATATATTGTGGTAATATATATCGTATATATATTGTGGTAATATATAACGTATGTATATTGTGGTAATATATATCGTATATATATTGTGGTAGTATATATCGTATGTATATTGTGGTAATATATATCGTATGTATATTGTGGTAATATATATCGTATGTATATTGTGGTAATATATATTGTATATATATTGTGGTAATATATACCGTATGTATATCGTGGTAATATATATCGTATGTATATTGTCATAGTATATATCGTATTTATATTGTGGTAATATATAACGTATGTATATTGTGGTAATATATAACGTATGTATATTGTGGTAATATATATCGTATATATATTGGGGTAATATATACCGTATGTATATTGTGGTAGTATATAACGTATATATATTGTGGTAATATATAACGTATATATATTGTGGGAATATATCTCGTATGTATATTGTATTAATATATAACCTATATATATTGTGGTAATATATATCGTATATATATTGTGGTAATATATATCGTATATATATTGTGGTAATATATATTGTATATATATTGTGGTAATATATATCGTATATATATTGTGGTAATATATATCGTATATATATTGTGGTAATATATATCGTATATATATTGTATTAATATATATCGTATATATATTGTGGTAATATATATCATATATATATTGTGATAATATATATCGTATGTATATTGTGGTAGTATATAACGTATATATTTTGTGGTAATATATATCGTATGTATATTGTGGTAGTATATATCGTATATATATTGTGGTAGTATATATCGTATATATATTGTGTAATATATATCGTATTAATATATATCGTATATATATTGTGGTAATATATATCGTATGTATATTGTGGTAGTATATATCGTATATATATTGTGGTAATATATACCGTATATATATTGTGGTAATATATAACGTATGTATATTGTGGTAATATATATCGTATGTATATTGTGGTAATATATATCGTATATATATTGTGGTAATATATAACGTATATATATTGTGGTAATATATAATGTATGTATATTGTGGTAATATATATCGTATATATATTGTGGTAATATATATCTTATATATATTGTGGTAATATATATCGTATGTATATTGTGGTAATATATATCGTATGTATATTGTGGTAATATATAACGTATATATATTGTGGTAATATATATCGTATATATATTGTGGTACTATATATCGTATATATATTGTGGTAATATATATCGTATATATATTGTGGTAGTATATATCGTATATATATTGTGGTAATATATATCGTATTAATATATATCGTATATATATTGTGGTAATATATATCGTATGAATATTGTGGTAGTATATATCGTATATATATTGTGGTAATATATACCGTATATATATTGTGGTAATATATAACGTATGTATATTGTGGTAATACATATCGTATGTATATTGTGGTAATATATATCGTATATATATTGTGGTAATATATATCGTATATATATTGTGGTAATATATAACGTATGTATATTGTGGTAATATATATCGTATATATATTGTGGTAGTATATATCGTATGTATATTGTGGTAATATATATCGTATGTATATTGTGGGAATATATATCGTATGTATATTGTGGTAATATATATTGTATATATATTGTGGTAATATATACCGTATGTATATCGTGGTAATATATATCGTATGTATATTGTCGTACTATATATCGTATTTATAGTGTGGTAATATATAACGTATGTATATTGTGGTAATATATAACGTATGTATATTGTGGTAATATATATCGTATATATATTGTGGTAATATATATCGAATATATATTGTGGTAATATATATCGTATATATATTGTGGTAATATATATCTAATGTATATTGTGGTAATATATATCGTATGTATATTGTGGTAATATATATCGTATATATATTGTATTAATATATATCGTATGTATATTGTGGTAATATATATCGTATGTATATTGTGGTAATATATATCGTATATATATTGTGGTAGTATATATCATATGTATATTGTGGTAATATATATCGTATATATATTTTGGTAATATATACCGTATGTATATTGTGGTAATATATATCGTATGTATATTGTGGTAGTATATATCGTATGTATATTGTGGTAATATACAACGTATGTATACTGTGGTAATATATAACGTATGTATATTGTGGTAATATATATCGTATATATATTGTGGTAATATATACCGTATGTATATTCTGGTAATATATATCGTATGTATATTGTGGTAGTATATATCGTATATATATTGTGCTAATATATACCGTATATATATTGTGGTAATATATATCGTATGTATATTGTGGTAATATATATCGTATGTATATTGTGGTAATATATAACGTATATATATTATGGTAATATATATCGTATGTATATTGTGGTAATATATATCGTATGTATATTCTGGAAATATATATCGTATGTATATTGTGGTAATATATAACGTATATATATTGTGGTAATATATATCGTATATATGTTGTGGTAATATATATCGTATATATGTTGTGGTAATATATAACGTATGTATATTGTGGTAATATATATCGTATGTATATTGTGGTAGTGTACATCGTATGTATATTGTGGTAATATATAACGAATGTATATTGTGGTAATATATAACGTATGTCTATTGTGGTAATATATGTCGTATGTATATTGTGGTAATATATATCGTATATATATTGTGGTAGTATACATCGTATATATATTGGTAATATATATCGTATGTATATTGTGGTAATATATAACGTATATATATTGTGGTAGTATATATCGTATGTATATTGTGGTAATATATGTCGTATATATATTGTGGTAATATATAACGTATATATATTGTGGTAGTAGATATCGTATGTATATTGTGGTAATATATATCGTATATATATTGTGGTAATATATATCGTACGTATATTGTGGTAATATATATCGTATGTATATTGTGGTAATATATAACGTATATATATTGTGGTAATATATATCGTATATATATTGTGGTAATATATAACGCATATATATTGTGGTAATATATACCGAATGTATATTATGGTAATATATATCGTATGTATATTGTGGTAATATATATCGTATATATATTGTGGTAATATATAACGTATATATATTGTGGTAGTATATATCGTATGTATATTGTGGTATTATATATCGTATATAGATTGTGGTAATATATATCATATATATATTGTGGTAATATATAACGTATATATATTGTGGTAATATATAACGTATGTATATTGTGGTAGTATATATCGTATATATATTGTGGTAATATATACCGTATATATATTGTGGTAATATATATCGTATGTATATTGTGTTAATATATATCGTATGTATATTGTGGTAATATATAACGTATATATATTGTGGTAAAATATATCGTATGTATATTGTGGTAATATATATCGTATATATATTGTGGTAATATATATCGTATATATATTGTGGTAATATATATCGTATGTATATTGTGGTAATATATAACGTAATGTATATTGTGGTAGTATACATCGTATGTATATTGTGGAAATATATATCGTATGTATATTGTGGTAATATATATCGTATGTATATTGTGGTAATATATATCTTATGTATATTGTGGTAATATATATCGTATATATATTGTGGTAATATATATTGTATGTATATTGTGGTAATATATATCGTATGTATATTGTGGTAATATATATCGTATGTATATTGTGGTAGTATATATCGTATTAATATTGTGGTAATATATATCGTATGTATATTGTGATAATATATAACGTATATATATTGTAGTAATATATAACGTACATATATTGTGGTAGTATATATCGTATGTATATTGTGGTAATATATATCGTATATATATTGTGGTAATATATAACGTATATATATCGTGGTAGTATATATCGTATGTATATTGTGGTAATATATATCGTATATATATTGTGGCAATATATATCGTACGTATATTGTGGTAGTATATATCGTATATATATTGTGGTAGTATATATCGTATGTATATTGTGGTAATATATATCGTATATATATTGTGGTAATATATATCGTATGTATATTGTGGTAATATATATCGTATATATATTGTGGTAGTATATATGGTATAAATATTGTGGTAATATATATCGTATATATATTGTGGTAATATATATCGTATATATATTGTGGTAATATATATCGCATATATATTGTGGTAATATATAACGTATATATATTGTGGTAGTATATATCGTATGTATATTGTGGTAATATATAACGTATATATATTGTGGTAATATATATCGTATGTTTATTGTGGTAATATATACCGTATGTATATTGTGGTAATATATAACGTATGTATATTGTGGTAATATATATCGTATATATATTGTGGTAATATATAACGTATATATACTGTGCTAGTATATATCGTATGTATATTGTGGTATTATATATCGTATATATATTGTGGTAATATATATCGTATATATATTGTGGTAATATATAACGTATATATATTGTGGTAATATATAACGTATGTATATTGTGGTAATATATATCGTATATATATTGTGGTAATATATACCGTATATATATTGTGGTAATATATATCGTAAGTATATTGTGGGAATATATATCGTATGTATATTGTGGTAATATATATCGTATATATATTGTGGTAATATATACCGTATGTATATTCTGGTAATATATATCGTATGTATATTGTGGTAGTATATATCGTATATATATTGTGCTAATATATACCGTATATATATTGTGGTAATATATATCGTATGTATATTGTGGTAATATATATCGTATGTATATTGTGGTAATATATAACGTATATATATTATGGTAATATATATCGTATGTATATTGTGGTAATATATATCGTATGTATATTCTGGAAATATATATCGTATGTATATTGTGGTAATATATAACGTATATATATTGTGGTAATATATATCGTATATATGTTGTGGTAATATATATCGTATATATGTTGTGGTAATATATAACGTATGTATATTGTGGTAATATATATCGTATGTATATTGTGGTAGTGTACATCGTATGTATATTGTGGTAATATATAACGAATGTATATTGTGGTAATATATAACGTATGTCTATTGTGGTAATATATGTCGTATGTATATTGTGGTAATATATATCGTATATATATTGTGGTAGTATATATCGTATATATATTGGTAATATATATCGTATGTATATTGTGGTAATATATAACGTATATATATTGTGGTAGTATATATCGTATGTATATTGTGGTAATATATGTCGTATATATATTGTGGTAATATATAACGTATATATATTGTGGTAGTAGATATCGTATGTATATTGTGGTAATATATATCGTATATATATTGTGGTAATATATATCGTACGTATATTGTGGTAATATATATCGTATGTATATTGTGGTAATATATAACGTATATATATTGTGGTAATATATATCGTATATATATTGTGGTAATATATAACGCATATATATTGTGGTAATATATACCGAATGTATATTATGGTAATATATATCGTATGTATATTGTGGTAATATATATCGTATATATATTGTGGTAATATATAACGTATATATATTGTGGTAGTATATATCGTATGTATATTGTGGTATTATATATCGTATATAGATTGTGGTAATATATATCATATATATATTGTGGTAATATATAACGTATATATATTGTGGTAATATATAACGTATGTATATTGTGGTAGTATATATCGTATATATATTGTGGTAATATATACCGTATATATATTGTGGTAATATATATCGTATGTATATTGTGTTAATATATATCGTATGTATATTGTGGTAATATATAACGTATATATATTGTGGTAAAATATATCGTATGTATATTGTGGTAATATATATCGTATATATATTGTGGTAATATATATCGTATATATATTGTGGTAATATATATCGTATGTATATTGTGGTAATATATAACGTATGTATATTGTGGTAGTGTACATCGTATGTATATTGTGGAAATATATATCGTATGTATATTGTGGTAATATATATCGTATGTATATTGTGGTAATATATATCTTATGTATATTGTGGTAATATATATCGTATATATATTGTGGTAATATATATTGTATGTATATTGTGGTAATATATATCGTATGTATATTGTGGTAATATATATCGTATGTATATTGTGGTAGTATATATCGTATTAATATTGTGGTAATATATATCGTATGTATATTGTGATAATATATAACGTATATATATTGTAGTAATATATAACGTACATATATTGTGGTAGTATATATCGTATGTATATTGTGGTAATATATATCGTATATATATTGTGGTAATATATAACGTATATATATCGTGGTAGTATATATCGTATGTATATTGTGGTAATATATATCGTATATATATTGTGGCAATATATATCGTACGTATATTGTGGTAGTATATATCGTATATATATTGTGGTAGTATATATCGTATGTATATTGTGGTAATATATATCGTATATATATTGTGGTAATATATATCGTATGTATATTGTGGTAATATATATCGTATATATATTGTGGTAGTATATATGGTATAAATATTGTGGTAATATATATCGTATATATATTGTGGTAATATATATCGTATATATATTGTGGTAATATATATCGCATATATATTGTGGTAATATATAACGTATATATATTGTGGTAGTATATATCGTATGTATATTGTGGTAATATATAACGTATATATATTGTGGTAATATATATCGTATGTTTATTGTGGTAATATATACCGTATGTATATTGTGGTAATATATAACGTATGTATATTGTGGTAATATATATCGTATATATATTGTGGTAATATATAACGTATATATACTGTGCTAGTATATATCGTATGTATATTGTGGTATTATATATCGTATATATATTGTGGTAATATATATCGTATATATATTGTGGTAATATATAACGTATATATATTGTGGTAATATATAACGTATGTATATTGTGGTAATATATATCGTATATATATTGTGGTAATATATACCGTATATATATTGTGGTAATATATATCGTATGTATATTGTGTTAATATATATCGTATGTATATTGTGGTAATATATAACGTATATATATTGTGGTAATATATATCGTATATTGATTGTGGTAATATATACCGTAAGTATATTGTGGTAATATATATCGTATGTATATTGTGGTAATATATAACGTATATATATTGTGGTAATATATATCGTATATATATTGTGGTAGTATATATCGTACGTATATTGCGGTAATATATATCGTATATATATTGTGGTAATATATAACGTATATATATTGTGGTAGTATATATCGTATGTATATTGTGGTAATATATATCGTATATATATTGTGGTAATATATAACGTATATATATTGTGGTAGTATATATCGTATGTATATTGTGGTAATATATATCGTATATATATTGTGGTAATATATATCGTACGTATATTGTGGTAGTATATATCGTATATATATTGTGGTAGTATATATCGTATGTATATTGTGGTAATATATATCGTATATATATATTGTGGTAATATATATCGTATGTATATCGTGGTAATATATAACGTATATATATTGTGGTAATATATATCGTATATATATTTTGGTAGTATATATATTATGTATATTGTGGTAATATATAACGTATATATATTGTGGTAATAAATATCGTATGTATATTGTGGTAATATATATCGTATGTATATTGTGGTAATATATATCGTATATATATTGTGATAATATATACCGTATGTATATTGTGGTAGTATATAACATATATATATTGTGGTAATATATATCGTATATATATTGTGGTAATATATATCGTATATATATTGTGGTAATATATAACGTATGTATATTGTGGTAATATATATCGTATATATATTGTGGTAGTATATATCGTATGTATATTGTGGTAATATATATCGTATGTATATTGTGGGAATATATATCGTATGTATATTGTGGTAATTTATAACGTATGTATATTGTGGTAATATATAACGTATGCATATTGTGGTAATATATATCGTATATATATTGTGGTAATATATATCGTATATATATTGTGGTAATATATATCTTATGTATATTGTGGTAATATATATCGTATGTATATTGTGGTAATATATATCGTATATATATTGTATTAATATATATCGTATGTATATTGTGGTAATATATATCGTATGTATATTGTGGTAATATATATCGTATATATATTGTGGTAATATATATTGTCTGTATATTGTGGTAATATATATCGTATGTATATTGTGGTAATATATATCGTATATATATTGTGGTAATATATAACGTATATATATTGTGGAAGTATATATCGTATATATATTGTGGTAATATATAATGTATGTATATTGTGGTAATATATATCGTATGTATATTGTGGTAATATATATCGTATGTATATTGTGGTAATATATAACGTATATATATTGTGGTAATATATATCGTATGTATATTGTGGTAATATATATCGTATGTATATTGTGGTAATATATATCGTATGTATATTGTGGTAATATATATCGTATATATATTGTGGTAATATATAACGTATATACATGGTGGTAGTATATATCGTATGTATATTGTGGTAATATATATCGTATATATATTGTGGTAATATATATTGTATATATATTGTGGTAATATATAACGTATATATATTGTGGTAATATATAACGTATGTATATTGTGGTAGTATATATCGTATATATATTGTGGTAATATATACCGTATATATATTGTGGTAATATATATCGTATGTATATTGTGTTAATATATATCGTATGTATATTGTGGTAATATATATCGTATATATATTTTGGTAGTATATATATTATGTATATTGTGGTAATATATAACGTATATATATTGTGGTAATATATAACGTATATATATCGTGGTAGTATATATCGTATGTATATTGTGGTAATATATATCGTATATATATTGTGGTAATATATATCGTATATATATTGTGGTAATATATATCGTATATATATTGTGGTAATATATATCTTATGTATATTGTGGAAATATATATCGTATGTATATTGTGGTAATATATATCGTATGTATATTGTGGTAATATATATCTTATGTATATTGTGGTAATATATATCGTATATATATTGTGGTAATATATATTGTATGTATATTGTGGTAATATATATCGTATGTATATTGTGGTAATATATATCGTATGTATATTGTGGTAGTATATATCGTATTAATATTGTGGTAATATATATCGTATGTATATTGTGATAATATATAACGTATATATATTGTAGTAATATATAACGTACATATATTGTGGTAGTATATATCGTATGTATATTGTGGTAATATATATCGTATATATATTGTGGTAATATATAACGTATAAATATCGTGGTAGTATATATCGTATGTATATTGTGGTAATATATATCGTATATATATTGTGGCAATATATATCGTACGTATATTGTGGTAGTATATATCGTATATATATTGTGGTAGTATATATCGTATGTATATTGTGGTAATATATATCGTATATATATTGTGGTAATATATATCGTATGTATATTGTGGTAATATATATCGTATATATATTGTGGTAGTATATATGGTATAAATATTGTGGTAATATATATCGTATATATATTGTGGTAATATATATCGTATATATATTGTGGTAATATATATCGCATATATATTGTGGTAATATATAACGTATATATATTGTGGTAGTATATATCGTATGTATATTGTGGTAATATATAACGTATATATATTGTGGTAATATATATCGTATGTTTATTGTGGTAATATATACCGTATGTATATTGTGGTAATATATAACGTATGTATATTGTGGTAATATATATCGTATATATATTGTGGTAATATATAACGTATATATACTGTGCTAGTATATATCGTATGAATATTGTGGTATTATATATCGTATATATATTGTGGTAATATATAACGTATATATATTGTGGTAATATATATCGTATGTATATTGTGTTAATATATATCGTATGTATATTGTGGTAATATATAACGTATATATATTGTGGTAATATATATCGTATATAGATTGTGGTAATATATACCGTAAGTATATTGTGGTAATATATATCGTATGTATATTGTGGTAATATATAACGTATATATATTGTGGTAATATATATCGTATATATATTGTGGTAATATATATCGTACGTATATTGCGGTAATATATATCGTATATATATTGTGGTAATATATAACGTATATATATTGTGGTAGTATATATCGTATGTATATTGTGGTAATATATATCGTATATATATTGTGGTAATATATAACGTATATATATTGTGGTAGTATATATCGTATGTATATTGTGGTAATATATATCGTATATATATTGTGGTAATATATATCGTACGTATATTGTGGTAGTATATATCGTATATATATTGTGGTAGTATATATCGTATGTATATTGTGGTAAAATATATCGTATATATATTGTGGTAATATATATCGTATGTATATCGTGGTAATATATAACGTATATATATTGTGGTAATATATATCGTATATATATTTTGGTAGTATATATATTATGTATATTGTGGTAATATATAAAGTATATATATTGTGGTAATAAATATCGTATGTATATTGTGGTAATATATATCGCATGTATATTGTGGTAATATATATCGTATATATATTGTGATAATATATACCGTATGTATATTGTGGTAGTATATAACGTATATATATTGTGGTAATATATATCGTATATATATTGTGGTAATATATATCGTATATATATTGTGGTAATATATAACGTATGTATATTGTGGTAATATATATCGTATATATATTGTGGTAGTATATATCGTATGTATATTGTGGTAATATATATCGTATGTATATTGTGGGAATATATATCGTATGTATATTGTGGTAATTTATAACGTATGTATATTGTGGTAATATATAACGTATGCATATTGTGGTAATATATATCGTATATATATTGTGGTAATATATATCGTATATATATTGTGGTAATATATATCTTATGTATATTGTGGTAATATATATCGTATGTATATTGTGGTAATATATATCGTATATATATTGTATTAATATATATCGTATGTATATTGTGGTAATATATATCGTATGTATATTGTGGTAATATATATCGTATATATATTGTGGTAATATATATCGTATGTATATTGTGGTATTATATATCGTATGTATATTGTGGTAATATATATCGTATGTATATTGTGGTAATATATATCGTATGTATATTGTGTTAATATATATCGGATATATATTGTGGTTATATATATCGTATGTATATTGTGGTAATATATATCTTATGTATATTGTGGTAATATATATCGTATATATATTGTGGTAATATATATTGTATGTATATTGTGGTAATATATATCGTATGTATATTGTGGTAATATATATCGTATATATATTGTGGTAATATATAACGTATATATATTGTGGTAGTATATATCGTATATATATTGTGGTAATATATAATGTATGTATATTGTGGTAATATATATCTTATGTATATTGTGTTAATATATATCGTATGTATATTGTGGTAATATATAACGTATATATATTGTGGTAATATATATCGTATGTATATTGTGGTAATATATATCGTATGTATATTGTGGTAATATATATCGTATGTATATTGTGGTAATATATATCGTATATATATTGTGGTAATATATAACGTATATACATGGTGGTAGTATATATCGTATGTATATTGTGGTAATATATATCGTATATATATTGTGGTAATATATATTGTATATATATTGTGGTAATATATAACGTATATATATTGTGGTAATATATAACGTATGTATATTGTGGTAGTATATATCGTATATATATTGTGGTAATATATACCGTATATATATTGTGGTAATATATATCGTATGTATATTGTGTTAATATATATCGTATGTATATTGTGGTAATATATATCGTATATATATTTTGGTAGTATATATATTATGTATATTGTGGTAATATATAACGTATATATATTGTGGTAATAAATATCGTATGTATATTGTGGTAATATATATCGTATGTATATTGTGGTAATATATATCGTATATATATTGTGATAATATATACCGTATGTATATTGTGGTAGTATATAACGTATATATATTGTGGTAATATATATCGTATATATATTGGGGTAATATATATCGTATATATATTGTGGTAATATATAACGTATGTATATTGTGGTAATATATATCGTATATATATTGTGGTAGTATATATCGTATGTATATTGTGGTAATATATATCGTATGTATATTGTGGGAATATATATCGTATGTATATTGTGGTAATTTATAACGTATCTATATTGTGGTAATATATAACGTATGTATATTGTGGTAATATATATCGTATATATATATTGTGGTAATATATATCGTATATATATTGTGGTAATATATATCGTATGTATATCGTGGTATTATATATCGTATGTATATTGTGGTAATATATATCGTATGTATATTGTGGTAATATATATCGTATGTATATTGTGTTAATATATATCGTATATATATTGTGGTTATATATATCGTATGTATATTGTGGTAATATATATCTTATGTATATTGTGGTAATATATATCGTATATATATTGTGGTAATATATATTGTATGTATATTGTGGTAATATATATCGTATGTATATTGTGGTAATATATATCGTATATATATTGTGGTAATATATAACGTATATATATTGTGGTAGTATATATCGTATATATATTGTGGTAATATATATCGTATATATGTTGTATTAATATATATCGTATGTATATTGTGGTAATATATATCGTATGTATATTGTGGTAATATATATCGTATATATATTGTGGTAATATATATCGTATATATATTGTGGTTATATATATCGTATGTATATTGTGGTAATATATATCTTATGTATATTGTGGTAATATATATCGTATATATATTGTGGTAATATATATTGTATGTATATTGTGGTAATATATATCGTATGTATATTGTGGTAATATATATCGTATATATATTGTGGTAATATATAACGTATATATATTTTGGTAGTATATATCGTATATATATTGTGGTAATATATAACGTATATATATTGTGGTAATATATATCGTATATATATTGTGGTAATATATATCGTATGTATATTGTGGTAATATATATCGTATATATATTGTGGTAGTATATATGGTATGTATATTGTGGTAATATATATCGTATATATATTGTGGTAATATATATCGTATATATATTGTGGTAGTATATATCGTATATACATTGTGGTAATATATCTTCGTATATATATTGTGGTAATATATATCGTACGTATATTTTGGTAGTATATATCGTATGTATATTGTGGCAGTATATATCGTATGTATATTGTGGTAATATATATCGTATGTATATTGTGGTAATATATATCGTATATATATTGTGGTAATATATATCGTATGTATATTGTGGTAATATATATCGTATGTATATTGTGGTAATATATAACGTATGTATATTGTATTAATATATATCGTATATATATTGTGGTAATATATATCGTATGTATATTGTGGTAGTATATATCGTATATACATTGTATTAATATATATCGTATGTATATTGTGGTAATATATATCGTATGTATATTGTGGTAATATATATCGTATGTATATTGTGGTAATATATATTGTATGTATATTGTGGTAGTATATAACGTATGTATATTGTGGTAATATATAACGTATATATATTGTCGTAACATATATCGTATATATATTGTGGTAATATATAACGTATATATATTGTGGTAGTATATATCGTATGTATATTGTGGTAATATATAACGTATGTATATTGTGCTAATATATATCGTATGTATATTGTGCTAGTATATAACGTATGTATATTGTGGTAATATATATCGTACGTATATTGTGGTAGTATATAACGTATGTATATTGTGGTAATATATATCGTATGTATATTGTGGTAGTATATAACGTATGTATATTCTATTAATATATATCGTATGTATATTGTGGTAATATATATCGTATATATATTGTGGTAGTATATAACGTATGTATATTCTATTAATATATATCGTATGTATATTGTGGTAATATATATCGTATATATATTGTGGTAATATATATCGTATGTATATTGTGGTAATATATATCGTATATATATTGTGGTAGTATATATCGTATATACATTGTGGTAATATATCTCGTATGTATATTGTGGTAGTATATATCGTATGTATATTGTGGTAATATATATCCTGTACTGTTGTAACCTGTCGTAGCCTATTTCCTGTTTAATACTGAGCCCTTTCTTCCAGCGAAGGAAAGAGTGTGATAGAGAGGAGGGAAAAAAGAGATGTAGGAGAAGAATCAATCTCAGTACTGGTGGCTATTTTGGTTTCCACTTCGAAAGGATTAAAGTCAAAGTTGACAATGACAGGATTTGAAATCAGAAATCCGGACCAAAGATTGAGAAATTTAAGATGGCTGACGATTGTGCCAATCCTCTGCCTACTTGAGTTAATCAATGAAATAATTGTTTATTTTGGCACAAGGCCAGCAATTACTCCAGTGTATTACTGGTACTTTATTGTATCGACTCCGTAAGGATGAAAGTTAACCTCGGCGGGAAATTTGAGCTCAGACCATAAAGGGCTGTAACTCTTTGCTGCAAAGCATGGCGTCTGACCCTCTACCGATACTGCCAATCCACCGCCCTTAATCCAATAATGGTAACTTGTAATAGAGAACCACCTTACTATCGTAAACCTCCTAATTCCAAAGTGAACTTCAAAAATAGACTGAGTAAGAAATAGTTTAGAATAATAGTTCCTAATATGAAGCTCACAGAACCTCAGGAGTCTGCAGTTGTAGAATTGGGCGTTCGTTAAGTTGTTCAGCAGACAGGACTAACAAAAACTACCTATCATATTTATTTATTTTACAAAATTTTGCTTCATTCCAAAATGAAAATGAATTTACTTTATCTGTTTAATAGAAAACAACAACAACATAAACATATTTTGTACATTGAATGAATTTTATTTTATTGTAGTGATACCGGTCATTATATGATAATGTTCCCAACATACTTTACTACCGGACATAATAATATCATTAGTGTAACGATGTATGAAACAGGAGCCGATACAGAGATATCGTTCGAGTTGAGTCATAAAAACGAAACCTATTTTACACACACACAGACATTTGCTCCAGGTAAATAGGATTAAAATATATTTGATGTTTCTAATTATACCATCCTTTGTCATTTCACCATCACTAAAATTGTAGCTCCACTTCATCTTTCTTTACAAGGATCGAAGAGGACTTTTGTACAGAATCTCACTATGAACAAAATTATCTATCAATCTATCTACTCATATATATATATATATATATATATATATATATATATATATATATATATATATATATATATATATATATATATATATATATATAAATGCATGTATAGTATATTTGGAAATATACCGTATGTTTAATTAAAAACATTTAGAAGACCATACGCTATCAGTTTTAAAGTAGTGACTATGTCACTTACTTCTTTTCGGCGAAAGAAGGGAGAGAAGCTGACAGTCTGTTTCGCGCTGGTTGGCGTTCATCGGAGCCACGCACTCCCTGCTTCCGCCGAAAATTATAGAAGCTGGATCCTTATAGAATTCCAGTAATAATCAGGAACTGATTATACAGAGCGATTGCCGGTCCAACAAAAATTAGGTATTAGGATTGGTGCTCTGAAATAGCGATGTATATATGAATGTATGTATAGTATATTTGGCAATATAACGTATATTTAATTAAAAACATTTAGAAGAGCATCACTGCCAATAGACACAAAGTGAAATAAATATTTCCCTTCTGTTTATGTTACCCTGTTTAAACTTGTCACCATCGAATCAACTGGTAACTGGAACAAATAAATAAATGGTACTCCGTCGGTTACGACAATGATTGTTTCAATTGATTCGCGTTCCCTTAACATGTTCTCAGGAAGATTCAGCGTGACTCAGAATGTGACAAAGCTGACACTTTCGAATTACAAGCACAACTCATTTTTGCCAGCTGAGTTGACTGGAGCAACGTGAAATAAAGTTTCTTGCTCAAAGACACAGCACACCGCCGGGAATTGAACCCATAACCTTACGATTATGAGCCGAATACCCTTTACCGCAAAGCTACAGGCCTTCACAAATAAATGTTACTTTGTTAAAATGCCATGTAAGTAAAATGCTTATGTAAAATGGTATGAAGCTAATTAGAATGTATCATTTCTATATTCCAGATAGCACTAGTCACGTGTACATGGTAAGTTTATAAGTTACAGATTTTCACATACCTTTGTACTCCTATCATTAAGTTTAACAACGTATTTCATTTCTAAAAACATTTCAAACTAAAATCTCTATATAAGTTTTAACTAATTTTCTTTAAAAAACATCAAAAAGCAACAAAAATCGATTATGTTTTTAAGACTATATATTAGCGAATTTAACACGATTGTATGTAAAATCCCCGGCATATGTCATTGTATCGTCCCCTTTTCTTGTGCGCCCTTGTGGCAAATAAAGAAATATATATATTAGTGAATTTAACACTTTCAAACCTAATGTCTGACAAAAAGAAATCTAAAATTAATTATTTATTTTCTTAGTTTCACTGATATTTAAAGAGCCGAGAAGAGAATATCTCATCTAAATTTTTAGAACTGAAAGTACTAAACACCGCCATTAAACGAAATGTTGTATTTTTGTTTTCTCCTGCTAGATGCTCTCAGATGATATAGACCAGTATTTAGCAACATTCGTTGTATTGGGAAGCGGTGCTATTGAATTTAATGAAACTACTCACGTAAGACTGTCTAAAAGTCATAGAAATTATAACCCGAAACCAGAGACAATATTTTTACAAACAGACAAACCCATCTATAATGCAAACGATATAGGTAAGAACTAACAACTGTTTCTTTATGAAGATTCTTCTACTTGGAATTACTGTTTAAAAATGTCGATTTTCTTTCATATACCTATAGAGAAGTCTGTTGATTTAAAAGCAAACATAAGATTTCTTCTGCATATGCCTCCGTCTCTCCCCTCTCCCATCTCTCACTATCATAAGAAACTGGGGACCCAAGCACTGGTGGCCTAGTGGTCCCGGCAGACAGAATAAAGAAGGTGTTTCCCCGGAGGATGGCGAGGGAAACGCACTGGAAGAGCAATTACAGCTCGCGACAAATACATCATCGCCACATATACTATATAGTTATAATTATCTAATAAATTAGAAATATTTGAGATGTGGACATATAGAAGACTTCTGACAATGTCTTGGACAGAAGACACACAAATGATGAACAATGAAAAATGTCAAAATTAGAATATTTTACAAGACACCATAAAAATTTAATTCGTAAAAGAAATTGTTTAAAGAGATTATTGATAGAAAGCCAAATGATTGTTTACTGTGGTGTGATAAATAAATATAGACATACACACTAGGTCCGAACACAAAGGAGCCAAACTCCCACTGTCACTGCCTCTGTCTCTCCTGCTCTCTCCATCTCTCACTATTATGAGCAAATGGAGGCGCACGCGCTGGCTGGCCCGCGGCTCCGGCGGACAGAATAGAGAAGGTGTCTCCTCGGATGATGGTGGTTATAATTACATCTGTAGGTATATCATTTTGATACTAGATATGATATAATTGTATTTTAATACTATTTGATATTACCCTCATATGTCTTTTATTTCAGTTCGTTTCCGCTCCTTTGGTTTGAATAAAACGTTAGTAACAGTGCACACTCCAATGAGCATAAGTATTCTTGTAAGTTAATTTTTGGTTTATTAATCTATTATTTGACTAGTCATAACAGCGAGATACTTCTACTCCCGACGTAGAATAAAGACCAGTGGCCTCGACTGACTACTAAAGCATCTGGAGTGGCACCCAAACGACTGGCTACTCCAGTGGCACCCCGACAACTGGCTACACCAGTGGCACCCCAACAACTGGCTGTACCAGTGGCACATCTAGAGTGGCACCCCAACAACTGGCTGTACCAGTGGCACATCTAGAGTGGCACCCCAACAACTGGCTGTACCAGTGGCACATCTAGAGTGGCACATAACAACTGGCTGTACCAGTGGCACATCTAGAGTGGCACCCAAACAACACGGTCATAGACTAATCAATGAAACCTGTAAGATAATAAAAGAATTTCATGGACTTATATTTTTAATTATGTTTAACATTTCAATATAACTGAAATGTTATTGAGCGATCACAGCTCCCATACTATGAGCGATCACAGCTCCCATACTATGAGCAATCACAGCTCCCATACTATGAGCAATCACAGCTCCGATACTATGGGCAATCACAGCTCCGATACTATGGGCAATCACAGCTCCGATACTATGAGCAATCACAGCTCCCATACTATGAGCAATCACAGCTCCCATACTATGAGCAATCACAGCTCCCATACTATGAGCAATCACAGCTCCCATACTATGAGCAATCGCAGCTCCCATACTATGGGCAATCACAGCTCCCATACTATGGGCGATCACAGCTCCGATACTATGAGCAATCACAGTTCCCATACTATGAGCAATCACAGCTCCCATACTATGGGCAATCACAGCTCCCATAATATGAGCACTCAGCTCCGATACTATGGACAATCACAGCTCCCATACTATGAGCGATCACAGCTCCCATACTATGAGCGATCACAGCTCCCATACTATCAGCGATCACAGCTCCCATACTATGGGCAATCACAGCTCCGATACTATGGGCAATCACAGCTCCGATACTATGGGCAATCACAGCTCCCATACTATGGGCAATCACAGCTCCCATACTATGAGCGATCACAGCTCCCATACTATGAGCGATCACAGCTCCCATACTATGGGCAATCACAGCTGCCACCCTATGGGAAATCACAGCTCCCATACTATGGGCAATCACAGCTCCGATACTATGAGCAATCACAGCTCCCATACTATGAGCAATCACAGCTCCCATACTATGGGCAATCACAGCTCCCATACTATGGGCGATCACAGCTCCGATACTATGAGCGATCACAGCTCCCATACTATGGGCAATCACAGCTCAAATACTATGGGCAATCACAGATCCCATACTATGAGCGATCACAGCTCCCATACTATGGGCAATCACAGCTCCCATACTATGAGCGATCACAGCTCCCATACTATGAGCGATCACAGCTCCCATACTATGGGCAATCACAGCTCCCATACTATGGGCGATCACAGCTCCCATACTATGAGCGATCACAGCTCCGATACTATGGGCAATCACAGCTCCGATACTATGGGCAATCACAGCTCCGATACTATGGGCAATCAGAGCTCCGATATTATGAGCAATCACAGCTCCAATACTAACGGCAATCACAGCTCCCATACTATGGGCAATTACAGCTCCCATACTATGGGAAATCACAGCTCCGATACTATGAGCGATCACAGCTCCCATACTATGAGCGATCACAGCTCCCATACAATGGGCAATCACAGCTCCCATACTATGAGCAATCACAGCTCCCATACTATGAGCGATCACAGCTCCCATACTATGAGCGATCACAGCTCCCATACTATGGGCAATCACAGCTGCCACCCTATGGGAAATCACAGCTCCCATACTATGGGCAATCACAGCTCCGATACTATGAGCAATCACAGCTCCCATACTATGAGCAATCACAGCTCCCATACTATGGGCAATCACAGCTCCCATACTATGGGCGATCACAGCTCCGATACTATGAGCGATCAGAGCTCCCATACTATGGGCAATCACAGCTCAAATACTATGGGCAATCACAGATCCCATACTATGAGCGATCACAGCTCCCATACTATGGGCAATCACAGCTCCCATACTATGAGCGATCACAGCTCCCATACTATGAGCGATCACAGCTCCCATACTATGGGCAATCACAGCTCCCATACTATGGGCGATCACAGCTCCCATACTATGAGCGATCACAGCTCCGATACTATGGGCAATCACAGCTCCGATACTATGGGCAATCACAGCTCCGATACTATGGGCAATCACAGCTCCGATATTATGAGCAATCACAGCTCCAATACTAACGGCAATCACAGCTCCCATACTATGGGCAATTACAGCTCCCATACTATGGAAAATCACAGCTCCGATACTATGAGCGATCACAGCTCCCATACTATGAGCGATCACAGCTCCCATACTATGAGCGATCACAGCTCCAATACTATGGGCGATCACAGCTCCGATACTATGAGCGATCACAGCTCCCATACTATGGGCAATCACAGCTCCCATACTATGAGCGATCACAGCTCCCATACTATGGGCAATCAAAGCTCCCATACTATTGGCGATCACAGCTGCCATACTATGGGCAATCACAGCTCCGATACTATGAGCGATCACAGCTCCCATACTATGAGCGATCACAGCTCCCATACTATGAGCGATCACGGCTCCGGTACTATGGGCAATCACAGCTCCCATACTATGGGCGATCACAGCTCCCATACTATGGGCAATCACAGCTCCCATACTATGGGCGATCACAGCTCCGATACTATGGGCGATCACAGCTCTGATACTATGGGCAATCCCAGCTCCCATACTATGGGCGATCACAGCTCCGATACTATGGGCGATCACAGCTCCCATACTATGGGCAATCACAGCTTCCATACTATGAGCAATCACAGCTCCGATACTATGGGCAATCACAGCTTCCATACTATGGGCGATCTCAGCTCCGATACTATGGGCAATCACAGCTCCGGTACTATGGGCGATCACAGCTCCCATACTATGGGCAATCACAGCTCCCATACTATGGGCAATCACAGCTCCGATACTATGGGCGATCACAGCTCCCATACTATGGGCAATCACAGCTCCCATACTATGGGCAATCACAGCTCCGATACTATGGGCAATCACAGCTCCCATACTATGGGCGATCAGATCTCCGATACTAAGGGCAATAATAGCTCCCATACTATGGGCGATCTCAGCTCCGATACTATGGGCATGTGGTTAGAATGTCCCAGGATAGAATGTTGTAGGATCACCTACATTAGACAGGATCACCACAAGTTAGGCAGGATCACCTACAGACACATTAAATCACTAGCAATGTTAATATTTTGTTTTGTTGTAGGATGAAAATGATAACGTATTGCAAAAATGGAACAATGAAACTTCCGACTCAGGTTCGTAAACCGTTGCTTAATTTTTTCATCATTTTTCAAACATTTAGTCGTAAGCTTTACAATTTATTGAAGTAAGCTCCAATTTCACCAAGATCGGAACTACATTTCAGTTCCCAGATGTAGTAATTTCACTTCACTTCCGCTGGTAATGCTATTGAAGAAGTAATAAGTTTTACACCATTCTATTAGTCTAACAATTGGTCGCCTCACGTTGATATAAAAGTCAGTTATGTCAACTCGGAATTATTGTAAACAAGTTCTAATGTCTAAATATTACAAAGCAGAGATGACAGTTTAAGTAGAGCGTCCAGCAAGCTCATAGAATGGTTTAATATAATTTGTTCAATATCACAGTTTGGGTTTCAAACACCAACAGTATCCATGGTATTCTAACTTACTTCTCCTTTTTCTTCGCCCAGTTATTCCTGATAGGGTTGTGGGGGCAGAGTCCTCAAACACTCCTTCCAGCGGGTCTTGTCAAAAGCAATCGTTTCCAGCTGATCCGACTGGATCCTCAAGCAAGACCAGCGAAGCTTATTGATGCTATCCAGCCTTCGTGCTCGGGATCTACTTGTATAAAAATATGACCCCGTACTTTCTATCTATTTATCTGTCTATATTAAGAAAAGTAGAATATGTAGAGGAGCTGCCGCGAGGTTGGCGGATTCGGCTAGTTACCACTTCTAGCCTTCGTCAGGAATATATATATATTTATTATTACTATATATATATATATATATATATATATATATATATAGTAATAATAATAAATATGAAGATAAAATTTCAAAGAGGGCTCAATAAGGATAAATATATATCAACTATATAAGAACCCTAGAGCAAATATCTATTAAAATAACAGATTAAAGTTTAAGCAAAGAATCGCTGCTTCTGAAACTCAAAAGATCCCGTTAAGGGTGAAAGCAGTGATTCTTTGCTTAAATTTTAATCTGTTATTTTAATATATATATATATATATACACACAACGAAGGAGTTGTGGTAAGGAACCAGATGGACCATAACGCACCAGAGTACTCAATACTTAGGGTAGTAGAGTGGGTAATAGGAAAAAGTATGACCCCGACGGCAGAGCTCAAGCCGTTTCGATGTCTATTTCTGGAGTCCAGAAATAGCCGTCAAAACGGCTTGAGCTCTGCCGTCGGGGTCATACTTTTGCCTATATATATATATATCACTGAGGGCAAGATGACTGTAGAAGCATCTTTCCCTAGAGTTAAACAATTATCCTTACTGCAGTATCAAAATCCAAAGAATAACAGATAACCCTTTAATAGACTGATAAGGCCGTCGTTAACAGAAGGGACTTCTCTTCAGAGGATTTTTCTGTATGACATAAAAAATAAAAATATACACCTGTTAATTGAGATGTTATATACAGTTATATAGATACACACACACACACACACGTATATATATATATATATATAGTATTAAGGATACTATTTATGGTTATGTATATACTAAAACCTTTTATAGTTATATATATTTTAAACCCTAAACAGTGAAAGACAGTAATTTATTACTACCTTATTACCAGTAAGATAAATAGCTCAATGTAATAACATCAGTTGTTCTACAAAGCAGTTATATAGAAATCACATGAATCAAAGTTATGTTCAAAGCATTTATTAGCTTACAATTGTTTCGTCCAAACCGAGGTTTGAAGTCTTCGGAGCAATTTTTCAATGATTGTTTACATACATGACCTCCTTTCCAACACAAGAGACATACAGAAACATATGTATATATCGATACACAGTGGGGTGACATCCTTTATAATATTTTTGCATGGCAATTTAAATTCAAAAATTGAAATCAAAATCATATTAAAACAAAATTAAAGTCAAAATACATCATCGGCAGTTTACGAAGATAATGCAAGAGGATAGTTTGTTAGTCATTTGAAGTAGTTAGTGCATGCAATAGTTACACGTGGGGCATGCACGTGTGTCTTATTTATATAAGATTATTGTGCGGCAAGGTGTTATATGCAATACAAGCACTTTAAGCGGGTAATCAAGAGTATTATGGGGGTTGTATTGGTAAAGTATTTTTTTATGTATGATAAAGAAGCTTGTGTGCAGAGAAATATTAAAAATGAGAAGCAAAATAATGTTATGATTTTTGTATACACCACCATTTTCACAAATGAAATAAAGAGATGTAAATTCTCGCTACAAAAACAACCTGCTCTATGAAATTGGATTAAAGAACACTGAGCCGCAACAAGATGTAATAATCTAACCTAATACATCAAACATCAAATACTGAATCATCGTTAATTATGTGAAGGACATATAATCTATATATTACGTCTCCTGGATTGTGAAAATGGTGGTGTATACAAAAACCATAACATTATTTTGCTTCCCATTTTTAATATTTCTCTGCACACAAGCTTCTTTATCATACATAAAAAATACTTTACCAATACAACCCCCATAATACTCTTGATTACCCGCTTAAAGTGCTTGTATTGCATATAACACCTTGCCGCACAATAATCTTATATAAATAAGACACACGTGCATGCCCCACGTGTAACTATTGCATGCACTAACTACTCTTGCATTATCTTCGTAAACTGCCGATGATGTATTTTAACTTTAATTTTGTTTTAATATGATTTTGATTTTAATTTTTGAATTTAAATTGCCATGCAAAAAATATTACAATGGATGTCACCCCACAGTGCATCGATATATACATATGTTTCTGTATGTCTCTTGTGTTGGAAAGGAGGTCATGTATGTAAACAATCATTGAAAAATTGCTCCGAAGACTTCAAACCTCGGTTTGGACGAAACAATTGTAAGCTAATAAATGGTTTGAACAGAACTTTGATTCATGTCATTTATATATATATATATAACAAAGGAAGTGTGGTAAGGAACCAGATGGACCATAACGCACCAGAGTACTCAATACTTAGCGTAGTAGAGTGGGTAATAGGAAAATGTTTAAACCCGACGGCAGAGATCAAGCCCTTTCTACGACTATTTCTGGACTGAATAGCCAGTCCAGAAATAGCCGTCGAAACGGCTTGAGCTCTGTCGTCGGGGTTA
Organism: Eledone cirrhosa; assembly: GCA_964016885.1. NCBI lineage: Eukaryota > Metazoa > Mollusca > Cephalopoda > Octopoda > Eledonidae > Eledone > Eledone cirrhosa. The sequence goes on along the minus strand of OZ024740.1, from coordinate 441,693,645 downwards.
AACATTTCCCTATATATATATATATATATATATATATATATATATATATATATATATATATATATACAAGGAAAGCAGAGGGAATATTTCAGGGCTGTTATTATGCAGGTCATAGCTAAAAAGAAACCCCGATCCAGAGGTTAATATTAAATATGTCTTTTACTTTAGGTACACTTACATAATATAATTATAGTTTTTATTTTCACTGAATTAAAGAGAAGGATATTCACCCCTGGTTTACGAGACCTTAATACATACAGAAAGCCCTTCTAACTCAGGTTCAACCCTGGTTTACGAGACGTTAATAAGCCCATAAAGCCCTTCTCACTCGGGTTCACCCTGGTTTACGAGAAGTTAATAACCCAATAAAACCCTTCTAACTCGGGTTCACCTCTGGTTTACAAGGTGTTAATAAGTCCAGAAAGCCCTTCTAACTCAGGTTCACCTCTGGTTTACAAGGCGTTAATAAGCCCATAAAACCCTTCTAACTCGGGTTAACCTCTGGTTTACGAGACGTTAATAAGCCCATAAAGCCCTTCTCACTCGGGTTCACCCTGGTTTACGAGACGTTAATAACCCAATAAAACCCTTCTAACTCGGGTTCACCTCTGGTTTACGAGACGTTAATAAGCCCATAAAGCCCTTCTCACTCGGGTTCACCCTGGTTTACGAGGCGTTAATAAGCCCATAAAACCCTTCTAACTCGGGTTCACCTCTGGTTTACGAGACGTTAATAAGCCCATAAAACCCTTCTAACTCGGGTTCACCTCTGGTTTACGAGGCGTTAATAAGCCCATAAAACCCTTCTAACTCGGGTTAACCTCTGGTTTACGAGACGTTAATAAGCCCATAAAGCCCTTGTAACTCGGGTTAACCTCTGGTTTACGAGACGTTAATAAGCCCATAAAGCCCTTCTAACTCAGGTTCACCTCTGGTTTACAAGGCGTTAATAAGCCCATAAAACCCTTCTAACTCGGGTTCACCTCTGGTTTACGAGGCGTTAATAAGCCCATAAAACCCTTCTAACTCGGGTTCACCTCTGGTTTACGAGACGTTAATAAGCCCATAAAGCCCTTCTAACTCAGGTTCACCTCTGGTTTACAAGGCGTTAATAAGCCCATAAAGCCCTTCTAACTCGGGTTCACCTCTGGTTTACGAGACGTTAATAAGCCCATAAAGCCCTTCTAACTCGGGTTCACCCTGGTTTACGAGACGTTAATAACCCAATAAAACCCTTCTAACTCGGGTTCACCTCTGGTTTACGAGACGTTAAGAAGCCCATAAAGCCCTTCTAACTCGGGTTCACCCTGGTTTACGAGACGTTAATAACCCAATAAAACCCTTCTAACTCGGGTTCACCTCTGGTTTACGAGACGTTAATAAGTCCAGAAAGCCCTTCTAACTCGGGTTCACCTCTGGTTTACGAGACGTTAATAACCCCATAAAGCCCTTCTAACTCAGGTTCACCTCTGGTTTACAAGGCGTTAATAAACCCATAAAGCCCTTCTAACTCGGGTTCACCTCTGGTTTACGAGACGTTAATAAGCCCATAAAGCCCTTCTAACTCAGGTTCACCTCTGGTTTACAAGGCGTTAATAAACCCATAAAGCCCTTCTAACTCGGGTTCACCTCTGGTTTACGAGACGTTAATAAGCCCATAAAGCCCTTCTAACTCGGGTTCACCATGGTTTACGAGACGTTAATAACCCAATAAAGCCCTTCTAACTCGGGTTAGAATGCCACTTTTTTTTACAAGAGAAATCGAGCGCAGCATTGCAAATCAATTGCACAGTTATACAACACATTACAACAGTTATATTACATGTGGAACTTACAGCAGTGTAAACTCAGCTATTCAGAATTCTCTTTGGTATGAACCCCATATACATCCACATGTATACCCCTCACACATCCACAGCCACCCGCACACACATATAACGACAAATACATTGTGTAAAACGCCAAACTTTCTCTGCTTGTTATGTACCTCATTGATAGCCATCCGAGCTACCAGAGTTATAATTGGTAAAACTAAATATGCAAATAATGCTATGTTTTAGGTGTTATTTCCAAAAGCTTTCAGCTGTCCGACAAACCAGCTAAAGGAATGTGGAAAATCAAAGTAAAGCAAGGGGTAAGTTGAATATTTATAGACAGTTCTAATGAATATATAAAGGTTTATTTGGAGTGTGAAATATTTCTAATATATTAATTATCTCTGGTTAACATCTATCTACTAAGATGAAAAAGAAAGAAGCCGATCTTCAAAGAAACTATTTTTATTGAGCTTTCTATTGATGATATCTGCCGATCGTAGCTCCTGAAAGAAGTGTCACCGGGAAACCAGTGACAAATAGTGGGGTTTGAACTCAGTGAGTGCAGAACCAAACTACCGCAGGGTATTTCACCAGGCTCTTTAACGATTTTACCAATCCAGTGCCCCCGGATTGGTTCTTTATTTACCAATCTTTAAAGATTACCAGTAATACAAGTGGAAGGGTTTGTGGGAGAGAACACATTCCAAGATGTATAGGTCTTTACCTTTGAAGACCATCGGGGGCATGGGGATGGGCGGGTGATGAATTACATGAGTGACCACTGGTCTTCCACGGAATACTCTGATGGCACATTCCAAGTGCAAACCAAAGGTGATATATATATATATATATATATATATATATATATATATATATATATATATATATATATATATATATATATATATATATATATATATATATATATATATATATATATATATATAATATATAAATATATATATATATATATATATTTACTAAAATAACAGATTAAAGTTTAAGCAAAGAATCGCTGCTTTCACCCTTAACGGGATCTTCTGAAACTAACAAAGTCAATCTGTAAACGCAGAACTGGATATTTCAAAAAACGTTGCAACCGGAGGAAGATAGGAAGACGATACTTTGGTTCGTGGAAACGTTCGCTGGCTAAGAACGGGAAAAAACGAATATAATACGTCATTAATAGGAGCGGTGAAAAGCAATTACGCGCAAGGACAGAACCACGTTTATGGTATAAAAGAGGTCGTAGACTAATGTTCTCTTAGGTGGTGCATAGAGACGTTCTCTGGCAATGAACGAAAAAATGAAGATACTACGTCATTAATAGGAGCGGTGAAAAGCAATTACGCGCAAAGACAGAACCACCTTTATGGTATAAAAGAGGTCGTAGACTAATGTTCTCTTAGGTGGTGCATAGAGACGTTCTCTGGCAATGAACGAAAAAACGAAGATAATACGTCATATGTGGAGCGTGGAGAACAATAGCACGCAAAGACAAAACCACGTAAATGGTATAGCAGAAGTCGTAGACTAAATTCTAACTAGGAGACCGAATGAATCTCCGCTACAGAGTTAAGAACAAAGTAAATAAATACAATACAGAAGTAATAGAAATAAATAAATACAAACACGCAAACAAATACGTACATACACAAGCATACGCAAAAACTTACCATAGGTAAACAAAACCACGCACATATAAATATGTGTGTGTGTAAGCGTGTCTACAAATAAATAAATAATTACATAAACGTATATAAATAAATAAATAAGTATATAACAAGCGCACACACATACCTACATGTAAATACACGAATGTTCGGAGACGTAAGTCAACCAAAACATGAAGTACACATATACACACGCCCTACATACGTACGAACCTGCATACTCACACAGACGCAAAACTCCCGTATACACATAGTCAAACCATATGTACCAGAAATATAAAAAAATGTATACGCCATAACAATCAAATATACGTACGCGAAGGTATACGTACCTTCACAAAACATACGGATAATATATACTTACCTATGCAAATAAGTAAAGGTATAAACAAACATATACTTAGCTCCTACATCGAGACGTAAAATATCCACGTATAGATCGAACTATCCGTTAGGGTATAACGTGGGGCTGTAATACAGGAAAGTTTTGTGCAATTTATGTTTACAAGCCGAAATTGCCTCAGATTTTTTGTTTAAGAGTGGTCTGTGGCGTAGAGTATTTCCAGGGCCTCAGCGGCGCAGAGGTCACATGGTCTTTTATTTCCGTTATACGATCTAGCCCTAGCTAGGATCTCCCAGTGTAACTTATATTGGGTGTGGTTGTCTTTAAGACTCCAGATATAAGCTGAAAGTGACGTCATATTCCTTCTAAGAGGGTAACGAAAAGAATGGGTATGCATGTAGAGACGCTGCTTGAATCTATTGGCGGTTAATCCTATGTAGGCCCTACGGGATGTGGGTGTCTCAACCTTACATTTGTAGACAATGTTACTAGAGAGGCATTTCCCGGATAGGGGGCAGTCAACCCGGTTCCTACAATTACAGTTAGTACTAACTACAGGGTTGCACGTGTTCCTACGGCTAGGTAGTTTAGCTAAATTTGAAGCTGTGATGTTATGTGCAAGGTTAGGAGTCGTAGAGTAAGAAATTTTAATAGTATTTCTATTAAAAATTTTACTATATTTATGTGTAGGGGGAAAATGCTTCGTAATAAGGGAAAGAAAGATCTTAGCTAATGGTGTGGTCACCTCCATATTATATGGTGGGTTATACCAACAAATGCGACGGGATCTATTTCTTCTAGGTCTATTTTCGTACTCTGTATATGCTACCTTATCGACAAATCCACTTCGAGCAAGAGCTTCATTGCCAGAGAACGTCTCTATGCACCACCTAAGAGAACATTAGTCTACGACCTCTTTTATACCATAAACGTGGTTCTGTCTTTGCGCGTAATTGCTTTTCACCGCTCCTATTAATGACGTATTATATTCGTTTTTTCCCGTTCTTAGCCAGCGAACGTTACCACGAACCAAAGTATCGTCTTCCTGTCTTCCTCCGGTTGCAACGTTTTTTGAAATATCCAGTTCTGCGTTTACAGATTGACTTTGTTAGTTTCAGAAGATCCCGTTAAGGGTGAAAGCAGCGATTCTTTGCTTAAACTTTAATCTGTTATTTTAATAAATATTTGCTCTACGGTTCTTATATATTTGATATATATTTATCCTTATCGAGCCCTCTTTGGATTTTAGTCTTCAAATTTATTATTACTATATATATATATATATATATATATATATATATATATATATATATTGTTATATTTGGGGAGGGTCATATTTGCGTAATATTGCCAGAATTAATAACAGAACACACTCACTGTTTGGTTGGTTTTCGCTTCTCGCTGTCTTTTATATCTGCTATATATATATATATATATATATATATATATATATAAGTATGTACACGTACATACATATATGTATACCGACGTACAGTAGTATGTATATATATATATACATACATGCACACATATATATATGCACGTATGGATTCACCGAACATTTATTATAATGCTCGGTGTGTTTGTAAACAAACATCCCGTATTAAGCCGTAGTGTCTAGCAACCATCGTTGCTCGTTTGTTCAACACTTGCTGACGATAGCTAACAAGCTTGAAACTAGTACAGCGTTCCTTTGTCAGTGTTGAACAAACGAGCAACGGTGGTTGCTAGACACTACGGCTTAATACGGGATGTTTGTTTACAAACACACCGAGCATTATAATAAATGTTCGGTGAATCCATACGTGCATATATATATGTGTGCATGTATGTATATATATATATATACATACTACTGTACGTCAGTATACATATATGTATGTACGTGTACATACTTATATTTAAGTAACAGCCGTACTAAGAGTGGGAAATGAAATATCGTTTCATTTTTTCCGTTTATATATATATATATATATATATATATATATATATATATATATATATATATATATATATATATATATATATTATTACTCCAAGTATAACCTACATAGAAATTACCGCCAACTCGCTGCATAACTATGAAAACATCTTGTTGAGTTAAACAAAGCCTTACGTTAAAGCTATCCACGACGCGGAGTACTCTAACTGGATTACCTATAACGATAACTTGTCATCCCATATATATATATATATATATATATATATATATATATATATATATATATATATATATATATATATATATATATATATATATATATATACATATATATATGTAGATAAATCTACCAAAATAAACGGTAGTGTCCAATCCGTATGAAGAACTCAATGTAATCCAAATATAGAAGATATCATGAAAAGAGAAAATGCATTCAAAAATTAACGATAAAAATCATAGGAAAACAGAGTCAAGATAAATTAATAAAAACAATGAAATAAAAACAAAGAACAGGTTCCTTATATTGAAATATTCATCAATTTACGATCGTTTCTGGGATATATGTGTGTTGGTATGTATATCATGTTAAATATCTATGTAAAAAAATATTACAAATTATCAGAGGAGATAAACATACCTTCACCTATACATGCCATCTTCAGAAATGATGTAGTATGTTTATTGAAAGAAACAAAGTATTAATATAAAAGGTCTGTTTGGGAACAGGTTTTGAATTGACCAATAGAAAAGAGTTAGAGGTCAAGTTGATAGAATTACAGTAGTAGAACTTGATGCTAGGAGTGGAGGAAAGTAAATTTATGCTTTGAATGAAAAGAATACAATAAGGAAGAGAAAGATAGGGGTTAAAATGAGGTCAAATCAAGGAGATAGTGAAGGAGTCACAGAAAATTTGATGTTATTAAAAAATGCTGTTAAAAGCGAAGGGAAAGAAAATTTGTGGGATGAGAGTGTTAATGAGAAATACTAATCTTATTTAAATTTCAAGGAACTTAGATACATAAAAGGAAATTAAATTAATTGATAGGTATTCTTACAGAGTTAAAATTATATATAATAGGATATCATTAGATTTCATGATTTCAAATAGTTCTTGGGAGCATAACCTACACTTATATCTGCTATTTTGATAAGGGGTGGCCCTTTTGAGCACGCTCCAGGTCAGGTTGTAATCAATATCCCTCTTTCTATAATTATTAATTGCTTCAGCCAAGGAGGTTGTATTAGCTAATGCGGCATTTTAAAAACTATGTTTGTGGGTATTAAATCTTACTTTAAATTGGTTAGACGTAGCTCCTATATAAGATTGAGTGGAGTCCTTAGTTCTAATTACACATTTATAGACTATGTTATTAATAAGACAATTTCTCTTTAATGGACAATTTCTTTTGATTCTACAGTTACAACCATTCGTAAATTTTGTATCAGGAGAGTTAATTGTGTTATCTATAGTGGTATTAGTGTTACTATTTTCATTAATGTATGGTATAGAATACAACCTCCTTGACTGAAGCAATTAATAATTATAGAAAGAGGGATATTGATTACAACCTGACCTGGAGCGTGCTCAAAAGGGCCACCCCTTATCAAAATAGCAGATATGAGTGTAGGTTATGCTCCCAAGAACTATTTGAAATCATGAAATCTAATGATATCCTATTAAATAAGCGACAGGAGTTAATTATATCATGCAATCATAGAATTAGAAAAACCTTCCAATATTATAAACGTAATTAGTATATACCTCACTCTTATATTTTACAAATCATTATGATTAATTAAAAAAAAAATTTTAAATTTAGTTAAACTATAATTAGAAATTTACTACAGAGAATTTCTTAATTTTATTTCCCTCTTACAGCTCAATTTACCTAAAGTTATCTTTACCCTCACTACTTCTTTTAACCGCATCCCCTATTTATCACATTTAATACCTAGGATTATTAAATATAATTAATATCTTTAATATTA
>OZ024740.1:441540881-441683381 GCA_964016885.1 Eledone cirrhosa | reverse complement strand
GAAAATCGATCTGGAATCTGCATAGAACGAGAATTGAGTTTATACTAATTGGCGGTTACTACACATTTTATACCATTGTATACATATATATTTTAAGTTATAATAGTTGTGCTCCGGTATCTCAATAGAATGCATCTAAATACCAACAATTTATATATTTGGTTAATCATACAGACAGATAAAGCGGCTGTGAAAAGGAGTATAAATGCTATAAATGAGAGGAAGGAGTAAGGACTATTAGAACAAAGGAAGAAAGAGGGAAGGAGAGACTCTAGGTCAGAGTGGTGTTTCGGCTGCACCCCACCTACAAAATGGCAAAGACATTTCTACAAACAACGACCAGCGACACCCACTGCAAGAGATACCCCTTCCCATGGGCTCCTTCCTCAGATGGGCTGCTATTGATCCGATTTGAAAGCCATTTTACTTCTCGTGGCAACGTTTCAGTTTCATTTCTCCAACTTACAGGGGTTACATTATCTAATGTTTGACTACACAATAAGTTAAGAGATGTGAGAATCTAAATATAACCAAAATAAGAGAAAGAAGACTCTATCAGCCGCCACCCAAATACATGAGGCTGGACAATGTAGGGAAAACCTTTTCTGGCGCACAGAACCCCAGAATGGAGAAAACGTGGTCCCAAAGTGTAGCGAGAGAGACGCGTTGAAATATGTATTCCAACTGGTGTGACTGGTGACGATATCCTCCCCGAAAAGAGGGAGAACAGGGACCAGGTACTTGGAAAGTCTCCACTGCTACAGGGGATTCATCATCATCATCATCATCATCATCATTTTACGTCCGCTTTTCCCTGCTTGCAAGGGTTGGATTATAAAGTAATTTAAACCTCTACGATAAAGTTTCCTGTTTTCGCTTATCAAACGTGATATAATAATAATTGTTTCTACTTTAGGCACAAGGCCAGCAATTACCCAGTGCATTACTGGTACTTATAATAATAATATCACACAACCACATTATACAGACAAGGTTTGAATTCATGTTCCCGTAACTCATGAAGTATTTTAGGGTATTTTTAAAACCTGGCGGAGACCATCTCCTCTCCAGGTCTGAATACAGCAGATTTCTTCCCGAGTAGGATAGAGAGAGTGCTAGAGAATGGAAGTGAGAAAGAGATGTTAAGGAAGAATCGACACCAGTAGTAGACTGGTACTTTTTTTTTACCGTCCTTGAATGGATGAAAGGCAAAGTTGACCTCGTAAATTTCTCCAATGTTTTTTCTTATTTCTTATTTTTCTCCCTGATTTACTTTATATTTAAATATTTTCCCTAATTTGAATAAATGATACGGCTGTCTTTTACTACAACACATGTTGCCTGATAAACAGAAAGGTGAAACTTTATATAGCAACAGATGTAATCACATCTTTAAATTAAAATCGATTTAAGCTCTACTTCATGTATTGAGACATTCTTTATTTAATGGCAGTAAATTCAGTAAATTCAAACACACACACACACACACACACACACACACACACACACACACACACACACACACACACACACACACACACACACACACACACACACACACACACACACACACACACATACACACACACACACACACACACACATTAATTTCGCTTTACATCCTCATTGACTGACTCCCTTCTTATTCAGAATTGCCGAAATATGAAGTGAAGATCGAAACTAATGAATTTCTAGTCGACTTCTACATGGGATATCTTTATTTGTACAACCAAACCATTGATGTCAATGTCACTGCACAGTAAGTTATCCGTTTGTAAAATATAATCGTATAAATAATTGTTTCTACTTTTGGCACAAGGCCAGTAATTACCCCAGTGTATTACTGGTACTTTATTTTATCGACCCCGTAAGGATGAATAGGCGGGATTTGAAATCAGATTGTAAAGGGCCATAACTCTATGCTGCAAAACATGGTGCCTATCCATGTCTCTTATCATAGAACATTTTATAAGAAATGAAAACATAGCACAAACGGCTATTATATCCATCTGTGTTTGTGTGTATGTGTGTTGTGAAGGCGCATGGTTTAGTGATTAGAGCATTGGGCTTGTAATCAGGAGGTTATGAGTTCGATTCGAAGACCGAGTGATGCGTTGTGTCTTTGAGCAAGACTATATTTCGCGTTGCTCTAGTTTAGTCAGGTGTAGAAATGAATTGCGACGTCATTGGCGCCAAGATGTATCGGCCATTGGATAACACCATATATAGTGTATAATATATACCGTGTATATATAAGTTACAACGTCAATGGTGCCAAGCTGTATTGGCTTTTGTCTTTCCCTTGCACAACATTGGTGGCATGGAGAGGGAAGACTGGTATGTATGGTTGGCTTGTGCCTCTCTTTGCTATTTCCTGAAGAAGGACTTATGTCCGATACGCAGAATCCTCCTCTCAGTTACTTCTTCTGTTTGCATCTCTGTGTTTGTCTTGTTTATTATTGAACTATAAATATATATAAATATATATAAATATATATATAAGAAAATGAGTTTTTTTTTAAATGAAAAAAAAAAAGAGATGTCCTACACGAGTGAAAGTATAAGGAAAAGAAGCCGAAAATGCAACTGGAGTCTTTTAAAGAATATTTTATTTGTTTCCTTTACTGGTTTCACAGTTCTTTCAATCGCTTTTCAAAAGTAGAATTGAGATGGAGGGTCTGTGATTTTTCTCGCATCTGGTTGGTGTTCGAAGGTTACTTCTGTTTTATTTGGAAAGAAGGGGCTCAAATTGCTAGGTTTTAAAAAAATAATAATTTGGTTGGTTGATGACTGTCACGTGAATAAGTATAATAAATTTAGCGCCAGTTCGCGTTAAAAAGTGGCTCAAATCGTTGTTTTTTCATATAGAAGTAAAATTTGGTTGGTTGATAACTGTCACGTGAATAAGTACATCAACTATCGCGCCGTTCACGTTTGAAGGTTCTTTATTGTCATTTTCACTTAAAAAAGTGGCTCAAATTGTTTTTTTATAAATGTAATTTGGTTGGTTATGACTATCACGTGAATAAGTGCATTAAATTTCGCACAAGTTCGTATTTGGGGGTTCTTTATAGCCGTTTTCACACTCACATAATTTGTCATAGAGGGTTTGTGCCAAACAAAAGATAATGGTCAAGAAAGGGGATGGAGAGAAATCGTTCTGGTTCAGTGAGTATGGCTGATGTGCTGAGGTGTCAAAAGACTTTCTATTGAAATAAATTGAATGTTTGTATCGATAGTGGTGGTAATGGTGGGGACAGGGTAGTATATATATATGTGTGTGTGTGTGTGTGTGTGTGTGTGTGTGTGTGTGTGTGTGTGTGTGTGTGTGTGTGTGCGTCCTTCTCACAATTCTAACATCTATTTAACAGATACACCTTTGGAAGACCTGTCAACGGTTCTCTGGAAGTAAACGTTACTATGGGAAACCGCGAGGACTTTTCTTATTCGCGAAAGATGCATGTAAGTATGATAATATTTATTAAGAATCTATAATAGTTTCCTACCAATAATCTGTCAGTTTAATTGCTACCTTATCGATCTTTAAGAATCATATTTTGCCAACTCATTCATGTTGAGTTCGAAGCCAACTTCTGAAGCACACATATATGTTTAGACCTATGGTTATATCAGTGATAGAATCCAGCAGAAAACTGAATTGTTAAGGTGATAATCAGACACTCTGCTCACCAAAATCTATTATCGAGTGTTCCTATTGATATGATCAACAGAACAACCTGCTCATGAAATTAACGTGCAAGTGGCTGAGCATTCCACAGACACGCGTACCCATAACGTAGTTCTCAGGGAGATTCAGTGTGACACAGAATATGACAAGGCTGGCTTTTCGAATTACAGGCATAACTCATTTTTGCAAGCTGATCAGACTGGAGTAACGTGAAATAAAGTATCTTGTCCAAAGACACAACATACCACCCGGAATCGAACTCACAACCTTACGATCGTGAGCCGTATGCCCTAACCAAAGCCACGTGCCTTCACATTTAATAGTGGTGTAAGGACGAATTATTGAAGTTCTAGACACCTAATACCTTGTGGTATTAGGTACCGCCCTTTTACGTACGGAATTTCTCCACATAAGGTTTTCCGGTTCGTCATTGTTAGAATTACATCAATTTGTACTCCCCTATCTGCTTTTATCTCACCTGAGATAACATACTCTTATGTGGACTTAACTCCTCATATTGAATACCAGAGGTGAAACAGGAAGTTGCGATGTTCATCCATTTCTTTGACAATTTAGATACGTCAGTAAAGGCAATATCATTTTTTTCTACTTTCTTTTCATTTCATTTTCACAGATCCATGGTGTTGCACATATCAGCATTCCTATTAGGGATTTGTTTCAAACGGAGACCATTCACATCCCCAAATACTACTCTTACTGTAATGCTCCTAATATCTTTGTAACAGCCAAAGTAACTGAACATTTGACCAAGAAAACAATGACAGCAAATAAAGCACACATCTCAATTCACCATGCACCTCTCAAACTTACTTACACCAACCGCCGGCCTGTCAAAGTTGGTTTACCAAACCATTCAACAGTAAGTGTACTACGTGATTTGAATATGTATTTTAAATACTTTAATATGTTATATATTCCAAACGGTCGATCTAAACTATGTAGTTTATATAATCATTAAAGAAAGGCAGATGTAGAAAGAAAATTTGAAGAAAATGTTTTAGAAATATATTTGTAATAAAGTAAAGCAACATCACTGTATATTCCAGAAAATATCATATATTTTCATTAGCTCTGACAGTTGGCAGGTAAACAGTATACGGTACTGATGAAGGGTAACAACCCAGAAACATTAGTGTTTGCCGTTCTGTTTATATGTCAACACAAGAGCAAGAATGACGGGGGTCATTCTATTGATATGGCTTAAGAGGCTGTTTGCATAATTGCAAACAAATCGAATATTATCATTAATATTCTAAAAACTCAGATTTACATTTCTTGTATTCAGCCATGTAGAGCGATAAAACTATTTGTTTAGTTAGTATATATATATATATATATATATATATATATATATATATATATATATATATATATATATACTATATAAATGGCAATTTGTGTCTGTCTGAGTATAACCAGTTGGCACCTACACCAGTGATCTGATCCTGATGAAACTTTACACACATGTTAAACTAATATTCAGAAAGGGGACTGGCTAATTGGATTTCAATAAAATCAATAATGGAACACCTGGGACATCTTTACAATGGAAGAGGAAAGAGAAGACGTTTCAGTGAGAGAGGAGGAAGAGGAGATACTACTACTGTATGTTAAACCTTCCCTCCCACTACACCCTTCCTCCTCCCACAACTCAGTCCTCCAAAACGAGGCAACAACTTATTAGAAATATACATAAAGAAATTACAAACAAAGCAGACGACAATCTAATTTTGGTTGACGACTGAACAGATGTCTCTGTATATATATATATATATATATATATTGGTAAAAGGAAAAGAAAATGCTGACAAAATATTCCCAGTGAAAAATAGTTTAATTAGGAATAAGTAAAAATTAGTAATAAGTATTGGTTAGTATTCAGTTTTGGTTTTAAGTTTTTACCGGTTGCGCATTTCTAATGCTTTTCAAAAATAATTTTGAGATAGAGCGCCCGTGATGTTTGCTCTAATTAGAGAAAACATCACGGGCGCTCTATCTCAAAATTATTTTTGAAAAGCATTAGAAATGCGCAACCGTTAATTGTGACATGCCGTCTTTGAGAGTAGAGTTTATTTTGTCGATATTTCGGGGTGTCGGATCGTGGGAATATTAACACGAATTAAGAAGATGTAACTTCTCCCTCATTTGCAACAGTGAACGTTACACGGCCCTCTTCAGGGCCAACACTTCTGATTGTTTATCCGACTTATGGTGTGATTTATCGGGTTATGTCTACTATAGGGGGAAAAACGAGGTGGTTTTATTGAATTGCTTCAGTCATTCGAAGGGCTTTACACATGTTGATATACAGAGTGCTTAAAGAGTACCTGGACATGTTCACTCGGTTATAATTTCTTCAATAATTGCGATGACTTCCTCAATTATTCTGTGTTTGTTCTTGAGCGTTAATACAGTAAGTTTGCTATTCTTATACATAAGTTTGTTGAATAACTTCGATACTATTCGAGCTCAAACTTCCCCGGCTTATTCACTCTGAATGAAGAAAGCTGGATGGAAGAAGGATTTATGACTTAAACACCTGTTGATAGTTCTACACAAAAAAATTGATTTGCCACAAACACACCTAGCAATGGTTGCTATTGAAAATCCAGTATGGGTATCCAGGATCGCTAGCATTTTCAGACGCACTCTGGGAACTGCGAATAATCCCACCTTTCCCGGGTCCTACTGGGTACTGCAGCTAGTATATATATATATATATATATATATATATATATATATATATATATATATATATATATATATATATATATATATATATATATATATATATATATATATATATATATGAAATACGTCCTTTCACGCACAAGGCGTCAAGGTACGCATGTATTGTCCAACCAAGTGCCAGTGTGGTTCAATGGCGGGTTAATAAATTAACGAGCCAGAACAAATATAAACAAGGTTTAGTAAATAATGAAAAAGTTTCAAAATAAATTTTAAAAAATTGACTTTACCTACTATAGTTACCTTTACCGATCGGTTTCGAATCCCAAAAATAAAACGTAGGCCATACGGCCTTCGTTGCAAAGAGAGATTCTCGTCAGAAGGTTCTTTTCATTCAAAGAATATAAAATTCCTGAATTTAAATCACAAACTAGCGCTATCAAAGACTGTTCCTGGGATGAGAGTGGATGATGTAGAACAGGTTTATCAAGGGCCGTAGTAAAGATAGAGGCAAAAGGAGGTAGGTCGAACTAGCCACCGCTGTTATCAGCAGCAGTCGGAATGACCCGGTTTGTTCTCAACGTATGTGGAGGTAGTAGTAATATGAAATACGTCCTTTCACGCACAAGGCGTCAAGGTACGCATGTATTGTCCAACCAAGTGCCAGTGTGGTTCAATGGCGGGTTAATAAATTAACGAGCCAGAACAAATATAAACAAGGTTTAGTAAATAATGAAAAAGTTTCAAAATAAATTTTAAAAAATTGACTTTACCTACTATAGTTACCTTTACCGATCGGTTTCGAATCCCAAAAATAAAACGTAGGCCATACGGCCTTCGTTGCAAAGAGAGATTCTCGTCAGAAGGTTCTTTTCATTCAAAGAATATAAAATTCCTGAATTTAAATCACAAACTAGCGCTATCAAAGACTGTTCCTGGGATGAGAGTGGATGATGTAGAACAGGTTTAAAATTTATTTTGAAACTTTTTCATTATTTACTAAACCTTGTTTATATATATATATATATATATATATATATATATAAAGAAAAAGGGATGAAATCGAAAATGCAACTGAAGTCTTATTTTTTTTAAAAATATATATATTTATTTGGTTCCTTTACCGGTTTCGCAGATCCTCCATCTCAACTCACCTTTTGAAAAGCAGAAGAACTGCGAAACCGGTAAAGGAACCAAATAAATATATATATTTTTAAAAAAAATAAGACTTCAGTTGCATTTTCGATTTCATCCCTTTTTCTTTATACTTCCACTCGTGTAGGACACCTCGGTTATTTTTCATTTTGTAAAAAAAACCTCACTTTCTAATATATATATATATATATATATATATATATATATATATATATATATATATATATATATATATATATATACTACTTGTTTACCAGTAAATTGAATTGCCATCTGTCATATACTATCCCCTCTCTTCTTCCTTTCTTACAACTAATATAAATACTTCAATTTTTCTGATTTTTTCCAATTTATCCAATATCTCTGAAGAAGTGACAACTGATTATACATTTACTATCGAATACTTGCTAACATTATATGATTACGCAAGCAGCGATACATTGGTATTCCGTCTGTTACAGAAACATATGTCAATACCTAATAAATTCCTTTATGAAAGCACTTTCATTTTATATTCATCTTTTCTAAATATATATATATATATATATATATATATATATACAATGATATTAAATAAATGGAAACTATATTTATAAAACCATATTTATTCTATTATATGTATTTCAAGGGTACCAAAACTTTGGTACTCTCTCATCAGATAAAATACAAAGTTTGTTTTATAAATGTTGACATAACCAAGAAAAGATACCTTAACGATTCAAGTTTTTCTTGGATAGTGAAGGAAAAGAGAAGAAAAGTCAGATATTTCAAATTATTAAGACGAGTATGCAAATGAGGTTGAGGTATAGGGCTGAAAAAAAGTTATTTTTAGACGCTATGCAGAATTTAAATAATTAGGATATATGTATGTATAAGTAGGAAAAAGAAAAAAATGAAGAACAGCTTGTATTTACGTTAATTTAAAAGGAATTAACAATTTGCGGCAATGGTGAAATATGATTCCAGAATTTAAATTTATTTAGCTATATTATGAGTTATAATATTGTATATATAATCAATTAGATTATATGAAGAATTATGGTTGTAAGTAGATTTTATCTTGTTACATTACAACAGGTTGTAAGTATATAAATATCTATATAGATTAATAATTGTGCATGTATAAGTATTATAGAAATAGAAATAAGTTACAATTATTAGTTGTTTAGATTTCTCATATGAGTTACGAAGGATATTGATTCTGCATTTTACATTAAAAAAACACGTAGTTAAAGTTGTAAGAGGAGAACAATTTGTAGATTCAAATATTTTGTTCCAACATTGAAAATGTTTTCAGAATATTGTTAATTTAGCGAAGTTATATAGTTTATCATACATATTATATTATAATATAATGTTTATGTTTGCACGATTGAAAAGGGCAAGATAACTCCAATCTTGTTTGCTAACCGTTAAATTTGATGAATGATTTACTCAGAGAATATATAGAGAAAATTATATATTATTTTGTGTGAGATTAATTTTAATTATATATTATTTTAGTCAAAAGATGTGTGAAAGTTTGAAGATCAAAGAAGAGGAAAAAAGTAATGTGAATTTCGAAGAACTATCGTAAAGAGGATAAACTTTCAGAATGTCAATTAAAGATTATCAATCTACATCTAAAAAAAATATATTTAGAGGGGTGTCATGAAGAAAATAATGTCAAATGGTAAAAATAGTAAAAATATTAAAAAATTAAGAAAGAAGATCATTCAAAAAAATTTAAATGTAAATTTTTAAAGAAAATAGGATCATTTTAAAGGTGTACAAGATATAGTCAAGTGTAATGAATATCATAAATTAAAAATACTTCTGAAAGTGGAATTTGGGCGATGTCTGCAACTAGAAAATAATTCTGTTTTAAGATTAATAGAGTTTTGAGAGTTAATTATATAAAAATTGGTACCCTTGAAATATATATAATAGAATAAATATGGTTTTATAAATATAGTTTCCATTTATTTAATATCATTGAATATTATACTCCAGAAAACTTGTCGAGTGCTCTGAATCAGTTATAAACATTTATATTTGTTGAATTACCAACAAATTGAATATCCCCTTTGCTTATATATATATATATATATATATATATATATATATATATATATATAAACATCAACAACTCGGCATGTGATATTGTTAAAAAACTTTGTATTGACGATAGAACGCAACCCTTAACACCAGCTATACCATCCTTCAACCTGAAGGACCACAAGGTAAACTTCGTTACTAACCCTAATATTAGACTTATATGCCCCTCTAAATCTGATATAGGCAAAATTAGCAAATATATACTAGACAGAATTATCCCCCAAGTTAAGGTTAAAGTAGAGATTAAACTATGGGGTAACACTCATGAAGCAATAAGATGGTTTAATAACATTACTGATAAGAAAAAATCAAAATTTATTCAGTTTGATATTGATGAATATTATTCCTCAATTTCACCTGATACTCTACATGAAGCTCTTTCGTTCGCTAAGGATAATTCCGACCTTACGGATGCTGAAATTAAAATTATTATGGAAGCGAGGAAAACTATAGTTAAATTCGATGATAGCTACTGGGTTCGCAAAGATAGACCTTCTAATTTTGATATCACTATGGGTTCTAATGATTCGGCGGAAGTAACAGATCTTGTGGGAATTTATATCACCCACAGATTACAAGGAAAATTCAAGGATCTCCACGGTGGAATTTACCGTGACGATGCGCTCCTATTAGTTAAGCATATGAATAACCAGAATTTAGAAAGGATGCGTAAAAATATCAGAAAGCTTTTTAAGGAACTAGGATTAAATATTACATTTGAATATAACCTCAAAGAGGTCAATTTCCTTGATGTTACTTTCAATCTCAATACAGATACGATTAAACCGTTCCATAAACTAAAAGAGAACCTTAAATATGTAAATACGAGTTCTAACCATCCACTCTCTATAATTAAATCCATCCATAGAAATGTTTCTCTTAGAATCTCCCGCCTGTCGTCCAACCAACAAACCTTCAAAGAACATGCCGAATATTATGATGATGCACTTAGGAAAGCCGGTCACCTAGATAATATAGAGTATATAGTCAAAGATCACCAAAACACCCAAAATAAATCCCATAGGAGTAGAAATAGCACAGAATCACCACCATACATACACTACCGCAATAGACACAATAATAGTCGCACACCACCAAACAGAAGGCGATGTAAGGAGTATATTTGGTACAACCCGGTCTATAACAACTCTATTAAAACCAATCTACCCTCAAAATTCTTTCGATTAGTTAATAAACACTTTCCAACATCACATAAATATAATAAAATCTTAAACCCTAACACTATTCGACTTTCATATTCAACCGCTCCTAATATTGAACAACATATAAAAAAGCTTAACGCAAAACGGTTGTATAAACGCCTTCCAACACATAACAATACACGTAAAACATTAGCTATAACATCACAAAACAACAAACAACATCCTGTCCTACATAAGCAACCTCATCAACCCATCCATGGCAATACAACAACGCAAAATTATAATTGCAACTGTGTCCAACCAGGAATGTGTCCGTTGAACAATCAGTGTCTTGAACGCAACATCGTATACAAATGTACTATCGAATCGGATAGACAGAAGTGGTACTATGTGGGATCTACAGCCACCTCCTTCAAATCACGCCTTTGTAGACATCGTTACTCGATAAAACATGAAAACCAGCGTTATGTAACAACACTCGCAGACAAGGCTTGGCAGCTGCGTGAAAATAACCAACAATTTCACCTAAAATGGGATATAATAGCGGCTGCCCCCCCATAATCCCATGGACAGGAATTTTGTAAATTATGTAATGTAGAATTATTTTGTATTATGAAATCCAAAAACATTTTATTAAATAACAGAATAGAGCGATCGTTATACTGTAACCATCGCTTAAAATCTACATTTTCATATTATAAATACTACCAGGATTGAACGCCTGTCTCTATCCCCGTTTGATTGTCAAAATAGATATTAACATTCTTTATTAGTCTTAATTCTATCAACTCTTCTATTATTTACCTTTTAATACAAACGGCTATAGATAAAATGAGATTTCTGATTTCTTGATTCAATTCCCTAATGCATATACCAGCTGGCTACTAGCATTGATGTTATTTAGTAGCAATCGAAATCTCCCCCTTCCCCAATTGACACTTTATAATTAATACTACTGCACCAAATGACCAGCCCTGTCCACTGTCCAGTTGGTCAAGTAGAGATTAAAATTGGCACTCCCAAAATTCTTATTTAGATTTACTCATGGTATTCTCATTAGAAACCCATTATATACTTGCTTAGCAGTAAATTAATTTACCATCTGTCATATACTATCCCCTCTGTTTCTTCCTCTATTACTAATATAAATACTTCAATTTTTCTGATTTTATCCAATTTATCCAAAATCTCTGAAGAAGTGACAACTGATTATACATTTGCTATCGAATACTTGCTAACATTATATGATTACGCAAGCAGCGATACATAGGTATTCCGTCTGTTACAGAAACATATGTCAATACCTAATAAATTCCTTTTTTAAAAAAAGCACTTTCATTTTATATTCATCCTTTCTACATTTTCTCCGGAATATAATTTATACTCGTTGAGCAAACCTGCACGTACGCTGTTCATCTCTAACGTAACGATATATTATCACTACATTATTGATAACCTGAAATTTTATATATATATATATATATATATATATATATATATATATATATATCCAGAGGGTGTAACTAGGAGTTACTGCAGGTTCACCCGTGAGAGCACTCGATGTTTAGGTTCACTTCTGTGATTAGGTATAGAGCTATACAGAGTGTAATATATTGAAAGGATAACAAGGACGATTGATTATTCCTTCATTGCATTTATTGATAGGTGACGCGCGTTTCGCCTTTGATCAGCTGAAGGTTCGATCTATATCGATCCTACCCGACTCAATAATCGGCAGCTCGACGGACCCTCTTAAAATGCTATAAGAAAATGAAATGTTATGTGGTAAAGACAGAGTTTTTAAGAGTTTAACAAAATGAGTTGTTTTGATTAGTGGGAAGGATCAAGGCGATGTACTGGCCTGTAGTGTATATGGGGTGGATGTGATGGTGAGATGTTGGTGACGGTCGGTGGATGAGATGGGCTGTGGTGTGGTGGTGGTGGGTTGGCCTTGGCCTGTAGAGTATGTAGGGGTGGATGTGATGATATGATGGTGGTTATGGTCGCTTAGTGGGATGGGCTGTGGTATGAGGTTAGTGAGGTCAGTAGACGGGTTGGCGTGTGTGTGGGGGTATGGTAGTGGTGTTGTTGTTTATGGTAGTGGCATTTGTGGTGGTGTGGTGGATGTATTGGTGGTGTCAAGTCCTTACATAGATACATAGCTAGACGCTCTTCGTCTGACAAATACTTTGTATATACGTATACACACACACACACATGTATATATGTGCACACATATTGTTGTATAAACACACAACACAAAACACTTAGGCACACCCTTGCCCACACATATCGACACACGCTCATACACAGCCATATGTATAAGTACACACATGTATGTGCATGCGCGCATGCGGATACAAATATGGAGAGTGGGGGAGTATCGGTGGGGGTGTCGAGTGGCAAAGATGGAAGTAAGGTGAGAGGCAATGTAGAAGGTGTTATACATATATACATACACATACATATACTCAAACACACATATATGGATATGGGCACATGCACGCACACGCACGTATACAAAATATACACATACACACTCACACACACGTATACTCACACATATATATACACACACATATATACAAACACACACACACACGCACATATACACATACATGCACATATACGAGCTCACGTACACATACACTCAGATTCACCTATATACATATATGTAGACATACACATACACACACACATACATACACATACATACACACATACATATATATATATATATCATAAATCATGTCTTTAGAATCATCAGATAATAAAATATATACTATTTCTTCTTCCAATTAGCATAATTAACCATATAAAAAATCAATCAGAACAAGCTATAAGAATAAATGCTCTTATGGGGAAATCTCCGACAAATAACCGAACGTAGTCTCTTCGCGGCGGCCCCGGTCGAGTATTTATCCAACATTTAGACAGCATGTAGAAACTGACTAAATATACCATCAACCATACACAATTAGTTGTAAAATTAAACTTAGAAGAAATGCGCACATACCGCAATTATATCTCTACCACGGTTTCTTCCTTATTTAGGACATCCAAATAATAGGAATGTCCAGAGCTATGTTTCATCAGGAGACTAACTCAAAATCAGACATCTAGTTTTTCAATCCGATCCCGCCAAAATTAGATTCAAAAATGGCTAAAAATCACTATGTGGCTGTGTTCAAGCCAGAGAGAAAGAATGTGATTGGTTGCTTACGGCGGGTAGGCTTGCTGCTAGAAAGCGCAGCCAAATATCGCCAAATTTGATCTCAACCTATTGAGAGATTATTAAATATAAAGGTTATCATATACATAAAGTTATATATATATATATATGTTGCAACTGTTCACTTTTAAGCTCTATGAAGAATTAATAAATCAAAAAATCAGAGCATTATATCATAAATCATGTCTTTAGAATCATCAGATAATAAAATATATACTATTTCTTCTTCCAATTAGCATAATTAACCATATAAAAAATCAATCAGAACAAGCTATAAGAATAAATGCTCTTATGGGGAAATCTCCGACAAATAACCGAACGTAGCCTCTTCGCGGCGGCCCCGGTCGAGTATTTATCCAACATTTCGACAGCATGTAGAAACTGACTAAATATATACATATATATATGTGCACATATACATATATACATATACATATAAATATGCATACACACACGCATATCTATATGCCCGTATATGTAAAACATACTTACACACAGACACACACACTTGCGTTGGTTGGGGAGTGGAGGTATGTGTTGGCGGTGTTGATGATGTATGGAGTTGTGTCTTGTGGTGGTGGTGGTGGAGTTGTGAGCGACAAAAATATATACAGGATCGAATGGTGCGATGGGTTACCGGTTAAAAGGTGACATAGGGAACGCGGGGAGAAGAGTTTATGGACGTATGGTGATGTGTGTTGTGGTCATGGTGGTGGTGGTGGTACTGGGGTGATATGTTCGACAAGATGATTACATGATCAGAAGTTACGGTCTGTTACAGGGTAAGGCAGACGGAGGGGGGATATAATAGTCGATCTGTGAGCGATGGATGATATGTGTTGATGATGTTAATGATGTTAATGATTGTTGAAGTATGTGGATGTATCTAGTGGTGGCGGTGGTGTTGTGTGCGTGCGACAGTACATTTACAGGGTCGAATTTAGCGTGGGGTTGTAGGTTAGGGTAGACAGAGGGAGCATGGGGGGATAAGGTTGTAGGTGTGTATGGTAGACATATGACGATGTGTGGTGTGGTGGTGGTGGCGATGGTGTGATATGATCGACATTGCATTTACAAGATCCCTTGTTATTATGGATTGTAAAGTAAAACCTATTATAGGAAATCGATCTAATACGATGTTGCAACGATGAGGGGTGTATGGTGATGTGAATTTTGGCGGGGGTGATGTATGCGGTATGATATACAAATGCGGGCTTAGAAATGGTTACATGCAGTACAATAAAATAAGTTCACTGAGATGGGCGACGGTGAGACGGGGTACAGGTGGTTATTAATATGCTGGGTCATGGTTAGTGTGATTTTTGGTGTGGGTGATGTATGCGCGGCATGATATACAAAATACGGGCTTACAGATGGTTACATGCAATACAATAAAATAAGATAAAGTAAAATAAAATAAAATTAAAATTAAAATTAAAATTAAAATTAAAATTAATAAATTCGTTGAGATGGGCGATGGTGATACGGGGCAGATGTGGTTATTATTATGGTGGGTCATGGTTAGTGCGTGGCCCTCCCCCGAATGTTTGTGCAGAGAAGGTGTTCATCCTGGTGTGTCTGCGATTGACAATTATGTCCGACCTATAGTTTATGGCGGATTTTAATTTAACACACACGCCAACCCGTCTACTGACAATCCACTAACCTCATACCACAGCCCATCCCACTAAGCGACCATAACCACCATCATATCATCACATCCACCCCCACATACTCTACACGCCAAGGGCAACCCACCACCACCACACCACAGCCCATCTCATCCACCGACCGTCACCAACATCTCACCATCACATCCACCCCATATACACTACAGGCCAGTACATCGCCTTGATCCTTCCCACTAATCAAAACAACTCATTTTGTCAAACTCTTGAAACTTTGTCTTTACCACATAACATGTATTTCATTTTTTTATAACATTTTAAGAGGGTCCGTCGAGCTGCCGATTATTGAGTCGGGTAGGATCGATATAGATCGAACCTTGAGCTGATCAGTGACGAAACGCGCGTCACCTATCAATAAATGCAATGAAGGAATAACCAATCGTCCTTGTTATCCTTTCAATATATATATATATATATATATATATATATATATATATATATATATATATAAAGAATTAGTATATCTACCAACATATATATACAGATGCATACCTATGCTAGCAAATATATAGGTTTTGTCTTAGTAACTTTGTGGTTCAATGCAATGGGATGCAGAACAATTATATGAAAGACGTAAAATAAGAAAATTATAAAAATTAACTTACATACTAAAATTTCACTCCAACTAATTAGTTTCTGAAATGGAATAAACATGGTTTCCGAATGGAACAATATGGAGAATACCTTTCGTCATCAGGAAGTCAATTCTCAGCTAAGTTCCCAGGCGATGCGTGGACACAGGGAACTTACACAAAAATAATTCAGTGGATGGAAAAAAGCAAGCGAGGACTAAATTCCAAGACATTGAAAAAACCACTGCCTACTTGGTCGGTGGCAAATTCAAAAGAATCAATCACGAGAATTGACTTCCTGATGACGAAAGGTATTCTCCATGTTGTTCCATTCGGAAACCATGTTTATTCCCTTTCAGAAACTAATTAGTTGGAGTGAAATTTTAGTAAGTAAGTTAATTTTTATAATTTTCTTATTTTACGTCTTTCATATAATTGTTCTGCATCCCCTTGCATTGAACCACAAAGTTTCTAAGACAAAACCTATATATTTGCTAGCATAGGTATGCATCTGTATATATATGTTGGTAGATATACTAATTCTTTATAATTATCTCCAAATTATTTTGTTGAGCAAACATTTGCCAAAACTGCTACTATAGTTCATAGTAATAGGTCGGCTACTGTCTTCTTAACACCCCACTCCTCACTGATTAACTTCGATGTCACGTGATTGATTGTTTTGAATTTGCCACCGACCAAGTAGGCAGTGATTTTTTCAATGTCCTGGAATTTAGTCCTCGCTTGCTTTTTTCCATCCACTGAATTATTTTTGTATAAGTTCCCTGTGTCCACGCATCGCCTGGGAACTTAGCTGAGAATTGACTTCCTGATGACGAAAGGTATTCTCCATGTTCCATTCGGAAAGAATGTTTATTCCCTTTCAGAAACTAATTAGTTGGAGTGAAATTTTAGTAAGTAAGTTAATTTTTATAATTTTATTATTTTACGTCTTTCATATATACATATATATATATATATATATATATATATATACATATATATATATATATATATATATATATATATATATATATATATATATATATATATATAACGAAGGAAATGTGGTAAGGAAGCAAGTGGACCATAACGCACCAAAGCACTCAATACTTAGGGTAGTAGAGTGGGTAATATGAACGAGTAGGACACCGACGGCTGAGCTCAAGCCCTTTCGACGGCTAATTCTGGACTAAATTAGTCCAGAATTAGCCGTCGAAATATATATATGTATATATATATATATATATATATATATATATATATATATATATATATATACATATATATATATATATATATATATATATATATATATATATATATATATATATATATATATATATATATATATATATATATATATATATATATATATATATATGTATATATATATATATATATATATGTATATATAGATATGTATATATAGATATGTAGTTATATATATGTATGTATGTCAGGTCTCTAGTTGGTGCTACTGGTAACATGTATCCCAGTACAACCTGTCTCATGGTCGGGTCGTTGGCGACTAAACTGGCAACCCCACCAAGGTTTCTTGGTGAGGAGGGTGACTTTGGACATCCTGCAGGACTAAAAACAAAACCTGTCAAAGGGCAAAGGAGCTCTTAAGAGTCAATGGCCATCCAAAATCACCGGGAGAGATGACCCCATAGCCTTTGTCAAGGCAGAATTCTAGGAGAAGGAAAACTCTAATATAACACCTGCAACTCTGATGGTATCCAATGATGTTGACTTGTTCTTCTTTTTGGTAAATATCATCTTGGTTAAGAGAGTGGGACTGGCTTTGTGCAGTGCCTTTGCTCACTATAAAAGCTTCACGACACAGGCATTGCTTTATATCTGGAGATCTCTCTGCACTTGTCGTCACATGGTACCAAGGGCCCAGCACTATGTGTCAATAATTGTCACAAGTGTAGTGTTTGCATCGGTAGGCGTTCTCCTACATTTATATAAAGTAGTGGCCGTACTCGAAAACGAGTTGGCAGCCACCATATATATATGTATATGTATTAACACAATAAATTAGAATACACAGCAACGCCCCCCCCCCCCCCATTTGACATATCAAATGGCGCCAGTTATTGGAATTGGAAAGTTATACATACAGGTATTAAATTAAAAATTTCTAACCATCCTAAAACTAAAAAGCCCAGCTGATGGTACAAATATATTGCAGCGACCGTCTCTGGTGGTCACTCCTAATGCAGGGGCCCTGGGTAATTGCTCCCCCCCCCCTCCTCCCGGCCCTGACAGTAAACCACATTGTAAAAGAAATAGTAAGTTTTATTGTCATAAATATAATAATCTCTACGACCTGCACTTGTTTCTATTTTAGTTTGTGCTAAAGCGTGTTGATGGCAAACCTCTGACGGAAAGTGAACGTTCTCATCCTTTGAAAGTTACATTTTCTGATTACCATGTTCAAGAGTATATAATACCCGAAGACGGACATATTGATGTAGAGCTTGTGTACCCGGAATCACCACGCAGCAATTACCATATGAAAGTAAGTGATTTTAATAACAGCTCAGCAAACTGACGTAGTCGTTAGAAAATTGAAGAGAATGGTTTGTAGCATTGGTTGGGGCTCTCAGCACTTTAAATTCCAACCAGGTTAACTTTACCTTTCGTCCTTTCGAAGTCGATAAAAAAAGTATCATGTCAATAATGGAATCGATTCTTCGTTTATCATCTCGTATGTCATCTCTATCATTAGTTCTCGCCTTCTCTGGATGAAATCGACTGCGTTCAGCCAGGGATATATATATACATGTATGCAAAAGACAAACAGAAATAAAGTAAACGACACAGTACAATGAAGAAATATATTATTAGTTTTACGATTGATATAGAAATATATTCTTAACGTTAACATATTCTTGACGTTTCGGACGCTAGTCCTTCATCAGAAAATAGAATGAGAAATAAAAGAAGAAATAGATAGCTTGAGGAGACGGGTAGTGGCAGAAACAAAATGTAAATAAATATATATGTGATCGGTTAGTAGAATGTAGTTTATGTTCAACTCCAGATCAGCCCCAAAACGAGCCATCTTATATATAGACAGGAAAGGCTATTCATATGTTCAGGTGAAATGAAACTGTAAACTTTGAAAGCTGGTAATATCCTTAGGTCCTATATAGATATATGCTCCATTTTAAACTGCTTAAGTACTAAATGACTTATTCAAGGATTACAGATACACGCAGTCTATGTACTTACAAATAACTCAGTAGAATAAAAGAACTAAAATCTGAAGCAGTCTTTCTATAAATTGTTGGCTCATATCAACTGGTTAACATGGCACACTTGAGCCCACATTTGGTCTGACTCCATAATTAAAGGGATTTCATCTATAACCACCCTGTCGTTCACTCGAGCGTTGTGTATCTAGGACTATATTATCACTCGTGTACTTATTTAAGTGGATAGGGTGTAACTTAAGGGAAATTCCTCTGCTATTGCTGTCAGATCATCCACAAACATCCTTCCTTGTTGCAACGTGGTGTTGATATAAGATATTAGCACAAGGCCAGCAATTTAAATGGAAGGGAAAAGTCGACCAAATCGATCCCAGTGCATTACTGGTGTTTTATTTTATCGACATCGTTAGGATGAGAGGCAAAGCTAACCTCGGCGGGATTTGCACTCAGAATGTAAAGGGCCGTAACTCTATGCTGCGAAGCATGGTGTCCGACCCTCTACCGATATTGCCATATAATAATATGCAAAACGTTTCGTGTAATGAATATGAACTTATAAGAATTTGAACGTTGTCTACAATACACACGGTTTATGGTGAACACTGCTTAGCAAGACATGGAATTATGTTCAACAAAATGGTGGTTGTTCTATATAGAGATTACTATATGAAAACGAGGAAAAAAAGAGTACGTGACGCTAAATCAGGGGAGAGAAATCTTCACGATTTGAGGAACCATTTTTAACTAACAAAAAAACAAAAACAAAAAAATGAATAATTGAGACTATCGAAGCCGTATATTTTATTATAAAACAAAAATACATTCCATTTGTCAGTCACAGTACAGGTTATTCATTTATTAAGAAAATACTAATTAATGAACGCTTTAATTATAATTGCTAAATCTCATCTATTTGATGTATCTTTACAGGCAGAATATACAGGTGAATACAATGGAAGAAAATATAAGTTATCCTCCGATCAATATCCAACAGAATACACCGCTATAAATAACACAAATATCGATATATCGACACAAAAAGATTATTATAAGGTAGGTGAATATATATATATATATTGGTAAATTGTCAATATAGGTGAGAAAGTAAACGGCAATTAGTGCCTGGTATTTAACCATCTCCCGTTCTATCGTGTGAGGGACGGTGGAGGAGGTGCCCAGATTTCTGATCAAACTGATGAGTTTGGCACTTGCAAACTTGTTACAACCTCCCCTCACCCTGCCCGAAAAAGAAAGTTTAATTGATGTTATTAATAGAAATTGTTTGAATTCACATGACAAACATTGAATGTTAAAGTTAATTTAATGTCTCTTTTATTGAAAGGTTGGCGAAGAGATCTTTATAACAATCAACAGCACTCATCCGTTATCAGCAGTTTTTATGACGGTAAGTCTTAAACGAGGGATATTTTAACTATAATAAAGTAAGGAGTGCGGGACTGCATCCAGAATATAATTTTTTATCCCCTTAGTAAAATAAGTTGGATTACTTTGAATAAATAATGAATGAATATTACATAATTTATCTACTAAATTTCGTAGCTTTTGATTAAATATATTTTATTGCTTATTTAAAGATTCACTTCTTTAAACTTTTCAAATGTCAACACTTCCGGTTAGCGATCGCTTAAATAAACATTCATATATTTCCGACACTAATTTTCTCCTAATGCAGTTTATATATAATATCGTCTCTTTTTAATGTATCATGGATTACGTTACTGATTACATAAGAGAGTGTAACGCAGTCTTCGTTCAATTTCTGTGTATATTGTCAATTACGATGTTATTTGATGTATCATATCTACATGTATATATACTTGCGTATGATATCAATATGCACACTACACATGCTAGCAGAAAACCACCCGAACGGTGGTTTTCTGCTAGCTTCCATTAATCATATTATAAATCATTAATGAACAACAAGGCAACTGGTTATCACAAGATCCGGTTGTGGTTTGCAAGAAGGAATATTGACGTAAAAATGATGATAATGGTATTCGAGAGAGTGCGTAGCTCAGAGATCAGAGAGTCGCTTTAGGTTGAGCCGCTACGTGTGCAAGTTGTGAGATCACAGCTCTGATACTATAGACATGTGGTTAGAATATCTCAGGAAAGAATCTCTGAATTGAGAGATCACAGCTCCGATAGTACGGGCTTGTGGTTAGAATATCTCAGGAAAGAATCTCTGGACAGATTTTACAGACAAAACCAACCGGCAAGAGACCCAGGGATAGACTCTGAGTAAGATGGTTGGATAACAACCATGAGCTCGGCTGGTCACACTTGGAGATCTAGTCGGATAAATTATAGACTGTTGCTTCTGACAGGACCCGCTGGAAGAAGTGCTTGAGGACTCTGCACCCACCTCCCTCACAGGAATGTGGGTGAAGAAGAAGAAGAAGAAGAAGATGATCATGATCATGAAGATAAGCGGAAAATGATGTTTAGTTAGTCTCTCTCTAAATTCCATCAACAGTTTTTCACAGAACATTAAAACATGGTTGACGTTTTTGTTGTCATCCTAACAGAAGATGGAAAGAAGGGAGATAAGAATGTGGATACGGTGAGATTGTTTGTTTGTGTGAGTTTGTGTTTGTGTGTGTGTATATATGTGTGTGTGTGTGTGTGTGAGAGAGGGAGAGGGAGAGAGGATAATGATGATTTATTTTCAATAGAAATAACCACATGTATATTAGTGATGAAACTGGAATTTCTTAAACGAGAGAAATTAATTTTAATTTGCAGGTTATTAAAGATTTTGAAATTATGGAGAGTAAATATATCAATGTTGGTACTCAAATGAACTTTGATGTCAGTTTTGTGGCTACAGAAGACATGGTTCCATCTGTTGCTCTATTGATCACCGGTGTTTCAACAGATGAATCTTTTGTTGCTGATGGTTTAAGCATCCCTGTCACAGTTACATTGAAAAACACCGTAAGTATCCTGCACTTATTAACTCTAATTAATTGTTTCTACTTTTGACACAAGGCCAGCAATTATCCCAGTGTATTGTGTGTGACAGCTCACACCTAGGCAGGTTTAGCTGGCCTCCTCCAAGGTATATCTCGTTGGAGGTGTCTTGGGTAATTTAATGATAGGGACCCCAGTCCTATCATCTCATTTCTACAGCTGAGTAAACTGGAGCAACGTGAAATAACGTGTCTTGCTCAAGGAAACAACACATCACCCGGTCCGAGAATTGAACTCACAACCTTTCGATTGCAAGCCCAATGCTCTAACTACTAAGCCATGCGCCTTCACAATGGTCCCAGTGTATTACTGGTACTTTATTTTATCGACCCCGTAAGGATGAAAGGCAAAGTTAACCTCGGCGGGATTTGAACTCAGGCTATAAAGGGCCGTAACTCTTTGTTGCAAAGCATGGCGTCCGACCCACTGTCGATACTGCCAATCCACCGTGTGAGGATGCTGTATTGACAGAATCAGAAGAGCGCCGGACAATCAGCATACATTGCGGCATATAGTTACGTTACTTTACGTTCTGAGTTAAAATCCCGCCGAAGTTAGCCTAAACTTTCATCCTTACAATCGATAAAATAAAGTACCAGTAACGAACTAGGGTTGATTTAATACCCCCCCCCCCCCACACAAAAAAACAATTGTTGGCTTTGTGCCTAAATCAGAAATTCCTTGTCAAGAAGAAATCAGCTGTATCCAAACCTGATGAAAGTGTGGGCTCCGCCTAGTTTAAAATGCCTAAGGCGGCGCCCCTACGACTAGATCAGAAGTTACGGGTTAAGAGGTAGAATGTTGTTAGGGTGGTGGGTTGGAAATACCAGTATAATAGACACAAAATCTCTAACTGTATTAAGTTACGGTCCATTGCGTTCACATCATATCGAAGTGAACTCTACTTTTTATCATTCCAGGATTGATAATATAAAGTAGCAGTCAAGTCCTGGTGCCATGCAATCGACCCCCACCCCCCATCAATATTTTTAGCTATGTGCTAATGTTAGAAATAAACCTTATTGTCTATTTAGAATGGCAGAATCGATAGAGCACCGAAGAAACAAGAGAATCTCTTGCTGTTTTCTTAATTCCTCAGGGTTGATACAACAAACTACCAAACAATACTACCCCCCCCCCCCCAGCCACATTTGAGGATTCCTACCTATTATTGTATATTTAACGTTTACATCGAATTAATGTTTTTCTCTTCATATATATTTTAAAATATTACTATTATATATAAGCGACAAATTGACAAGCCTTGGTATTTGTTTCATATCTCTGTCTACCCTCACCTTATCTCTCTCTCTCTCTCTCTCTCACTCTCTCTCTCTCTCTCTGTCTACCCTTACCTCAACTCTCTCTCTCTCTCTCTGTCTACCCTCACCCCAATCTCTCTCTCTCTCTCTCTCTGCCTACCCTTACCTCAACTCTCTCTCTCTCTGTCTACCCTTTACCTAAACCCTCTCTCTCACTCTCTCTCTCTCTCTGTCTACTCTCACCTTATCTCTTTCTCTCTCTCTCTCTCTGTCTACCCTTACCTCAACTTTCTCTCTCTCAGTCTACCCTTACCTCAACTCTCTCTCAGTCTACCCTTACCTCAACTCTCTCTCTCTCTCTCTCTCTCACTCTCTCTCTCTCTCTCTCTCACTCTCTCTCTCTCTCTCTCTCTCTCTCTCTCTCTATCTATCTACCCTCACCCAATCTCTCTTTCTCTCTCTCTCTCTGTCTACCCTTACTTCAACTCTCTCTCTCTCTCTGTGTCTACCCTCACCTAAACTCTCTCTCTCTATCTACCCTTACCTCAACTCTCTCTCTGTCTACCCTTACCTCAACCCTCTCTCTCTCTATCTACCCTTACCTCAACTCTCTCTCTCTCTATCTTCCCTTACCTCAACCCTCTCTCTCTCTGTCTACCCTTACCTCAACTCTCTCTCTCTCTATCTACCCTTACCTCAACTCTCTCTCTCTCTCTCTCTCTCTCTCTCTCTCTCTCTCTGTCTACCCTCATCTCAATATCTCTCTTTCTCTCTCTCTCTCTGTCTACCCTCACCCAATCTCTCTCTCTCTCTCTCTCTCTGTCTACCCTTACTTCAACTCTCTCTCTCCCTCTCTGTCTACCCTCACCTCAACTCTCTCTTTCTCTCTCTCTCTCTCACTCTCTGTCTACCCTTACCTCAACTCTCTCTCTCTCTGTCTACCCTCACCTCAACTCTCTCACTCTCTGTCTACCCTTACTTCAAATCTCTCTCTGTCTACCCTCACCTTAAATCTCTCCCTTTCTACCCTCACCTTAAATCTCTCTCTTTCTACCCTCACCTTAAATCTCTCTCTTTATACCCTCACCTCAAATCTCTCTCTTTCTACCCTCACCTCAAATCTCTCTCTTTGTCTACACTCACCTCAAATCCATTTCGGAATTGATAAATAAAAATACCAGTCCAGAGATTCAGTGGATTATCAGAATTGTAAAAGAATCGGACGGACTGTTTTGCAGTATGTGTTCCAGTTTTGTGCGCCCTGAGTTCAACTCCTGCCTTTTTCTGCAAGAAGTTGACTAGAAGATAATATTAGCAACGAAAATGCTCTTTCCCTAGTCTATTCTAACGATGGGATTCTTTCCTTTTCTGTTTTTATATAATAAATATTTAATCCCAACTCGTAAAAGATCTAAAATAAATTAATGTATATATAACTACAGTTTATAAGTGTTGCTGTGAAAATGAACAAGAATAACATATTTATTCTCTTCGTACATAAAACTATAAGATGCCACATATGCTTTTATATTCTTGAAATGTATTCCTATATGTCCAGGTTACCGGCAATTACTCCGCACATGAAGGACGTGCAGGTGATAAAGTCAACCTCCATCTTCATTCAGAGCCAGAATCTACAGTGTTTGTGATGGCAATCGATAGAAGTGTTGAGTTAGTTAAGAAACACAAATATATTACAGAAGAAACCGTAAGTTTCGTTTTACTTTGTTCTTGTAATTCCTTGCCACTTTCTGTGTCATCAACATGTATGACATTAACATGTATGTGTCATCAACATGTATGACACACAACTTTGAAAAAGGAGAATGTTGCAGGGTGCATGATTGCAGGGCATTAGAATTGGGTGGAAGAAGGGGAAGGAGAAACTCTGATTGATGGGTGGCCCCAAACAGGATACCTACACCGATTTATTTGTAACAGTTTTGAATCCAATAAAAGACCGGGTGATGTAGTTAGACCAAGTGATGTAGTTAGACCAGGTGATGTAGTTAGACCAAGTGATGTAGTTAGACAGGGTGATGTAATTAGACCGGGTGATGTAGTTAGACCAAGTGATGTAGTTAGACCAAGGGATGTAGTTAGACCAAGTGATGTAGTTAGACAGGGTGATGTAGTTAGACCAAGTGATGTAGTTAGACAGGGTGATGTAATTAGACCAAGGGATGTAGTTAGACCGGGTGATGTAGTTAGACCAAGTGATGTAGTTAGACCGGGTGATGTAGTTAGACCAAGTGATGTAGTTAGACCGGGTGATGTAGTTAGACCAAGTGATGTAGTTAGACAGGGTGATGTAGTTAGACCAAGTGATGTAGTTAGATAGGGTGATGTAATTAGACCAAGTGATGTAGTTAGACCAAGTGATGTAGTTAGACCAAGTGATGTAGTTAGACCGGGTGATGTAGTTAGACCAAGTGATGTAGTTAGATAGGGTGATGTAATTAGACCAAGTGATGTAGTTAGATAGGGTGATGTAATTAGACCAAGTGATGTAGTTAGACCAAGTGATGTAGTTAGACCGGGTGATGTAGTTAGACCAAGTGATGTAGTTAGACCAAGGGATGTAGTTAGACCAAGTGATGTAGTTAGACCAAGTGATGTAGTTAGACCGGGTGATGTAGTTAGACCAAGTGATGTAGTTAGATAGGGTGATGTAATTAGACCAAGTGATGTAGTTAGATAGGGTGATGTAATTAGACCAAGGGATGTAGTTAGACCAAGTGATGTAGTTAGACCAAGGGATGTAGTTAGACCAAGTGATGTAGTTAGACCAGGTGACAGATTAGTTCTACCACACAATAACAGACAATACAAAAAGAGCTGGACTGTTTTCGTATACAAGATTTGAGTCGATCCGAGGCTGTTGCAGAATAAATTAACCAAAAGAGTCTCGCATTGGGATCAAACTCGGAACTTTGTGATTACAAAGGGAACCCCTAACCATACGATGATGGAGAAAATGCCTAATGGTATCAAGTTAAGTTCTTTCCATTCTAAGTTTCAATCACAATGGAGGATCTTTTTCATCTCCCTAGGGTCGTTAACATAAAGGCTAGCCAAGTACCGGGGATAATTCAATTATTCTCAAAATGTGTGGCTTTGTTTTATCATTAGGAATTCTTATTTATCTTTTACTTGTTATTTATCATGGCGAAGTTGTGTCGTTAAAGGGACAGATTAAATACTTGCCTAGTTGTTCCAGATCACTGCACTTAGATTTCAAATCCTGCCCATGTCAATGTTGCATTTCATCTTTTCAGGGTCGATAATTGTTCAGGTCAGTCTGTCGTAGTTACACCTGTAATACAGTACTAGGATCTTAAGAAGTCTGACCATTGGTCAAGTCCATGTATTGGAGTTACACATGATAATTATTTATTAGAGAGCGGTGGATTGGCAGTATCGGTAGAGGGTCGGACGCCATGCTATGACGTTAACTTTGAGGTTAACTTTGCCTTTCACCCTTACGGGGTCGATAAAGTAAAGTACCAGTAATGCACTGGGTAATTGCAGACTTGTGTCAAAAAGTAGAAACAATTATTAGGTAGTCTGAGCAATGGGAAGTCAGAATATTTTGTAAAATGAGGGAGGGACCTCCACCGGCTTCGACGATGTCTCTTCCAGTTGTTTGATCAACAGAACAGCCTGCTCGTGAAATTAAACTACACGTTTCTGAGCATTCTAAAGCCACGTGTATCCTTCGCGAAATTTCCGAGTGTTTCAACAATACATAGGGTGTCACTAAGCTGGCTCTTCGAATTAATTTTCCAGCTGAATAGAGTGGACAACGTGAAATAAAGTGGCTTGCTCAAGGACACAATGCATCACTTGGACTTGCACATACACTGTTACGATCGTAAGGCGAACACCCTAACCACTAAGCCACACACCTCCACAATAAGAAATATTAGGGATCAGGAATGCTGGTTGTTATAATATTTTAGAAGGATTGACTGCTTTAGACTAGGTTCAAGTTATATTCTTATAAACTATGGACACCCCTAAGAAAACAATTGTATATCACCTGATGTAAATAACTGAAAAAGATATTAAATAATAGACAAAGCTGTATGTTATTTGAAAGCCACAATAATTCAAAATGGACGGAAGGCAAGAAAGATGTTGGTGTGTTTTCTGTCATTTACCTATCTTAATATTTCAGGTCTAAAAACCCTTCATCAGAAGACTATAAGAAACTAGGTCAGTCGGTGTTCATGCTTTTGTTGTTGTTATCGGCTCGACATTTTTCTTCAATAAACAATTAGTATTTATGCTGGGTGGGGGGGGGGGGGGGGATATAAGTTAATTTATTTATTTTATAATTTACTAGAATTACAGACAATAAATTGAGAGTTGTATAAATAACATTGTAAATATTGATGGAAGTATGAAAGAAAAAGGAAAAAAGTAACGAAAGGGGAAAAAACGAAACCAAACAACGAACAGAGGCGGAAGGGATAAATAGGGGCAGATCTGACTGTATAGGGAAGTAGGAAAAAGGGATCTAAATGCTATAAATGCTAGAAGACAGAAGATTAAGACAAACTTTTCAGTTGGGGCCTTAGTTGCGTAATAGGAACTCTGAAGTGTAAACTCTTTTAAAAATCCTCTTTCTGTATAATAAATATTTCTGCATATATTAGGAATTATTCAATGGAATTAAAGCTACAGTTTATAAACCACGCAGTTTATAACTATAGTTATAGCTACATTAAATATATTATGTGGAGATCCAGGGGTAGACCCCAAGTAAGATGGCTGAATAACATTCATAAACTTAGTTGGGGTTCCAGCCGGACCAGTTGGAGACGGTTGCTTCTGACAGGACCCGCTGGAAGGAGTGTTTGAGGACTCTTCCCCCACGACCCAATCAGGATAAGTGGGAGAAGAAGAAGAAGAAGAAGAAGAAGAAGATATATTATGTGATAGATATCTATATATTTAGAAAAATCGGAATAAATTCAAGTTTATATCCCAAATGAAAAAGAAAGTAACAAATAATTCAGTAAAAAAGACAAAGCCAATTCTAAAGATTCCTCACATAATTCATTAATGTTATTGTATTAATAAAATTTCATGGTTTTATTTTTCAGATATTGTCAGTTGTTGGTGGAGCACCAGGATCGGTAACACAAACATCCTCTTATAGTCCATCAGGAATCCTTTCGGTAAGTGTTAGGGAAAAGTATTTTTCTTTCCTTAATTTGCTCGAATGTACATTAACTTATACGACCATTCTAACATTTCTTTCACAAAAGATGAGTCTAGACCAGCGTTCCTAACCTGGTGTCCGCAAAAGTCGTACTGAAGGCCCATGACCTAAGCACAACAGTTACACACGCTATTGTTTGTTACACGTGCTATTGTTTATCTGTTTTACTCAAAGCATAAATATTTCTCTTTTCTGTTTGTTATTCTCGCCATATATCTGAGAGGATGAATTTATAGCAAGGGTCCACGGAAACATTCATTTCGTTAAAAGAAATGGCAGTGAAAATAGTGGGAAACACTGTTTTAGATAGAATCCCTTTAAATGAGAGCTGAACAGCAGCGATTTTAAGAAAAGAATTTGTCATCAAGCGAATGACTTTCTGAGACTGTGAGGTGATAATACTTCATTCAGATCAAGACATCTAGGTACTTTTTCTGAAATCATTGATTTTCGGAGGTGTGGCTTATCACATTCCACTCCAAAGTCCGTTAACTGATTTATTGAGTAATACATATTTAATCTCAAGACTAGCAAGTTGATTTAATTGAAACAGCAACGCATTACATACTCCACAGCATTTTATTTTGTCCTACAACTCCTTCATTAAAATTCTGCTGGATCAATGAATTCATTTCTCTTTCCCCACATCTAGTACATAATCGGTTAAATAGAATATGGAACCTTAATAGTGTTTTCTTTAAATTTATTTCCGCTAACTTTTCGTGAAATTGGCAGGGATATTCCGTAGTAACATTAAACATAAGACACCGTAGCCAACTGGATTTGTGTGATGTTTGAAAGCGGATATTAACTTTACATCTACGAAATAACAAACTCGTTAGAATGAAGGAGAAAATGCTTTGTTGTATTTGCTTTAGATTTCTATGCCCTAAGTTGAAATCCTTCTGCGGTCAACTTTGTTTTTCCCCCTTTATCAGTTTATGTTGCTGGATGACGGTATTGGTAAACATTGGTATTTGTTCCGAATAAACTTTGCTATATGTTCTAAGTTCAAGATGAACATGGACCGTTTCCCTCACCATTCATTAGAAGCAAAACAAAACAAAACGATTTATTTAACCTCACAGTCTGTCATCTTCATATGGCCGTTATTCCAGAAAAGGTGGTCATATGCTTCTAACATGACATTCGTATATCGTATCTCACAGATACAATCGCCCCATTCGGTCCTAACTGACAATGGGCTTACACTCTCAAGGCACAAGTCGAGGCAAGGTTTCGTGTTTTGTGGAAGGCCAGCAGTCGGCCATGCATGTCAGTTGCCTCTCTCCATGACATTGATGTCCTTGGGAAAGGCAACTGTTGATAGAACTTGGCACTAATGTTGTTGCAGGCGTACGACACCTCCCTGGATAAGATGACATTCTACCGTAGGGCTAACCCCTAACTGCTGCTGGTACTGATATTTTTCCAGCTGAGTTGACAGAAAAACTCGAAATAATGCAACTTGCTCAAGGGGACACAGTGCCTTACTCTGGTCGGGAATCGAACTCATGACCCTACAATCCAACACCTTAAGCAGTAGACTGTGCACTTCTTATACAACTTTGATTCCTTTTTAAATGTATTGATTACAATGTATGACACTAAGTTTTTAGCCAACACTACTCTAGTTGATATTTCTTCATTTTAGGGAGCTCTTTAGGAATATGAAATTCCCTTTGTTTCCCCATGTTTACATTGTGATCTACAAGATATCTCACGTATTCTACATTTACAGAAAACCTATCTAATCTTGTGACCATTTCATGTAATTTATTAATGTACTAAGCTACAATTAATCACTGTTAAAATAACAATATACACTTAGAAAAAGACTTACCACAACAAAGTTACAGCATTGATTTCACTGTCAAGATCAGTAGCATAGACTTCAAGAAGAGTGAAGCCTGCAAAAGTCTGCCATTATTCAAGGATCTGCTCACTCTTGGTACCTTGTTTCAACAATAGTAATCATTTGATGAAATCTTTCACCATGCTCATCACTGATCTTGTCTATGTCGAAAGGAAAGGCATCCAAGTGACTCTTTAAAAAGTGAATCTTCTAAGACATTTTGATACCCTGTACATCGAATGAATCCAGGTCAGCTTTGATTGCCGCCTTGTAATTCGGGCTTCGGTTCTTTCCTAGCAAGTTTTCAACCATCTTTAACACAGCCTCATAAGCTTGTCGTTTAACTTCATTCAATGAATCTCTGAACATTGGATTCTTCATCAATTTTCAAGTGTTTCGTCCAACAAACACACCCTTTAAAATCTTTGCTTCACTTAATCGAGGAAAGATATCTTTCAGCAACTTGATTGGTTGCCCCTCAGGGTCCAGTGATTTCATAAAATCTTTGAAGATTCTAAGTTTAATATGTAGTGGTTGTATCACAATTAGCTCAAGTAAAACTAGTCGTATGTATTGAACGTTTTTATTCTCTGGTTCCCATTCATGACATGTTGGCCAATCCTGTCGATTCTAGTATCTATGTTTAGCCCAGTTGTCACACAGGCACTGGAAGAAACAAAACCTTGTGTTGCCCTTTTGCATTCCAGTTAAAAAACCACGATCTTCAAGTGACCTCCAGTTTTCCCTTGATCATACCTGACAAAAGAAAATAACATGTTGACAGTGTTGTATGACTCTTTTGCCTTTCTCAAATAACCCACTGGAATTCTTGGCTACTCCTTCCCAACACACAAAACGACTACCTTTAAACTAGAAACACTACCATAAATGAATAACCACTGATCTGTCTTGACATCAGAGGAAATTCCCAGTACCATTTTCAAACCAATAATGTACTTACAATAAACCAAACCCAGTTCATCGTGTGTGTCGAAAAACCCAACAAATTCTTCTCACTATGCCTGTATGCTGTTGTTTTGGTTCCTTGGACTAAGACACCAAATTCTCTGAGCATTGTTCCAGCCAGGTAAACATCATTCTGAGAAAATCCCAACTTTCGAACAAAATTACAGACGTACTGCACGCTACATAACATTTCAGTAAATTTGATATATAGGAAGGTCTTTTGTAGGTCAAAATCTAGATGTAATGGAACAAAACTGACTCCATATTCAGAAAGAGCTCCCTAAAATTAGTTAAATTTCATCTTAAATATCTCTGGCTAAAGAAACCTTTTTTCATTTTGTCTTGTAATATTATTTACTGCATGTAAGTATTATTCCCTGAAACTAAATGTCGCGAGAATCTCTTACCAGGATTTCAGAAATTCAAAAATCTCTAATATGCGTTTATTCTATTTTAATTTTCAGC
Organism: Eledone cirrhosa; assembly: GCA_964016885.1. Lineage (NCBI taxonomy): Eukaryota > Metazoa > Mollusca > Cephalopoda > Octopoda > Eledonidae > Eledone > Eledone cirrhosa. Next base: position 441,651,075 of record OZ024740.1, on the reverse strand, counting down.
ATTATGGTTTAAGTGCATTTAATAATTTCCCAGACTGTAATTTGAGGCGTAGAGTTAATTACGGTATGTCACATTATAAATCATTCACTAACACAATACAATTTCTGAGTTATAATTAACAGAATTATAATTGTAGAAATTAGCAGAATTAAACGTCACAGGCAGTTAGGTCACTTTATCAGTTGAAGTTGAAATATCGCTATGGATTCCAACTTTTTAATACATATGTTCCTGAGTTTTCAATTTCCCTATTCAAAATTGGAAAATGATAATGTTTGCCATGTGACAAGGACGTTTATAAATGACATTGGTTGTAAAATATTGATTGTCAATTAAAGATGTGGTCTTTGTAATATTAGTATGCATTAGTAAGCAAAACTACAAATTGATAAGTTCTGATAGCAAACAATAGTTACACAATGTTACACAATATTTAAACAATAGTTACACAATAGTTAAACAATAGTTACATAATAGTTACACAATAGTTACACAATAGTTAAACAATAGTTACATAATAGTTACACAATAGTTACACAATAGTTACACAATAGTTAAACAATAGTTACATAATGGTTACACAACAGTTACAAATAGTTAAACAATAGTTACATAATAATTACACACTAGTTACACAATAGTTACATAATAGTTACACAATAGTTACACAATAGTTACACAATAGTTAAACAATAGTTACATAATGGTTACACAATAGTTAAGCAATGTCAAACTGTTGGTAAACAACACAGCTGAGAAGAATTGAAGTGAGCAGAATCTAGAAAAGAAGAGAAATAGATTGGACTGCGGGATAGTGTGTAGTATGTTAACACTAAAGTCCATATAATTCATAATTTCATGTCGAAATATACAGTTTGGTCGATAGTTAGGTGGGGGCATATAACTGGCAAAACAGATCTGTATGTTGAGTGTGGTCATCTGTTTAGCTGTGTATCATACAGCTTCTCAATCAGATCTGATCTATTACTATACAATAACAACAGCAACAACAATTGAAATTATAATGTATTTAGTGCAGTATCATAAAATCTCTTTTAGTGCTGGTAGTTGGAGAAAATGCATCTAGTCCATGCTGTAAAGTGGTTGGTGAGGAGAAAAGCATCAAGCTGCAAAATTAAAACTTGACGCCCCTAAAACTCCTTAAATAATACAAACCAAAGATTGGTGGTTTATTGGGTGTAAGTGTTGACCACTGATACAGGACAAGGCGCTGTTCTGGAACAGATCCGTTCAAATCTTAGTAAAACAAACAATAAATAACTTATAAAATATAGGAAATAAATTAATGAAGAAAGACATAAATCTTAACTGTTTCTATGAAATATTTCAAATGATGTTACAAAGAATTCAGATATAGACGTATATATATTTATACTCACTCATACACACACAAAACAATGATGTTTTATGAGAAATGTTTCTATTTATCATTACAGAAAGACATCAGGCTGCACCCATGCGCTTCAACGTGCAAAATTCCCTAAGTGAAGTCAGGGACTCCAGAAGACCAAAGAGTCCAAAAATAAGAATGTTCTTCCCTGAAACATGGATATGGAACGAAGAACATGCAGGGTAAGTAAAAGAATCAAATTAAGGCCAGACAATTGATGTAGTTTTAGTGAGAACAGATCTTTATGATTAAGTCTGATATTATTACTTGTAAAGAAACGAGCATTTGGAAATTCAGAAAAGGAAATTACACAACCATTATTTCTAATCATTTGTTTTAAAAAGATTATTATTAAACAATTAGAACTAATGTTGATTTATGGCATAATTTATGGAAAGGACAGTATTGTATAAAAATATATTGTTGAGGCCATCTTCCAAATTAAAAGTTAACAGGAAAGCTCATTCTGATGTGTTTATATATATATATATATATATATATATATATATATATATATATATATATATATATAAACCAATTCACAGTCACCCAAACACGAACACACATCAAACAAAACACTATACACACACGCAAACGCTTGCGCAAAGAAGACAAAAAAAAACAAAACAAATAAATAAATATATAAACAGACTAAATAAAGATGGCGTAGACATACAATGCAACGGGAGGAAACAATAGCACCACTGACGATGTTGCAGATGTGCAACGAAAGAACTTGATAGACTATATATATGTGTTTGTGTCTATATTGTATCTGTATTTTTGACCGTTGGTCAGTCAATGGCAACATTGAGGACCGAATAAATTAAATTAACCGATATAAAAGACACAGAAGCGAAAACCAACCAAACAGTTAGTGTGTTCGGTTATTAATTCTGGCAATATTACACAAATATGACCCTCCCAAGTATAACAATATATATATATATATATATATATATATTTATATATATATACAAGCAAGTATTGCACCAAGAAAAATAAAACGTCGATGTGAAGATATTAGGAATTTATTTGCTTTAACATATGTTTCTGTAATTATTATAATAGTCTACATATGCTGACTACAATATATATTGTTCAATCATATACAATACTTAATCATTTATTACACTTATATACACACACACACAAATATATATATATATTTGATGTAAATTTTACACCATGGCTCCCCCAGACCTAGCAGTTAATAATGAAGAAAAAAAAGAGAAAAAAAAAACAACTACCCCAAACGATTAAACTGATTTTAGAAAGTTCTCTTTAATAGGCTAAATGGAGAAGTTAATATTACGAAGACTATTCCAGACAGTATCACAAAATGGACTACACATGCTTTTGCAGTTAATCCTCATTCTGGTGTTGGTATAATGAATAAACCCCTTGAAGTAAGTGAAAACTTATTGGATCCTCTTTTTAGGCTTGTCATATTTATATTTGCGGTTAAAATGCATAATTCTAGGTACATGACACTTAAATTTTCCTTAATATTTCTAACCCTTCTCTCATACTCTCTTCATACGCAGATACATGGCAGCTACTTTTTCCATCTTTACCCTATTATATAAGCTATTTTATGTCATCATATCGCATTAGAGCATCATGAAGTTTCCTACATGTGTTTACCTTTTTTTTAATTGTGTATCGATCTGTTACGCACGTTTTGCAGAGGTTTGTTTCAGGATTATACATAGATATGGACACAATTCCATTATCGATCTGCTCTTCAGACTAGCCATTGAACATGTTTATATATATATATACTTACTTATATATACATGTTTATATATATATATTTACTCTGAAACCGAGTATCATTAGGTTTCCTAGTTAGAATTTTAGTCTACGACTTCAGTTATACCATTTACGTGGTTTTGTCTTTGCATGCAATTGTTCTCCACGCTCCACATATGACGTATGATCTTCGTTTTTTCCGTTCATTGCCAGAGAACTTCTCTATGAACCACCTAAAAGAACATTAGTCTACGACTTCTTTTATACCATAAACGTGGTTTTGTCTTTGCGTGTCATTTTTTTGACCGCTCCAAATAATGTTGTATTATATTCGTTTTTTTCCCGTTCTTTGCCAGCGAACGTTTCCACGAACCAAAGTATCGTCTTCCTGTCTTCCTCCCGTTGCAACGTTTTTTGAAATATCCACTTCTGCGTTTACAGATTGACTTTGTTAGTTTCAGAATATCCCGTTAAGGGTGAAAGCAGCGATTCTTTGCTTAAACTTTAATCTGTTATTTTAATAAATAAATATATATATATATATATTGTTATACTTTGGGAGGGTCATGTTGCCAATAAAAAACACACGCGCACCAGTTGCTTTCACTTCAATTTATTATATATTTATAAATTTATAAATTTACAAATTTACAAGCTTATAAATTTCTGGTTGGTTGGTTGGTTCCACAACCAGATAGTTGTTTATATATAGTCATAGTCCTTTCGTCACACACTCTGTGACCTCTTCAGTGACTGGTGATTCCTTTCTTTGTTTCTGTGCCTTTCCTTTCTTCTATCCTACGCCATTTTGTTTCTGTGTGTGTGTTGTGTGCTCAGTTTGCGCATGCGCCATATCCGGGTGTCTGTGTGTGTTTGTGTTCATTTATCTATTTGTTTATTTATTTATTTATTTATTGTTGGTTGGTTGTTTGTTCTATGTGTGTGTGTGTCCCACCATACCATGAATAAGTTAGCTATGTCGCCTGCAATGCTAACACCAATGGCTGCTCCTTCCTCTTGGGCATATGTTTTACCATTAAATTTGAACATATGTTCCTTAAGGGTTAATTTTATGCTGGCTCCTACCGCATGTGCAATCATTTTCTTCAGTTCATCGTGGTTTTCGGGTGTCCGTATGGCTCTGGTCCACCCGTTACATCTATCTGTGTGGGTTTTCTTGGCCATTGAGGTAATGGTAGGTAGTCTACTTCTTGCTGGTCTTGTAGGGCACAGGTTGCTAAGGTCATAAGTGTCTAGGTAACTATTACTATGGGTAAGCTTAAGTAGAAGTCCCAGCTCACTGGTATCAAGCCCACGGAACTCAACCTTGCTCTCGCTGATCATTTCTACGCATTTCTCCACAGCAAAATCCACGTCAATAGATGGATACAGGGACACAACATCCATACTGCCTATTATGCAGTTTGTTAGGTCCCCAGATCGGTTACCCGCGCCGATTCTGCTGAGGAGGTCCTCCGTGCTGTCACACACATCTGGGGACATCTCAATGATGGGGCGTATGATCAGGGAGAGGAAGTAGGACAGTCTGTAGTTACTAGCAATGTTAGCCCCACAGACTGGCCGTGTTGGTGGTCCCGTGACAGGGTCCCAGCCCGTTTTATGGTCTTTTCGAAGCCCATACAACGCCGGCACGTCATTGTTCCAGGCCTGGAAGTTGTTGGCAGTCCTTTTGTTGGGCTGCATTATATTTGTCCACATCACCATATGGGCATTCAGGGCTTTTTCTCTATCCTCATGCTCCTGTGGTGTTACCTCTCTTGTGTTAGTGATGTGGCGTTGCATTGCCTGAATGTAGTTTGGCAGGCTGTCAACCGACATTCTGCCAGACTTGTCTGTTGGAAAACATGCTATCTCTCCATTACGCGAGCGCTGCATGAGCTTACGCAAGCCATTTGCAGATTTTTCTCCCAGTTGCTGGGCCTCTATTCTATTATGCTTCTTGCTATACTGTTCTATAATATTTCTAAGTTCGGATTTAGCTATACTAAATTGTGCTTCTGTTTGTTCATCGACCTGCGACGGCAACTGCGTGCGTTTGTTAAATGGCAAAGTCGTGGCGTGGACTCGTCGTAGGTTGAATGATTTATCGGAGGGGTTATAAAACGGAGAGTTCCAGGCTGCTGCTTTATGTGTACTAGTGCTATTATTATTGTTAGTTGTGTTGTTTCTATTTCTATTTCCACCAACAGCCTCATGGTTGTTTCTATGTCTCTCATAATTACTCCTGTCTCTTTCCACTGGCTCAATGTTGTTATCTACCCTATTTTGTGTGTCTGTGTGTTCGTCTTGGTTATTCTCTTTGTCCTTAGTCTCCCATCTCCTTTTCCTTTTAATCCTATTACTTTCTCTTATTTCTCTGATTTCTGTGCTACTGTCGTTACTTGTTTTCTGTGTCTGTGTGTTTGTTAAGATTGTGGTGGTGGTGAAAAGCATTGAATGCGTGTGTGTTGTTGTTGTTGATGTGTGTTGTTGTTGATGTGTTGTTATTGTTGTTGTCTCCGTGTGTGTTATCGTTGTTGTGTGTGTTGTTATTGTTGTTTGTGTCTGCGTGTCTGTTGTTGTTGTATCTGGGTATGTTGCTATTGTTGTTGTTGTTGATGTGTGTGTTGTTGTTATTGTTGTTTGTGTCTCTGTGTCTGTTGTTGTTGGGATGTGTGTTGTATATGTGTGTGCGTATATTGTTGCTTTTGTTTTTGATGCTCCAGCGTAGTTTTGTAAATGATTTTTCTATTTCTGACAGACAACTAATCATATTTACCTTCTTGAATGTCGGAAATTTTGGCGGCAGCCATAACACAGTCATTTCATTATTATCTATTTCCGTGTTTCCATAAATGATGGTATTTTCGTTGTTGAACTCTTCTGATAATGAGGTGTCGGCCATGTTGATACCGTCAATTTTGTCGGGATATCTATTGGTATACTCTATAGTATCCCGATTTAGCTTTGCATGTTTAATCCACTTTAGTTTTCTGTTAAAGTGCTTATCACATTCTTGAGTAATGTACTGTTCTTCGGGGCGTATAAGGCTTATAAATATTAGTTTTTCTGTTGGTGTGGTGATTTTAGCTATTTCTTGTATTAGGTTACGCTTTTGTTTTTCTTGATGACTTAATTCTCTATAGATCTTCTTTTTTATGTTTAGAATTAAAGTTCGTTTTAGCCTATCTGCTTGTTTTTTGGTGAGTTGTAATCTTCTAACGTCGGTATTGATGGTGTTGGTGTAGATTCTAGAGGTGGTGCACAGTTTTATGAAGTGTAGTTGTCGAGATGTTATGGTTTTTCGTAGACAACAGAACATGGTGGTTTTCAGTATCTTGTTAGCCTGGCTAAGGCTTACGATATTTCGTTTCTGAATTTGTTTAGCAAGATTTTTTATCTGAAATCGTGTGTTGAAACCGATATTGTTATAATTTGGGAGGGTCATGTTGCCAATAAGAAACACACGCACCAGTTGCTTTCACTTCAATTTATTATATATTTATAAATTTATAAATTTACAAATTTACAAACTTATAAATTTCTGGTTGGTTGGTTGGTTCCACAACCAGATAGTTGTTTATATATAGTCATAGTCCTTTCGTCACACACTCTGTGACCTCTTCAGTGACTGGGGATTCCTTTCTTTGTTTCTGTGCCTTTCCTTTCTTCTATCCTACGCCATTTTGTTTCTGTGTGTGTGTTGTGTGCTCAGTTTGCGCATGCGCCACATCCGGGTGTCTGTGTGTGTTTGTGTTCATTTATCTATTTGTTTATTTATTTATTTATTTATTTATTGTTGGTTGGTTGTTTGTTCTATGTGTGTGTGTGTGTTTTCATTTTGTCCTGTGTGTGTTTTCATTTTGTCCTTAATTGTAAGTTGTTTGTTCTATGTGTGTGTGTGTTTTCATTTTGTCCTTAATTGTAAGTTTTGATGTTGCTGTTCCACTCATATTTTCTATTTAATTTTGGTTTTAATTCTTTTATGCTTACTGCCTCTGTAATTTGCCTAAACATTGCGTCTTTTCTGTGTGTGGATTCTATTTTTATTTCTATGTTCTCTAATCTACCCCTGTGTTGTATCTTAGCATGTTGGTAGAGCACAGATGATTCTTTATTATCTTGGAGGTCTCGCCAGTGTTCATTTATTCGTTCCCCTATACTACGAGCTGTCTCACCTATGTACACTATATTTTTGTTTCTACATTGTCCTTCAGTACATCTTATGCTATACACTACATTTCTAGTTTTACAGTTAATATGGGGGCTTATTTTACAGGTGATACATTTCTTATCTATACATGAGGGTCTTTGGAACGGGTATGTCTTGCTAATAAGTGTTTTTACGGAGGTACCTGGTCTTTCTACTATCTTAATATTGAGATTATGTTTATTTAGGGCCCTTCTAAATTTGTAGGCTAGTTCGCCTCTAGGGGTTGTATTGATGAACATTACACTCTGGTATTTATTGCTATCATACCATGAGTTTATTCTATTGGCCTTGTTCCTAGTTCTTTCTATTCTATTCCAAAATTTGCTCCTATACAAGGGGCAGGTCCCATTTATGTCATTATTTACCATTTTTTCCCATTTGGTTCTGGCTCCTTTATACACTCTGATTCTATCTCTCTGATTGTAGCCAGAGAACTGTATACGGTGGATGAAGTGTTGTATGTGTCTCTCTAGTTCTTCGGGGTTGCACATGCGGGACACATTTCTCATCACCCGTACCAAATCCGCAATCAGTATGTTGATTTTGGTATGGTCCGAAATGGCCGAGTTTCGGTGGATCAGATGTTTGGAAGTCATGGGTTTGGCATAATGGGAATGGAGGATTTGTTTTTGGTTGTTAATGGTATCTAACCAGAGCTCTGTGTCTAGTAAAGGTAATCGATGGTTGGGGTGTCTACTTGGGTAGTCTATAGTAACTCTAATGCTCTGGTGGATGGAGTTTGCTATTTGCTGGATGCTTTCCATTGTGTTTTTCTCTAGTTCCTGACTGTTCTTTAGTGGGGGTGTCTTAACTACGATGTTTATATCATCTACGTAGCGGGAGTACATTATCAGGGTTAAGCTGTCTTCTAATTGTTCTTTAAGTTTTTGTTTAAGTCTACTGTCCCACCATACCATGAATAAGTTAGCTATGTCGCCTGCAATGCTAACACCAATGGCTGCTCCTTCCTCTTGGGCATAGGTTTTACCATTAAATTTGAACATATGTTCCTTAAGGGTTAATTTTATGCTGGCTCCTACCGCATGTGCAATCATTTTCTTCAGTTCATCGTGGTTTTCTGGTCCACCCGTTCCATCTATCTGTGTGGGTTTTCTTGGCCATTGAGGTAATGGTAGGTGGTCTGCTTCTTGCTGGTCTTGTAGGGCACAGGTTGCTAAGGTCATAAGTGTCTAGGTAACTATTACTATGGGTAAGCTTAAGTAGAAGTCCCAGCTCACTGGTATCAATCCCACGGAACTCAACCTTGCTCTCGTTGATCATTTCTACGCATTTCTCCACAGCAAAATCCACGTCAATAGATGGATACAGGGACACAACATCGATACTGCCTATTATGCAGTTTGTTAGGTCCCCAGATCGGTTAGCCGCGCCGATTCTGCTGAGGAGGTCCTCCGTGCTGTCACACACATCTGGGGACATCTCAATGATGGGGCGAATGATCAGGGAGAGGAAGTAGGACAGTCTGTAGTTACTAGCAATGTTAGCCCCACAGACTGGCCGTGTTGGTGGTCCCGCGACAGGGTCCCAGCCCGTTTTATGGTCTTTTCGAAGCCCATACAACGCCGGCACGTCATTGTTCCAGGCCTGGAAGTTGTTGGCAGTCCTTTTGTTGGGCTGCATTATATTTGTCCACATCACCATATGGGCATTCAGGGCTTTTTCTCTATCCTCATGCTCCTGTGGTGTTACCTCTCTTGTGTTAGTGATGTGGGGTTGCATTGCCTGAATGTAGTTTGGCAGGCTGTCAACCGACATTCTGCCAGACTTGTCTGTTGGAAAACATGCTATCTCTCCATTACGCGAGCGCTGCATGAGCTTACACAAGCCATTTGCAGATTTTTCTCCCAGTTGCTGGGCCTCTATTCTATTATGCTTCTTGCTATACTGTTCTATAATATTTCTAAGTTCGGATTTAGCTATACTAAATTGTGCTTCTGTTTGTTCATCGACCTGCGACGGCAACTGCGTGCGTTTGTTAAATGGCAAAGTCGTGGCGTGGACTCGTCGTAGGTCGAATGATTTATCGGAGGGGTTATAAAACGGAGAGTTCCAGGCTGCTGCTTTATGTGTACTAGTGCTATTATTATTGTTAGTTGTGTTGTTTCTATTTCTATTTCCACCAACAGCCTCATGGTTGTTTCTATGTCTCTCATAATTACTCCTGTCTCTTTCCACTGGCTCAATGTTGTTATCTACCCTATTTTGTGTGTCTGTGTGTTCGTCTTGGTTATTCTCTTTGTCCTTAATCTCCCATCTCCTTTTCCTTTTAATCCTATTACTTTCTCTTATTTCTCTGATTTCTGTGCTACTGTCGTTACTTGTTTTCTGTGTCTGTGTGTTTGTTAAGATTGTGGTGGTGGTGAGAGGCATTGAATGCGTGTGTGTTGTTGTTGTTGATGTGTGTTGTTGTTGATGTGTGTTGTTGTTGTCTCAGTGTGTGTTATCGTTGTTGTGTGTGTTGTTATTGTTGTTTGTGTCTGCGTGTCTGTTGTTGTTGTATCTGGGTATGTTACTATTGTTGTTGTTGTTGATGTGTGTGTTGTTGTTATTGTTGTCTCCGTGTGTGTTATCGTTGTTGTGTGTGTTGTTATTGTTGTTTGTGTCTGCGTGTCTGTTGTTGTTGTATCTGGGTATGTTGCTATTGTTGTTGTTGTTGATGTGTGTGTTGTTGTTATTGTTGTTAAGGACAAAGAGAATAACCAAGACGAACACACAGACACACAAAATAGGGTAGATAACAACATTGAGCCAGTGGAAAGAGACAGGAGTAATTATGAGAGACATAGAAACAACCATGAGGCTGTTGGTGGAAATAGAAATAGAAACAACACAACTAACAATAATAATAGCACTAGTACACATAAAGCAGCAGCCTGGAACTCTCCGTTTTATAACCCCTCCGATAAATCATTCGACCTACGACGAGTCCACGCCACGACTTTGCCATTTAACAAACGCACGCAGTTGCCGTCGCAGGTCGATGAACAAACAGAAGCACAATTTAGTATAGCTAAATCCGAACTTAGAAATATTATAGAACAGTATAGCAAGAAGCATAATAGAATAGAGGCCCAGCAACTGGGAGAAAAATCTGCAAATGGCTTGCGTAAGCTTATGCAGCGCTCGCGTAATGGAGAGATAGCATGTTTTCCAACAGACAAGTCTGGCAGAATGTCGGTTGACAGCCTGCCAAACTACATTCAGGCAATGCAACCTCACATCACTAACACAAGAGAGGTAACACCACAGGAGCATGAGGATAGAGAAAAAGCCCTGAATGCCCATATGGTGATGTGGACAAATATAATGCAGCCCAACAAAAGGACTGCCAACAACTTCCAGGCCTGGAACAATGACGTGCCGGCGTTGTATGGGCTTCGAAAAGACCATAAAACGGGCTGGGACCCTGTCGCGGGACCACCAACACGGCCAGTCTGTGGGGCTAACATCGCTAGTAACTACAGACTGTCCTACTTCCTCTCCCTGATCATACGCCCCATCATTGAGATGTCCCCAGATGTGTGTGACAGCACGGAGGACCTCCTCAGCAGAATCGGCGCGGGTAACCGATCTGGGGACCTAACAAACTGCATAATAGGCAGTATGGATGTTGTGTCCCTGTATCCATCTATTGACGTGGATTTTGCTGTGGAGAAATGCGTAGAAATGATCAACGAGAGCAAGGTTGAGTTCCGTGGGATTGATACCAGTGAGCTGGGACTTCTACTTAAGCTTACCCATAGTAATAGTTACCTAGACACTTATGACCTTAGCAACCTGTGCCCTACAAGACCAGCAAGAAGCAGACCACCTACCATTACCTCAATGGCCAAGAAAACCCACACAGATAGATGGAACGGGTGGACCAGAAAACCACGATGAACTGAAGAAAATGATTGCACATGCGGTAGGAGCCAGCATAAAATTAACCCTTAAGGAACATATGTTCAAATTTAATGGTAAAACATATGCCCAAGAGGAAGGAGCAGCCATTGGTGTTATCATTGCAGGCGACATAGCTAACTTATTCATGGTATGGTGGGACAGTAGACTTAAACAAAAACTTAAAGAACAATTAGAAGACAGCTTAACCCTGATAATGTACTCCCGCTACGTAGATGATATAAACATCGTAGTTAAGACACCCCCACTAAAGAACAGTCAGGAACTAGAGAAAAACACAATGGAAAGCATCCAGCAAATAGCAAACTCCATCCACCAGAGCATTAGAGTTACTATAGACTACCCAAGTAGACACCCCAACCATCGATTACCTTTACTAGACACAGAGCTCTGGTTAGATACCATTAACAACCAAAAACAAATCCTCCATTCCCATTATGCCAAACCCATGACTTCCAAACATCTGATCCACCGAAACTCGGCCATTTCGGACCATACCAAAATCAACATACTGATTGCGGATTTGGTACGGGTGATGAGAAATGTGTCCCGCATGTGCAACCCCGAAGAACTAGAGAGACACATACAACACTTCATCCACCGTATACAGTTCTCTGGCTACAATCAGAGAGATAGAATCAGAGTGTATAAAGGAGCCAGAACCAAATGGGAAAAAATGGTAAATAATGACATAAATGGGACCTGCCCCTTGTATAGGAGCAAATTTTGGAATAGAATAGAAAGAACTAGGAACAAGGCCAATAGAATAAACTCATGGTATGATAGCAATAAATACCAGAGTGTAATGTTCATCAATACAACCCCTAGAGGCGAACTAGCCTACAAATTTAGAAGGGCCCTAAATAAACATAATCTCAATATTAAGATAGTAGAAAGACCAGGTACCTCCGTAAAAACACTTATTAGCAAGACATACCCGTTCCAAAGACCCTCATGTATAGATAAGAAATGTATCACCTGTAAAATAAGCCCCCATATTAACTGTAAAACTAGAAATGTAGTGTATAGCATAAGATGTACTGAAGGACAATGTAGAAACAAAAATATAGTGTACATAGGTGAGACAGCTCGTAGTATAGGGGAACGAATAAATGAACACTGGCGAGACCTCCAAGATAATAAAGAATCATCTGTGCTCTACCAACATGCTAAGATAGAACACAGGGGTAGATTAGAGAACATAGAAATAAAAATAGAATCCACACACAGAAAAGACGCAATGTTTAGGCAAATTACAGAGGCAGTAAGCATAAAAGAATTAAAACCAAAATTAAATAGAAAATATGAGTGGAACAGCAACATCAAAACTTACAATTAAGGACAAAATGAAAACACACACACACATAGAACAAACAACTTACAATTAAGGACAAAATGAAAACACACACAGGACAAAATGAAAACACACACACACACATAGAACAAACAACCAACCAACAATAAATAAATAAATAAATAAATAAACAAATAGATAAATGAACACAAACACACACAGACACCCGGATGTGGCGCATGCGCAAACTGAGCACACAACACACACACAGAAACAAAATGGCGTAGGATAGAAGAAAGGAAAGGCACAGAAACAAAGAAAGGAATCCCCAGTCACTGAAGAGGTCACAGAGTGTGTGACGAAAGGACTATGACTATATATAAACAACTATCTGGTTGTGGAACCAACCAACCAACCAGAAATTTATAAGTTTGTAAATTTGTAAATTTATAAATTTATAAATATATAATAAATTGAAGTGAAAGCAACTGGTGCGTGTGTTTCTTATTGGCAACATGACCCTCCCAAATTATAACAATATCGGTTTCAACACACGATTTCAGATAAAAAATCTTGCTAAACAAATTCAGAAACGAAATATATATATATATATATATATATATATATATATATATATATATATATATATATATATATATATATATATATAAATATATATATATATATATATATCTATATATCTATATATATATATATATATATATATATATATATATATATATATATATATATATATATATATATATATATATATAATATATATATATATATATATATATATATATATATATATATATATATATATATATATATATATATATATATATATATATATAAATATATATATATATATATATATATATATATATATATATATATATATAGGTAAAAGGAAAAGAAAAACTTTTTCTTTTCCTTTTACCAATATATCATAACTCGTGTGTTACATCTCTATTCTTTTAAATATATATATATATGTATATATATATATATATATATATATATATATATATATATATATATATATATATATATATATATATATATATATATTTGAGTGAGAGAGAATTCAGATATACACGTGTATACATGAACACTCACACAAACAATTCAAAGAATTCAGACACATACCTGTATATATACACATACACACTCATACATGTACACACACAACAATTACACAGAGTATTCAAACACACTTACGCGTACTTTAATCAACAACACACACACTCAGAAGCAATGATACACACGCATAACCCCCATGCCACACCTCGGCCCCCATCACCACACGCCGGACTACTCACCTAACCTACCCCAGTTTCATGAAACTACTTTTCAAACTACGATGTTCCAACCTCTCTCACTCTTTCTCCGAACTCTCCATTTCCTGAAGAAAGACGTCTGTCCGACACGTCGAAACTTCCATTGACTTCTTCCTAAGCGTGAAACTAATATAAGTCTTTGCTTTTGCATCTCTATGTTTGACTTGTTTATTCTTGAATATATAAGTCCATACACACACATATATATATATAGTGATAGAAGTGATTTAGTGGTTAGGGTGTTCGGTTTACGATCGTAAGGTCGTGAATATGACTCCTGGTAACACATTGTGAATCTTTAGTATGACACTTTATTTTCTGCTCCTCCAGTTTATTTAGATGGAACAAGGCGATTAACCCGTCAACAATCCGGCCTTCTCAGAAGAGAGGTTTAATCTGTATTAGTATATTACACTGAACTTATCATTTTCTCAACATTTTTCTTTGCAGTTCTATTCGTTCCAACCATTCTTCATCAACATGGATTATCCACTTTCAATTATTAGAAGTGAATCTTTTATTCTGAAGATATCTGTATTCAATTATCTGAAGACTGACCAACAAGTACGTATTCTATGATTCTCTATACATATGTCGTGCATAATCAATTAGTTATATGTAAAGATATTGATTTCTTATTAAAATATTGATTTATATCAAAATAATATAAACATTTAAATAAGAACTTGCTTATGACCATATGACACATGTATGTCTGGGTAAATGTAACAAGATATTGGGTTTTTGTATATACGGCTTAGTATATTTAATGTTCGAGAAATTCTCTGTAAAAGCCCCAAAAATTAAGGCAAATGACAAAGAGAAATTGTTAAAAAGAATTACAATCACATTTCATACGTATGTACAGTATAATTGACTGAAAACAAATTCTAAGGAGGCAACCATGTTTTAACTACCTTTCAAATAAAATAACGCCCTGTTACTATATTTAAATTATTAAGTGCCGAATTGGTAGAGTTGTTAGAACGTCAGATAAAATGGCAGAGTTGTTAGAACGTCAGATAGAATGGTAGAGTTGTTAGAACGTCAGATAGAATGGTAGAGTTGTTAGAACGTCAGATAGAATGGTAGAGTTGTTAGAACGTCAGATAGAATCGTAGAGTGCTTAGAACGTCAGATAGAGTGGTAGAGTTGTTAGAACGTCAGATAGAATGGTAGAGTTGTTAGAACGTCAGATAGAATGATAGAGTTGTTAGAACGTCAGATAGAATGGTAGAGTGCTTAGAACGTCAGATAGAATGGTAGAGTTGTTAGAACGTCAGATAGAATGATAGAGTTGTTGGAACGTCAGATAGAATGATAGAGTTGTTAGAACGTCAGATAGAGTGGTAGAGTTGTTAGAACGTCAGATAGAATGGTAGAGTTGTTAGAACGTCAGATAGAATGGTAGAGTTGTTAGAACGTCAGATAGAATGGTAGAGTTGTTAGAACGTCAGATAGAATGCTTTGTGGTATTCGGTTCACTGAGATCCAGCCGAGGCTGATAAAAAAGTACCAGTTTTGCACTGGCGTAGATTCGTCCTTTATGTCTCTTTCTCACTTCCATTCTCTATCATTCTCTGGAAGAAATCTCCTGTATTCAGACCTGGAGAGGTTTAGGCTCTGCCAGGCTTAAAAATGCCCTAGAAACTCTGTATGTCAATACGGTGACCCTACGACTCTCTCAGGAGGTAAGGGACCATACACCATATGTCAATACCGTGACCCTACAGGTGGTACGGGACCATGTATATCATACATGCATTTAAGTTATTCTCAGTTCTGTCCACCGGGATCTCGAAGCAACACTTATCTAATGTATAAATACATCTACAGATCGATTAAATGTTCAATTATTGAGAAAGAAAATGTTTTGTGTTTTCATCTGAGAGACTCTCTTATTGATTTATCGATATTGAAGTTACCGTATCCCTGTTGTAAGAGGCGACTAAAGAGGTTGGTGCCACCAAAGGGATCTGGTAGCATTAGAATGTCTCAAAAAGAATCCCATGGTGAATGTCAAACCTGACATGGAGTCTGCAAGGGTAACCCATGTTTTATTATAAAAAATGGTCTTAAAACACCCGTGTCTATCGTTGTATTCCCAAATAATTTCAGTTGCTTTAATTTATTCCTTCTAGGTGAACGTAACATTCAAGCATTCTGATGCCTTTGAAATCAAGGATGAATCCCACTCCCATATTGTTATGGTAAGTATGTCACTATAATTATTAAAGCAGCAGTGAAATGGTGGAATTGGTGGAGCAACGGACGAAATGTCTTGTATTATTTAGTTACGTCTATTTACATTCTCAGTTAAAATTCCACCAATATTGGCTTTGCTTTCATCCTTTCCAGTCACGCTCTCACTAAGCCATTTATATCTATCTATATATCTATCTTTCTCTCTATATATAACGAAATTCTCAGGGAGATTCAGCGTAGCACAGTGTGTGACAAAGTTGACCCCTTTGAATTACAGGTACAGTCCAAACGATAGGCTTCCAAACAGTTTCTGTTTACCAAATATTGTCTTAAGGGCCGAAATACTCACTTGAGTGTGTGTGTGTGTGTGGGGGGGGGGGGGTTCTTCTCTGAAGACCGTCTGCTGCCCATCTCTCCCCACAGTTACTACTGTATGGTCCAAATATTGTCTTAAGGGCCGAAACACTCACTTGAGTGTGGGGTTCTTCTCTGAAGACCGTCTGCTGTCCTCCTCTCCCCCAGTCACTACAATGGTCCAAATATTGTATTTATTATTTCAGAATTTCCATTATATTTCCTTTGTCGTCTATTTCAGGTAAAATCCCATGACCAGGAATTAGTAACGTTTAAAGTAAGCGCACAACAGGTCGGTTACCTCACCATGAAAGTTCATGCCGAAAGTGCTGATGCAGCTGATGAAGTCCACAAAGATATACACGTTAAGGTAATCTTTACTGTTTATACATGAAATACCCCATTTTAGGGGTTTATAACGCACATTACCCCAACATTTGATGTCGAAATCTGACCGCATCCGTCACATCGAATGGGCAATAATAATAATAATAATAATAATAATAATAGGGAGCCAATGCTCAGGATTGTACTGAAGGAGAGAACAATAGACCAGGGGATGTCCAAGGAGGAAATAACAACAGGGAGGAAGACTAACCTTCATGAAAAATCCCTTCATAGTACCTTCTTTGAGAAAACTGAATCTAGAGATCCACAGACATGGAACTGGTTAAAAAGAGGAGACCTTAAAAAGGCTACAGAAGGAATGCTAATGGCTGTGCAAGAGCAGGCACTCAAAACGAAGTGGGTGAAACACCATATTTACAAGGTGGAGGCTAGCCCACTGTGTAGGATCTGTGGAGAGAGAGAGGAGATTGTGGCTCACATTGTATCCGAGTGTAAACACCTAGCCCAGACTCACTATAAAGGCTGGAGACATGATGTGATGAGCAGGGTGATCCACTGGCACCTATGCAAAGTAAACAATTTACCACATTCTGAGAAGTGGTATGAACATAAGCCAGAGTTGGTGATAGAAAACGATCAGGTGAAGGTGCTATGGGATTTTAGGATACAGACGGATAAGAAACTGGAACGCAATAGGCCTGACCTGGTGGTTTTGGACAAGGAAAAAAGATCGTGCCTGATTGTAGATGTAGCCTGCCCATTCGACACGGGAGTACAAGAAAAGGAGAGGGAGAAAATTAACCGATACCAAGACTTAAAGTGGGAGGTAAAAACAATTTGGAACTGCCATGAAGTCAGAGTCGTCCCGATTGTCATAGGCGCACTAGGTACTATCTCAAAGAGTCTCCAGGGATGGCTAAAGAAAGTTAGTCCAGACCCGCTTTTTGGAACACTTCAAAAGGCATGCTTGCTGGGAACAGCAAGAACCCTCCGATACGTCCTGAATATCTGAGGCTGCAGGTAGTGGCTTGATATTCATTTCAACAAACTTTCCAGTTAAATAAAATCAATGACTGAGACTCAAAGAACAATAATAATAATAATAATAGTTGTTTCTACTTTAGGCACAAGGCCAGCAATTACTCAGTGTATTACTGGTACTTTATTTTATCGACCCCGTAAGGATGAAAGGCAAAATTAACCTCGAAGCAAATAGACATGACATCATTGTAAAAGATCAACATAACAAGGTCTGTTTGTTGATAGATATGAGCATCCCATGTGATCACAATATCGCGGCAAAAGAATTTGACAAGCTACGAAAATATAAAGATCTGCTTATTGAAATTGAGAAAATGTGGCACCTCAATGCTGTTACAATACCAGTGATTGTGGGAGGACTGGGAATGATCAAGAAAGGAACAGAACAATATTTGCGAATGATTCCTGGTTTACCCTCTCTGCACGAGGTGCAAAAAATTGTTTTGACTGGTACTGCACACGTATTGAGAAGAGCACTATCTCTGTAAGATTGATATCCCTCCTTGTATTTACATATGCACATGTGTATATATGTATACTGTTTTTTTTAAAAATTATAATCAATGTGCTGTATTAACTGGCTTACCAATGTACACTGTGAATTTATTTGCCCTAGGTGTCAGGAACACACGCGGCATATATCTCAGAAACACTAATGAAAGAAAATAATAATAATAATAATAATAATAATAATAATAAAGTGGGAGGTAAAAAGGATTTGGAACTGCCATGAAGTCAAAGTGGTCCCGATTGTCATAGGCGCACTAGGTACTATCTCATAAAGGTTTCCAGGGATTGTTAAAGAAAATTGGCCCCGCCACGCTTTTTGGAACGCTTCAAAAGGCATGCTTGTTGGGAACAGCAAGAACCCTCCGATACGTCCTGAATATCTGAGGCTGCAGGTAGTGGCTTGATATTCATTTCAACAAACTTTCCAGTTAACTAACATCAATGACTTAGACTCAAAGAACAATAATAATAATAATAATAATAATAATAATAATAATAATAATAATAATAATAATAATAATAATTGTGGCTAAAATCACCGGGGGTGATGACATCACCGGAGGTGATGAAATCACCGGTGGTTATGTAACCATACTTTCACCAATCCTCGATAAGAGTGTTTAAATGTCGAACCTAAACAGTTCGAATAGCGGTGAAGTGGAGACTGGAATGTCATGTGACAGACTCTCACCTAGCAGGTGCTTCTTGGTTCAGCAGCAGGGACCTGGCTGTCAACCAAATACTGCTGGTGTCGGAGGAAGAAGAAGAAGGAAAGGGACCAGAACCAACTGGACGAAATAATTGAATAGAACTGTTATGCAATGTTACCTGAAGTGTAACCCCAAGGAGAAAGGCTATAGGAAACGGATGCATAACATCTGGAACGAGATTGGTCTATTTAAATTAGATGAACAAAAATTGGCCGGGCAGGCTCGGGTAATAAGAACTAATGGATGGATAAGCGAGCTGGAACTGGAGGAACTGAGCAGAGAGATTAGGTTGGAAATGGAGAGTGGAGTATGCCAGGCAAACGAGCCAGTGAGAAATGAAGGTGAAGAGGTTGAGAGAACGGCTGAACCATCCGAAGCAGACAATGATCTGAATGCTGAAATAAATAATACCTGGGACAAAGATACGGCCATTGAGGAGATGAATGCTGACGGGCTAGGACAAGATTTGGTTGATATCCTAAACTTAGTGGTAGATGAATTGAACAATGATAGTGGGAAACCTATGAACCTAAGATTTGTAGACAGGAAAAAGTTAAAAGAAACAACAGCTAAGGTAAACAAAGTCATCCCATACCTTGAGGCGAGGAGCCTTCACCAGTGCAACAATATCCTCAAAGCAACAGCAAATGCGGTGAGGAAATTACTTGGCATAAAAGCGAGAGGAAACAACAAACAAGAAAGATCAGAACCTTGGTGGAAGAAACGACTGAATGGTCAAATCAGGGAAATGAGAAATGACATTGGAAAGCTTGAGTCCCTACTGGATGGGACACTAAAAAACATAGACACTAAAAATAGACTGGAAATAAAGTACAAAACTAGGAGGAAAATGCTAAATATTATCATAGAGGAACTGAAGCAACGCATTGTAGCAAAGAGTGCAAAAATTAGGCGATACGAGAGCAGAGTCAGTCAGTATAGACAGAACCGAATGTTTGACAACAACCAGAAGATGCTGTTTGGACATCTTGAAGGGAAAGAAAGAGGCAACGACTTGATCCCTGAGGCGGAACAAACTAAGACATTCTGGAGAGGAATATGGGAGCAGGATGTTAAACATAATGACCAGGCAGTGTGGATTGAGACAGTACAAAAGGAGATTAGTGAACAGGTACACCAACAAACTGATTTGAGTATCACAGTTGAAACTCTTAAGGGGCAGGCCAAAAAACTAACCAACTGGAAATCACCAGGCCCAGACGGTGTGCAGGGGTATTGGATTACAAATATAACATCCCTCCACCCTAAACTGACAACCATGTTTAATGACTGCTTGATGTCAGGTGAGGTACCAGAGTGGTTGACAAAAGGTACCACAGTTCTGGTAATGAAAGACCGCATCAAGGGTAATGATGTTACCAACTATAGACCTATCACATGGCTGTCCGTAATGTGGAAACTATTGACAAGCATTGTGTCTGAGGAAATCTACCATCACCTCCACACAAACAACTTGTTACCGGACGAACAGAAAGGATGCCGAAAGAAGTCCCGTGGTACAAAGTACCAGTTGCTTATTGATAAGATGGTAATGAGGATTGCAAGATGAGACTCACTGGTCTTGCCATGGGATGGATAGACTACAAAAAGGCATTTGACATGGTGCCTCATTCTTGGATCACCAAAAGCCTAGAGATCTTCAAGGTGGCAGATAACATCAGACAGTTATTGGGCAAAAGTATGAAGTCCTGGAAAACAGAGTTAACATCAGCTGGAGAATCCTTGGGAGGCGTGAAGATCAAGAGAGGTATCTTCTAGGGAGATAGTCTGTCCCCTCTGTTGTTTGTCCTTGCCCTGATGCCCCTGACCATTATACTGCGAAAAGTGAGAGCAGGATACAAGTTGGGAAAAGGAGAGCTTACCATCAATCACCCCCTCTTCATGGACGATCTGAAGCTCTTCGGGAAGAGTGAGAAGGAGTTGGATGTGCTTGTTGACACTGTCCGTATTTTCAGCAATGATATATGTATGCAATTTGGTATTAGTAAGTGTGGAATCCTTGTGATGAAGAGGGGTAAATTGAGCAGAAGCAACGGAATCCAGGTACCAACAGGTGAGATGATAAAGGAAATTGACACTGAAGAAGGATACAAGTATTTGGGTGTTCTGGAGGCTGATGACATCAAGAACAAAAAAATGAAGGAATTGATAAGATCTGAATACATTCGGAGAGTAAGGGGCGTATTAAAGTCACATCTGAACAGGAGGAATGCCATAAGTGCAGTAAATTCCCGAGCTGTGTCTATTATTAGGTACAGTGCGGGAATTCTGAGATGGAATGGTGCTGAACAAAAAGAAATGGATAGGAAGACTAGGAAGCTATTGACTATCTACAACATGTTCCACAAAAGGAGTGATGTCAATAGACTCTACTTAAGGAGATCTGAAGGTGGGACAGGTCTTATCAGCATAGAGGACTGTGTTCAGATAGAGAAAAACAACCTACACAAATACGTGACTGATAGCAAGGAGCCAATGCTCAGAATTGTATCGAAGGAGAGGACAATAGACCAGGGGATGTCCAAGGAGGAAATAACAAGAAGGAGAAAGAGCAGCCTTCATGAAAAATCCCTTCATAGTACCTTCTTTGAGAAAACTGAATTCAGAGGTCCACAGACATGGAACTGGTTGAAAAGAGGAGACCTTAAAAAGGCTACAGAAGGAATGCCAATGGCTGCGCAAGAGCAGGCCCTCAAAACGAAGTGGTTGAAACACCATATTTACAAGGAGGAGGCTAGCCCACTGTGCAGGATCTGTGGAGAGAGAGAGAGGAGATTGTGGCTCACATTGTATCCGAGTGTAAACACCTAGCCCAGACTCACTATAAGGGCTGGAGACATGATGTGATGGGTAGGGTGATCCACTGGCACCTATGCAAAGTAAACAATTTACAACATTCTGAGAAGTGATATGAGCATAAGCCAGAGTCGGTGATAGAAAACGATCAGGTGAAGGTGCTGCGGGATTTTAGGATACAGACGGACAAGAAACTGGAACACAATAGACCTGACCTGGTGGTTTTGGACAAGGAAAAAAGATCGTGCCTGATTGTAGATGTAGCCTGCCCATTCGACACGAGAGTGCAAGAGAAGGAGAGGGAGAAAATTAACCGATACCAGGACTTAAAGTGGGAGGTAAAAAGGATTTGGAACTGCCATGAAGTCAAAGTGGTCCCGATTGTCATAGGCGCACTAGGTACTATCTCAAAAAGTTTCCAGGGATGGTTAAAGAAAATTGGCCCCGCCACGCTTTTTGGAACGCTTCAAAAGGCATGCTTGCTGGGAACAGCAAGAACCCTCCGATACGTCCTGAATATCTGAGGCTGCAGGTAGTGGCTTGATATTCATTTCAACAAACTTTCCAGTTAACTAACATCAATGACTGAGACTCAAAGAACAATAATTGCGGCATCATTTGTATGACAATTGATTGTAAAATGTGTGGATCATCAAATATTACCTCGACATAATTTGAGAAAGATACAGATTTCAAAGGAAGTTTCAAATAATAATAATAATAATAATAATAATAATAATAATAATAATAATAATAATGATTTCATTTATTGGCCACAAGGGCCGACATATAGGGGTCAATACAAAAGACTGGGACAGTGGGGTTTTACAGAAAAATCGAGTAAACAATATGAATAACAATAACAAAGTAACAATAAAGTAACAAGAAAATTACAAGAAAAAATTCCCTAATAGGGGGGATGACTACCTAGGGTTCGCTCAGGTACCCCACCAGTCCTGAACGACCCGACGCTTGGAGAGTACCCTGGAAGGGCACCCCTCTCCTCTTCAAATTTACCTACCTACAGCCGCATGACTAGAGTAGACCCACTCACACGGGCCATTCTCGCCACATTCACCCACCTTTCAGCAAATGTTCTGGGGAGCAGCACTTCTCTCTCCACCCTCACCTTCCTTTCCAAGTGAAACTTGAAAAAGTTGATGCGGGATTGGCCGAAGAGAAAAGTGTCTGTCTTCAGTCCTTTCAACCTCGTCCACCATACAACCTCTTTCGCTACTGCCACCAGACAGAAGAAAATTGCCTGCCCTTCCTAGCCAAAAGAAGGCGGCGGGTCGATCTTCACTATGGACTCGGCCGAAAGCCGGATCCCTTCTACACGCGACAACAGCTGTTAAACATAACTCCACAAGTCAGTAATGCACGGACACTGGACGAGTGCGTGCAGAACGGTTTCGTCGCTCTGCGCGCATCTCGGGCAGGTCCGTCTGACAGCACTTCCGTGCCTGTAGAGTTTATCTCGAACCGGCAGTGCCCCCCAGTAGCACTGCCAAGCGAGGGATTTTTGGAAATTATCCATCGTCCCCGGCTCCATAGTCCTCCGGTACAGACTGGTTAGTTCGACTTCGTTGACTTCCAGAGCCTAATAATAACTTCTTGTCGTATGACATATGCACAATGAGAATCAGATTAGTGGTGAGCCAGATTAAGACGTCATTTGTTGTATTATGGATTTCCTCCAGATCACCGGGAAAACGCCTGAGGGGGTCAATCCTGAACAACATGCAGTATTGTTAGGTCAGAGTCTCCACAGTCACATGTTGGGCTGTCTTTCATTTTCCATCGATGGAGATGATGGGCTGTTCTAAAGAGTGTTGTGCAGATCCAATTAAGGGACACCCATTGCTTTCTAGGAAGGTCAGAGTTAGCTGGTTTAGATATGGGGTCCTGAACGAGGTCTTGGTAGACAAATTTGGACTCATTCCATGATCTTCACCACTCTTTCTTCAGATCGAAGTTACAATTATATTTAACTATGTAGGCATGTTTCATTTTATTGTAATGCATTATCTATATTGATATTTTTCTTCTAAAAAAAACAACATAACACTTTATTTCATGAAAAGATGTGGAAGCATTTGTAAACATACGATAATCGCTGTTAAACATGGCACAAAGTAACTGTTTTGGCCCTCGTCGACCTGGAACAATGCACGTTGAAGTTTTATTCTATAACATCTAAATCAGGTGTGGGCAACCTTTCTCGAGCAGTGGGTCGCATGGCTGTTCATAAGGCGGGCCACACTTTAAAAAAACTTAAGTTAATTTTGAAATTAGGCATGTCATTAAGAAAGCCAAATGGGTGGCATGAGGCTCGCGGGCCGCAGTTTGCCTATGATATTCTAAATACTACTATAGTTATTTTCCCCAAACGTTTATCTTCATAATAAACGTGCGTCTAATACACCAACGCGACTTATAACCAGACAAATACTGTACTTTATAAATAGACGCAAGAAATATCATGTTCAGCATTTATTATTGTGTAACAATCAATTATCCACCAAAGTATTTAATAATAGTGCTTTAAACATATTAAACGAGTTTGGCAGATTCGCTAGAGTGTCAAGATACCTTGCCTTATTTGTTCCGAACCTTTATGTTCAGGGTTCAAACCCCTCTGTAGCCTACTTGGTGGGGTGAATTCGTCATCCGATTTATCATCACGACATAGCTCTTGGTTTTTCTAGTTCTATTGTTGCAAGCATTCGGACTAGGTCCCTCGATTGAGGACACCTTCCAGCACCCTTCCTACCAGTATCGGAAGCCCTGAAAAGAATACTGGACACATATTGATTGATTGACTAATTGATTAACGGATTGATATTTTACAGGCAGAAGGAATTACAGAGTATTTTAACCGTGCCTTTATGAGGAATATCACCGAGGAAACACCTGTTACAATAGACTTCGAATTTAGCCATGAGGATGATGTCAACAGGGTTCCAGATTCAGGCAGAGTTGAGGTGAGCATAATAGGTAAGTACTTCCCCAATATATTAGATCCTTATAACACACACATATATATATATATATACACATATATATATATACTTACACACACACACGTATATATACACACATACTAACACGCATACATACATATATATATACACATACACACACATATATATTCACACAAATACACACACACATATATATATACACACATAAATGCACACACACACACACACACATATATATATATATATATATATATATATATATTAGAAAAGGGAAGTAAGGTTCTATACAAAACAGTGGATATAGAGAAAAGGTGAAGTCGACTTCACCTTCTCTCTCTCTCTCTCCCTCAATCTCTCTCTCTCTCTCTCTCTCTCTCTCTCTCTCTCTCTCTCTCTATATATATATATATATATATATATATATATATATATATATATATATATATATATATATATATAAGGATAAAAGAGAAAACATAGGTAAGCATTAAAAAAGGATTTTATCCAGGTATTTACGACAGTTTCATTGGTAAGTGCAACCTTATATTGCTATACTGCAAATAGCAGCCACTCAATAATAATTGTTGTACACGTCGAAATTTTCAAAATAGTGAATTTGCAGTATAGCAATATAAGGTTGCACTTACCAATGAAACGGTCGTAAATACCTGGATAAAATCCTTTTTTTAATGCTTACCTGTGTTTTCTCTTTTATCCTTTACACTCCAAGATTGAACGTGATTCTTACAAACTTGTGGAGTTACCCCTAACCGTACGTTGAAACCGTCCATGAAACTGGCTGTCTTAACCACGAACTGGATTAAAATAAGCAATTTTCTGCTTCCCTAACTATATATATATATATATATATATATATATATATATATATATATATATATATATATATATATATATATATATATATGTAATGATATTAAATAAATGGAAACTATATTTATAAAACCATATTTATTCTATGATATATATTTCAAGGGTACCAAAACCTTGGTACGCTTTCATCAGATAAAATACGAAGTGTGTTTTATAAATTTTGACATAACCAAGAAAAATACCTTAACGGTTCAAGTTTTCCTTGGATAGTGAAGAGATAAGAGTAGAAAAGTCAGATATTTAAAATTATTAAGATGAGTATGCAAATGAAGTTGAGGTAAAGGGCTGAAAAAAAACGTTATTTTAGACGCTATGGAGAATTTAAATAATTAGGATATGTGTATGTATGCGTAAGAAAGAAGAAAAAGGAAGAAGAGCTTGTATTTACGTTATTTTTTGGGGGAAAAAAGGTGGAATATGATTCCAGAGTTTAAATTTAAATTTATTTACTATATTATGAGTTAAAATATTGTATATATAATCAATTAGATTATGCGAAGAATTATGTTTGTAAGTATTTTTATCTTATTACATTACAATAGGTTATATGTATATAAATCTCTATATAGATTAATAATTTTGCATGTATTAGTATTATAGAAATAGAAATAATTTACAATTATTAATTGTTTATATTTCTAATATGAGTTACGAAGGATGTTGATTTTATATTTTACATAAAAAATAGATGATTCAAGTTGTGAGAGGAGAACAATTTGTAGATTCGAATATTTTGTTCAACATTGAAAATGTTTTCAGAATATTGTTAATTTAGCGAAGTTATATAGATTATCCTACATAATATGTTTATGTTTGCACGATTGAGAAAGGAAAGATAACTTCAATCTTGTTTGTTAATCGTTAAATTTGATGAGTGATTTACTCAGAAAATATATAGAGAAAATTATATATTATTTTGTGGGACATTAATTATTTTAGTTGAAAGATGTGTGAAAGTTTGAATATCAAAAAGAGGAAAAACTTAATGTACATATCGAAGAGGATAAATTTTCAGAGTGTCAATTAAAGATTATCAATCTACATATTAAAAAAATATATTTAGAGGGGTATCATTAGGAAAATAATGTCAGAATTAAAAATATTAAAATATATATATATATATATATCATTTGATGAATGTCACCCCACTGTTGATCAATATGCGCATATGTTTTATATGTCTCTTGGGTTGAAAAGGAGGTCAAGTATGTTATAGATCAGTAAATAGTTGCTCCGAAGAATCCAAACCTCGGTTTGGAGGAAACAATTGTAAGCAAATAAATGACTTAAACTGAACTTTGATTATTGAAATCTCTATATAACTGCTCTGTAAAACAACTGATGTTATTACATTGAGCTATTTATCTTACTGGTAATAGGATAGTAATTAATGACTATCTTTCACTATTTAAGGTTTGTATAAATAATATATTACCATTAAAGGTTTTATTACATACATAACCATAAATAGTATCCTTAATACTATATATATATATATATATATGTAGATAAATCTACCAAAATATACGGTAGTGTCCAATCCGTATGAAGAACTCAATGTAATCCAAATATCATGAAAAGAGAAGATGTATTCAACATTTTTTCGATGAAAAACACAGGAAAACAGAGTCAAGTTAAATTAATAAAAATAATGAATAAAAACAAAGAAACAGTTCCTTATATTAAAAGACAGCATATATATGTGTAGGTATGTATATTCCCTCTGATAGTTTGTAAACATTTTACATAGATCTATATGATATACATACCAACACACACATATATATCCTAGAAACTATCGTAAAATGATGAATTTTTTAATATAAGGAACTGTTTCTTTGTTTTTATTCCTTATTTTTATTAATTTATATATATATATATATATATATATATATATATTAGAAAAATATATATATTAAAAAGATTAATGTCAAAAGGTAAACATATTAGAAAAATAAAAAAAATTAGAAATATTAAACATATTAAAAATATAAAAAATATAAAAAAATTTAAAAATTTACATTTAAATTTTTAAAGAAGATAGGATCAATTTGAAGGTGTATAGGAATATTATAAATTAAAAATAGTTCTGAACGTGGAATTTTGGCCGTGGCCGCAAGAAAAAAATAATTCTGTTCTAAGATTAATAGAGTTTTGACAGTTAATTATATAAAAAATTTCTTCGATACACAAGTTACAGAATCTTGAGAAAGCCATATTTCGGTATGCAGGTGCTTTCGAAATCGTTCTCCAAGATATTGAATAGTCTATATTGTTGTCTTTTAAATTCCAAATTAGATGTGAAAGTGAAGTAGAAGATTTTTTATCGGATCTCTTAAATGTGTGTTTATGGTTATACCAGCGTTCTTTGAATTTTGTTGAAGTGGCACCAATATAGTTAAATATTTTGTCTCTAGTTTTAACTGTGTATTTATAAACTACGTTTTTGTCTAAGCAATTATTTTGTAAAGGGCAGTTTGATTTGATTCTACAGTTACATTTTCTGGAGTTGTTATTCAGAACGGTACTATTATTATGAATATTGTTGTTAAAAATATTATTATTGCTATTTTGGTTAGTTTGGTTAGGGTTTAAATTTAAGTTTATATTATTAATTATATTTATATTTTGTACTATGTTCATAGTAGTAGAGTAGGATAGTTTTATTGTGTGTCTGTTAAAAATAGAGTGGTATCTGTGGGCTTTAGGAAAACATTTATCTAGTGCTTTAAAGAATAGCTTTGCTAAAGGCGTTTTAACGCTTAATGAGAAGTGGGGGGGGGGGTACCAAATAATATTTCTAGTTCTAGTTTTTTGTTCTGTTTAGTGTTTAAGTTAAATTGTTTATTATTATTATAATTAATTCTAGGATGATTTGTCATGTTATTGTTATCAATGTATTTAATTTTATTCGAGTATCCTGCTCTATGTAAAGCTTCATTATAATATTCTGCCTTATCATCAAAAATATTTTTATTAGCAGAGATGCGTGAAATCCGTAAACTAGGGGTAATAGTTTACTTAATAAGGCACTTATCTACGCGTCTAAACATACAGACCTATCTAATGATGAAATGAATATAATTCTAACAGCACGTAAAACACTAATAGAATTTAATAATCATTTCTGGACAAGAGCCGACAGAAAAAACAATTTTGATATCACTATTGGATCATCTGACTCGGCGCAAGTAACGGACCTCGTTGGATTATTTATTAATAAGGTACTGCATAGGAAAATTCCAGAGATGACCGGAGGTTTATATCGTGACGATATCTTACTTTTAATTGAAAACCATAGCAATAGTGAAATTAATAGGAAAAGGAAATCCATAATACAATTTTTCAACAACTACAACCTTAATTTAGAAATAGAGAATACTTACAAAATCGCTAACTTCTTAGATGTAACCTTAAACCTTAGCACAGGTCTTTACTATCCTTTCCATAAAATTAACGAAAATCTAAATTACGTAAGTTTCAATTCTAATCATCCTAGAAGTATTAAAAACACTATTGTCAATAGCGTCCAACAACGGATTTCACGCATCTCTGCTAATAAAATGGATGGAAAACCCGAAAATATTTAGGATCGTTAAAAGCAATTTTGATATTTTTAGTTTCACCATCTTTTTCATTATGAATGTTAATTCCACTTTTCATCACTTGAGGTTCAATAAAATAAATACACACTAATACACACACTAATACACACACAGACACATGTATGTATATATATATATGCGCTACTGGTCACATGTAACCCAGTACAACCTGTGTATGATCGGGTCGTCAGCGACTAAATCGGCAACCCCACCTAGCTTGCTTGGTGAGGGGGGTGATTTTGGACACACTATGGGACGAAAAAAAGACCCGTCAAAGGGCGAAGAACTCAGGAGAGTCAATGGCAATCCAATAAAGATTTTTTTGTGGAGCAAGAGACCCCTAGTCTTCTAGACATCTCTCTAAGAGATGGTCACTCTGATATAAAACCTGCGACTTCATTTGCATCCACTGATGTAGACCAGTTCTTCTTTTTGGGTAAATGTATTCGATGTTCAGAGAATGGGATTGGCACCGAGCAAAGCCTTTCCTCACTTAAAAAAGCTTCAAGCACAGGCATCACTTGATATGTGACATGTTTTGCGATTCGTGGCATGGCTGGCCATAGGCAAGTCCCTAGCAAGACTAAAAGCCACGTTCGTGATGTTCATGCTTAAGTATCAAGCGATGGCATTACTCGAAATCATGTTGCAGCCATCATACATGTATGTATGTATGTATGTATGTATGTATGTATGTATGTATGTATGTATGTATGTATGTATGTATGTATGTATACCATCCAAAAATGTGTAAATATGTATATACACATGTACATATGTATGTATATGTATATATGTATATGCATGTGTGCATGTGTATGTATATGCGCGGGGACATAGAAATAGTCGGGCTGGACACCCGATCGCGCGGTCAAACCACTGGGTGTGAAGGGCCCCTAGCCTTTGTCAGGGAATTCTTCTAGGAGAAGGCAACTCAGGAAACTGGGATAACTCCGGCATAAAACCTGCGGCTCAGTAGTTACCGATGATGTTGACCCCTTTTCTTCTTTCCAGGTTATAGCTACTGTCTCTCAGCGACTGGGATTGGCTCAGTGCACAGTCTTTCCTCACTTTAAAAAAATCTTCACGCAAAGGCATTGCACGATAGAATTAATTAATAATTATTAATAATGGTATATCGTGCAATGGCCGTACTCGATAACGAGGCGGCAACCATCATGTATGTATATGTATGAATAAATGATTATGTGCTTCATGAAAAAGTCTTAACATGTTTCCGTTTTCTTATGCTTTTTAAACCAGGTGATGTAATGGGCAAAGCTATCGATACAGCCACTGGTCTGATTAGAATGCCATACGGATGTGGAGAACAAAACATGATTAATTTTGCTCCCAATGTTTACATTTATAATTACCTCAACAATAGCAACAGGTTAAGTGATGACCTTAAAGCTAAACTGGTTAAATACACAGTAAAAGGTAAGTAAATCAATATTCATTTTATAGTGTAGGGAGGGGTGTGGTCTAGTGGTAAGGGTGTTCTGTGGAGTTGTGTGGTCTAGTGGTAAGGGTGTTCACTGGAGTTGTGTGGTCTAGTGGTAAGGGTGTTCTGTGGAGGGGTGTGGTGTAGTTGTAAGGGTCTTCTGTGGAGGGGTGTGGTGTAGTGGTAAGGGTGTTCAGTGGAGTTGTGTGGTGTAGTGGTAAGGGTGTTCTGTGGAGGGGTGTGGTGTAGTTGTAAGGGTCTTCTGTGGAGGTGTGTGGTGTAGTGGTAAGGGTGTTCTGTGGAGTTATGTGGTCTAGTGGTAAGAGTGTTCTGTGGAGGGTGTGGTGTAGTGGTAAGAGTGTTCTGTGGAGGGGTGTGGTGTAGTGGTAAGGGTGTTCTGTGGAGTTGTGTGGTCTAGTGGTAAGAGTGTTCTGTGGAGGGTCTGGTGTAGTGGTAAGAGTGTTCTGTGGAGGGTGTGGTGTAGTGGTAAGGGTGTTCAGTGGAGGTGTGTGGGCTAGTGGTAAGGGTGTTCTGTGGAGTTGTGTGGTCTAGTGGTAAGAGTGTTCTGTGGAGGGTGTGGTGTAGTGGTAAGGGTATTCAGTGGAGGTGTGTGGGCTAGTGGTAAGGGTGTTCCATGGAGGGGTGTGGTGTAAAGGTAAGGGTGTGATCTAGTGGTAAGGGTGTTCAGTGGAGGGGTGGGGTCTAGTGGTAAGGGTGTTCTGTGGAGGGATGTGGTTTGGTGGTAAGGGTGTTTGTGGAGTTGTGTGATATAGTGGTAAGGGTGTTCAGTGGAGGTGTGTGGTCTAGTGGTAAGGGTGTTCAGTAGAGGTGTGTGGTGTAGTGGTAAGGGTGTTCAGTGGAGGTGTGTGGGCTAGTGGTAAGGATGTTCTGTGGAGGGGTGTGGTGTAGTGGTAAGGCTGTTGGACTTATGATCATAATGTGGTGTCCATTTCACGTTGCTCCAGTACAGTATACTCAGCGGAAATATTTGGAGGTTTAACCCTGTGATGGATTGGCATTCTTGAATTCATTCCGCCAATATCTGAAATCACTTTCACATTTTCCCCTCTCCCATTGGTAGCGGATTGGCCGGAACTTCATTTCAGATTAGCCCTGCGTCTTTCACACCCCTTCTCCCTGCCCTTTTCACACCCCTTCTCCCTGCCCTTTTCACACCCCTTCTCTCTACCTCTTTAATATTTCCTCTCCTTGCCCTAATTTAAATAAAATAAATAACGACTGAAAGACCTTGGGGATTGATTTGAATATATAATTGTTTCTACTTTTGGCACAAGGCCAGCAATTATCCCAGTGTATTACTGGTACTTTATTTTATCGACGCCGTAAGGATGAAAGGCAAAGTTAACCTCGGCAGGATTTGAACTTAGGCCATAAAGGGCTGTAACTCTTTGCTGCAAGGCATGGTGTCTGACCCTCTACAGATACTGCCAATCCACCACCCTAGCATGGTGTCTGACCTTCTACCGATACTGCCAATCCACCACCCCAGCATGGTGTCTGACCCTCTACCGATACTGCCAATCCACCACCCTAGCATGGTGTCTGACCTTCTACCGATACTGCCAATCCACCACCCCAGCATGGTGTCTGACCCTCTACAGATACTGCCAATCCACCACCCTAGCATGGTGTCTGACCTTCTACCGATACTGCCAATCCACCACCCCAGCATGGTGTCTGACCCTCTACCGATACTGCCAATCCACCACCCTAGCATGGTGTCTGACCTTCTACCGATACTGCCAATCCACCACCCCAGCATGGTGTCTGACCCTCTACAGATACTGCCAATCCACCACCCCAGCATGGTGTCTGACCCTCTACCGATACTGCCAATCCACCACCCTAGCATGGTGTCTGACCTTCTACCGATACTGCCAATCCACCACCCCAGCATGGTGTCTGACCCTCTACAGATACTGCCAATCCACCACCCCAGCATGGTGTCTGACCCTCTACCGATACTGCCAATCCACCACCCCAGCATGGTGTCTGACCCTCTACAGATACTGCCAATCCACCAGCCCAGCATGGTGTCTGACCCTCTACAGATACTGCCAATCCACCACCCCAGCATGGTGTCTGACCCTCTACATATACTGCCAATCCACCACCCCAGCATGGTGTCTGACCCTCTACCGATACTGCCAATCCACCACCCCAGCATGGTGTCTGACCCTTTATCGATACTGCCAATCCACCACCCTAGCATGGTGTCTGACCCTCTATCGATACTGCCAATCCACCACCCTAGCATGGTGTCTGACCCTCTACAGATACTGCCAATCCACCATCCCAGCATGGTGTCTGACCCTCTACAGATACTGCCAATCCACCACCCTAGCATGGTGTCTGACCCTCTACAGATACTGCCAATCCACCACCCTAGCATGGTGTCTGACCCTCTACAGATACTGCCAATCCACCACCCCAGCATGGTGTCTGACCCTCTACAGATACTGCCAATCCACCATCCCAGCATGGTGTCTGACCCTCTACAGATACTGCCAATCCACCACCCCAGCATGGTGTCTGACCCTTTATCGATTCTGCCAATCCACCACCCTAGCATGGTGTCTGACCCTTTATCGATACTGCCAATCCACCACCCCAGCATGGTGTCTGACCCTTTATCGATACTGCCAATCCACCACCCTAGCATGGTGTCTGACCTTCTACCGATACTGCCAATCCACCACCCCAGCATGGTGTCTGACCCTCTACAGATACTGCCAATCCACCACCCCAGCATGGTGTCTGACCCTCTACAGATACTGCCAATCCACCACCCTAGCATGGTGTCTGGCCCTCTACAGATACTGCCAATCCACCACCCCAGCATGGGGTCTGACCTTCTACAGATACTGCCAATCCACCACCCCAGCATGGTGTCTGACCCTTTATCGATACTGCCAATCCACCACCCCAGCATGGGGTCTGACCTTCTACCGATACTGCCAATCCACCACCCCAGCATGGTGTCTGACCCTTTATCGATACTGCCTATCCACCACCCCAGCATGGTGTCTGACCCTCTACAGATACTGCCAATCCACCACCCTAGCATGGTGTCTGACCCTCTACCGATACTGCCAATCCACCACCCTAGCATGGTGTCTGACCTTCTACCGATACTGCCAATCCACCACCCCAGCATGGTGTCTGACCCTCTACAGATACTGCCAATCCACCACCCTAGCATGGTGTCTGACCCTCTACAGATACTGCCAATCCACCACCCCAGCATGGTGTCTGACCCTCTACAGATACTGCCAATCCACCACCCTAGCATGGTGTCTGGCCCTCTACAGATACTGCCAATCCACCACCCCAGCATGGGGTCTGACCTTCTACAGATACTGCCAATCCACCACCCCAGCATGGTGTCTGACCCTTTATCGATACTGCCAATCCACCACCCCAGCATGGGGTCTGACCTTCTACCGATACTGCCAATCCACCACCCCAGCATGGTGTCTGACCCTTTATCGATACTGCCAATCCACCACCCCAGCATGGTGTCTGACCCTCTACAGATACTGCCAATCCACCACCCTAGCATGGTGTCTGACCCTTTATCGATACTGCCAATCCACCACCCCAGCATGGTGTCTGACCCTCTACAGATACTGCCAATCCACCACCCTAGCATGGTGTCCGACCCTTTATCGATACTGCCAATCCACCACCCCAGCATGGTGTCTGACCCTCTACAGATACTGCCAATCCACCACCCTAGCATGGTGTCTGACCCTCTACAGATACTGCCAATCCACCACCCTAGCATGGTGTCTGACACTCTACCGATACTGCCAATCCACCACCCCAGCATGGTGTCTGACCCTTTATCGATACTGCCAATCCACCACCCCAGCATGGTGTCTGACCCTCTACCGATACTGCCAATCCACCACCATAGCATGGTGTCTGACCCTCTACAGATACTGCCAATCCACCACCCTAGCATGGTGTCTGACCCTCTACAGATACTGCCAATCCACCACCCTAGCATGGTGTCTGACCCTCTACAGATACTGCCAATCCACCACCCTAGCATGGTGTCTGACCCTCTACAGATACTGCCAATCCACCACCCTAGCATGGTGTCTGACCCTCTACCGATACTGCCAATCCACCACCCCAGCATGGTGTCTGACCCTTTATCGATACTGCCAATCCACCACCCCAGCATGGTGTCTGACCCTCTACCGATACTGCCAATCCACCACCATAGCATGGTGTCTGACCCTCTACAGACACTGCCAATCCACCACCCTAGCATGGTGTCTGACCTTCTACCGATACTGCCAATCCACCACCCTAGCATGGTGTCTAACCCTCTACAGATACTGCCAATCCACCACCCTAGCATGGTGTCTGACCTTCTACCGATACTGCCAATCCACCACCCTAGCATGGTGTCTGACCCTCTACCGATACTGCCAATCCACCACCCTAGCATGGTGTCTGACCTTCTACCGATACTGCCAATCCACCACCCTAGCATGGTGTCTGACCTTCTACCGATACTGCCAATCCACCACCCTAGCATGGTGTCTGACCCTCTACAGATACTGCCAATCCACCACCCTAGCATGGTGTCTGACCTTCTACCGATACTGCCAATCCACCACCCTAGCATGGTGTCTGACCCTCTACCGATACTGCCAATCCACCACCCTAGCATGGTGTCTGACCTTCTACAGATACTGCCAATCCACCACCCCAGCATGGTGTCTGACCCTTTATCGATACTGCCAATCCACCACCCTAGCATGGTGTCTGACCCTTTATCGATACTGCCAATCCACCACCCCAGCATGGTGTCTGACCCTTTATCGATACTGCCAATCCACCACCCTAGCATGGTGTCTGACCTTCTACAGATACTGCCAATCCACCACCCTAGCATGGTGTCTGACCCTCTACAGATACTGCCAATCCACCACCCCAGCATGGTGTCTGACCCTCTACAGATACTGCCAATCCACCATCCCAGCATGGTGTCTGACCCTCTACAGATACTGCCAATCCACCACCCTAGCATGGTGTCTGACCCTTTATCGATACTGCCAATCCACCACCCTAGCATGGTGTCTGACCCTTTATCGATACTGCCAATCCACCACCCCAGCATGGTGTCTGACCCTTTATCGATACTGCCAATCCACCACCCTAGCATGGTGTCTGACCTTCTACCGATACTGCCAATCCACCACCCCAGCATGGTGTCTGACCCTCTACAGATACTGCCAATCCACCACCCCAGCATGGTGTCTGACCCTCTACAGATACTGCCAATCCACCACCCTAGCATGGTGTCTGACCCTCTACAGATACTGCCAATCCACCACCCCAGCATGGTGTCTGACCCTTTATCGATACTGCCAATCCACCACCCCAGCATGGGGTCTGACCTTCTACCGATACTGCCAATCCACCACCCCAGCATGGTGTCTGACCCTTTATCGATACTGCCAATCCACCACCCCAGCATGGTGTCTGACCCTCTACAGATACTGCCAATCCACCACCCTAGCATGGTGTCTGACCCTTTATCGATACTGCCAATCCACCACCCCAGCATGGTGTCTGACCCTCTACAGATACTGCCAATCCACCACCCTAGCATGGTGTCTGACCCTTTATCGATACTGCCAATCCACCACCCCAGCATGGTGTCTGACCCTCTACAGATACTGCCAATCCACCACCCTAGCATGGTGTCCGACCCTTTATCGATACTGCCAATCCACCACCCCAGCATGGTGTCTGACCCTCTACAGATACTGCCAATCCACCACCCTAGCATGGTGTCTGACCCTCTACAGATACTGCCAATCCACCACCCTAGCATGGTGTCTGACCCTCTACCGATACTGCCAATCCACCACCCCAGCATGGTGTCTGACCCTTTATCGATACTGCCAATCCACCACCCTAGCATGGTGTCTGACCTTCTACCGATACTGCCAATCCACCACCCTAGCATGGTGTCTGACCCTCTACCGATACTGCCAATCCACCACCCTAGCATGGTGTCTGACCCTCTACAGATACTGCCAATCCACCACCCTAGCATGGTGTCTGACCTTCTACCGATACTGCCAATCCACCACCCTAGCATGGTGTCTGACCCTCTACAGATACTGCCAATCCACCACCCTAGCATGGTGTCTGACCTTCTACCGATACTGCCAATCCACCACCCTAGCATGGTGTCTGACCCTCTACCGATACTGCCAATCCACCACCCTAGCATGGTGTCTGACCTTCTACCGATACTGCCAATCCACCACCCTAGCATGGTGTCTGACCTTCTACCGATACTGCCAATCCACCACCCTAGCATGGTGTCTGACCCTCTACAGATACTGCCAATCCACCACCCTAGCATGGTGTCTGACCTTCTACCGATACTGCCAATCCACCACCCTAGCATGGTGTCTGACCCTCTACCGATACTGCCAATCCACCACCCTAGCATGGTGTCTGACCTTCTACAGATACTGCCAATCCACCACCCCAGCATGGTGTCTGACCCTTTATCGATACTGCCAATCCACCACCCTAGCATGGTGTCTGACCTTCTACAGATACTGCCAATCCACCACCCCAGCATGGTGTCTGACCCTTTATCGATACTGCCAATCCACCACCCTAGCATGGTGTCTGACCCTTTATCGATACTGCCAATCCACCACCCCAGCATGGTGTCTGACCCTTTATCGATACTGCCAATCCACCACCCTAGCATGGTGTCTGACCTTCTACAGATACT
Source organism: Eledone cirrhosa (assembly GCA_964016885.1). Taxonomy (NCBI): domain Eukaryota; kingdom Metazoa; phylum Mollusca; class Cephalopoda; order Octopoda; family Eledonidae; genus Eledone; species Eledone cirrhosa. Next base: position 441,613,424 of record OZ024740.1, on the reverse strand, counting down.
GCCAATCCACCACCCCAGCATGGTGTCTGACCCTCTATCGATACTGCCAATCCACCACCCTAGCATGGTGTCTGACCCTCTACCGATACTGCCAATCCACCACCCTAGCATGGTGTCTGACCCTCTACCGATACTGCCAATCCACCACCCTAGCATGGTGTCTGACCCTCTACCGATACTGCCAATCCACCACCCCAGCATGGTGTCTGACCCTTTATCGATACTGCCAATCCACCACCCTAGCATGGTGTCTGACCCTTTATCGATACTGCCAATCCACCACCCCAGCATGGTGTCTGACCCTTTATCGATACTGCCAATCCACCACCCTAGCATGGTGTCTGACCCTTTATCGATACTGCCAATCCACCACCCTAGCATGGTGTCTGACCCTTTATCGATACTGCCAATCCACCACCCTAGCATGGTGTCTGACCCTTTATCGATACTGCCAATCCACCACCCCAGCATGGTGTCTGACCCTTTATCGATACTGCCAATCCACCACCCTAGCATGGTGTCTGACCCTTTATCGATACTGCCAATCCCCCACCCTTTGAAGATTTGAAAATATAATCTGAAATGATTATATCCGTGCAGAAAATTCGAAATTGATTTCTAGTTACCAAGAGGTAAAATGAAGCAGGGAGTAAAATGAAAATCACTACACCTGTCTGAAATACGTAGTGTGGTCAATAGGATTGACTAAACTGTTTCAGTCGGTGCATTAGCAGAATTGCACTCTCATCACCATCATTATTGTTTTTACGTCGGCTTTTCCACGCTTGCAAGGGTTGTACGGGTCCTTCTCAGCACGGTATCTCTCCACACGTCGCGATCCTTTGACATCGCCTCTTTGAGTCTCAGTGATTTGAGGTCAGCTCTCACAACCTCAGTCCAGGTCTTTCTTGGTCTATCTCTCGCGTGACCATGCAGCATCACACTTCGCACACAGGTGTCATACAGTCCTTTCATACGTAGGTAGAAACTTTTTGTGGTCAACAGTAGCTCTCTGAACCTTTTCCATCCTATCCTTATTCTAGCTCTTATGCTTTCAGAGCACCCCCTCCACCGCTAATTACGTTGCCTAGGTTGCAGAAGCTATCAACTACTTCTATGGGTCCTTCCTGCGACTGGCTTACATTAGTCGTTATCCTCTCCTCGGATACCCATGTGCATCCTCTACACTCAAAGTCTTCCCTTCCTGTTAATCTAGCTGTTATCCCACTACATCTCTTGTGTACCCAAGATTTAAATTGTGTACATCATATGGAGTTTATGCCTACTCCCTTTCTACATATTGAGCAGGGCCACTTCCATGAAGGAATCAAGGTCCTATCTTCTCCCCTACTCACTAGCACTTTAGTTTTGGCTAAGTTTACTCTTTGGCCTTTTGATTCTAAATTTTGTTTCCATAGTCAGAACTTATTTTCTAGGTCTAATAAAATTATATAAATGTGTATCTATATATTTTTAATGTAGGATGTTGCAAAACTGTAAAATTACTCTACCATTCAAGTGTTTTTTTTTTCAAAGGTTACAAAAATGAACTTTCTTACCAACGTAGAGATGGGTCATACAGTGCATTTGGCTCACGTGATTCCTCAGGAAGTACATGGTAAGTAGTTTTACAATCCTTTGCATCTTCTAATAACAACGAAACTGACAGAAATAGCACAGTTTTTATATAAGATACATATTTATATTTTATATGGCGGATGTCTTAGATCTAATATAGTTCATGATTGGTTCGGATTTTACGAACGTAATTTTTACGAGTTTGGAATCGGTCTTGTCCACTGGATGCTGTGTTTGTCGTTGGTTTTGTTTTCCAAGTGTATTGTTGACATACAGAGCATTCGATGATTGCTTGCCTTTGTACTATATATGTATATGGTGTATATATGTATATGGTGTATATATGTATATAGTGTATATATGTATATGGTGTATATATGTAAATGGTGTATATATGTGTAGTGTAAGTGTATATACGTGTAGTGTGAGTGTATATATGTGTAGTGTAAGTGTATATATGTGTAGTGTAAGTGTATATACGTGTAGTGTAAGTGTATATACGTGTAGTGTAAGTGTATATATGTGTAGTGTAAGTGTATATACGTGTAGTGTAAGTGTATATACGTGTAGTGTGAGTGTATATATGTGTAGTGTAAGTGTATATACGTGTAGTGTGAGTGTATATACGTGTAGTGTAAGTGTATATACGTGTAGTGTGAGTGTATATACGTGTAGTGTAAGTGTATATACGTGTAGTGTGAGTGTATATACGTGTAGTGTAAGTGTATATATGTGTAGTGTAAGTGTATATACGTGTAGTGTGAGTGTGTGTATATTTAGGGTAGTTATCGAAGGTGAAAAGACTGGTTGAAGCAATAACGGTCTTGTTTGCCTATATATGTTACACACACACATACACACACACACATATGCGTGCGCACACACACACACATACACACACACACATATGCGCGCGCACACACACACACATACACACACACACAAACACACATACTTTTATGTGTGTGTATGAAGCTGAACATTCTAATGTCTCCCCCAAGATACCAGATTTACGAAAGATGCCACCGAAATATCAGAGAAACAGGCATCAATAGATTAAAGCTTTTTGTTATCAGCAGACGGAAGCAGCATGGATCTTATTGACTAGTGTAACTATACTCGTCTGCGCATGTCACAACCACTTCAACCCTATACACATGGGTAAAGGGTCTCAGCTCACCACCACCCATTCTTTCGAGGAAGGGATAGAAACCACGAAATGCCATATAAAGTGAAACTATTTTGTTTTACTTTCCACTCGTTTCCACTCATTTAAACTGCTATTGCATTGACTTTTCTAAATCCATCTCCATTATAATTTGAATATTCTCCAGGTTAACTGCCTTCGTTTTGAAAACCTTCCGTCAAGCCAAGAAGACTATGCCTGAAGTGTTTATTGATGAAAATATTATCAATAAAGGCCTATCATGGCTGCTTAAGCAACAATCAGAGCTAGGATACTTCAAAGAGTCTGGAGAGGTCCTTCACCAAGAAATGCAGGTAAGAATATTTGTATTATTCACAAACGTATATTATCGCAGAGTGAACAAATGTGTAATATGATAATACGTAAACAGCAAACATTTTATTGATGTGCTATAGAGCTATTGAAAACTCTCAAGAACTTATATTTAGAGTCCCTCCAGGTAGAGTAGCTACTTCTCCGAATTGAGAGACCACAGCTCTGATACTACAGACATGTAGTTAGAATGTCTCAGGAAAGAATCTCCGAATTGAGAGACCATAGCTCTGATACTACAGACATGTAGTTAGAATGTCTCAGGAAAGAATCTCCGAATTGAGAGACCATAGCTCCGATACTACAGACATGTGGTTAGAATGTCCCAGGAAAGAATCTCTGAATTGAGAGATCACAGCTGTGATACTACAGACATGTAGTTAGAATGTCTCAGGAAAGAATCTCCGAATTGAGAGACCATAGCTCTGATACTACAGACATGTAGTTAGAATGTCTCAGGAAAGAATCTCCGAATTGAGAGACCATAGCTCTGATACTACAGACATGTGTTTAGAATGTCTGAGAAAAGAATCTCTGAATTGAGAGATCACAGCTCCGATACTACAGACATGTGTTTAGAATGTCTGAGAAAAGAATCTCTGAATTGAGAGATCACAGCTCCGATACTACAGACATGTGGTTAGAATGTCCCAGGAAAGAATCTCTGAATTGAGAGATCACAGCTGTGATACTACAGACATGTGGTTAGAATGTCTCAGGAAAGAATCTCTGAATTGAGAGATCACAGCTGTGATAATACAGACATGTGTTTAGAATGTCCCAGGAAAGAATCTCTGAATTGAGAGATCACAGCTGTGATAATACAGACATGTGGTTATAATGTTTGAGGAAAGGATTACTGGACAGATTTTACGGGCAAAACCTTGACCAAGATGATTGGATATCAGCCATGAAATTGACTGGTCTCGCTTGGGGATCCAGTCGGATCAGTTGGAGACGGTTTCTTCTGACAGGACCCGTTGGTAGGAGTGTTTGAGGTCTCTGTCCCCACGACCCTCTCAGGAATAACTGGGTAAAGAAGAAGAATTATATGTTTATGGATGTTAAAGTATTGACTCAATATTTTAAGGTTTTCTATTACGCTCAATTACATCACTTTTGAGTTTTGTTTTATATTTGATAATGATTTGATGTCCGTTCATTGATTGATGGACAAGTAGAAACTAGAGATCCTTTTCCCAACATTACTAATTCTTCTTCTTCTTCTTCTTCTTCTTCTTCTTCTTCTTCTTCTTCTTCTTCTTCTTCTTCTTCTTCTTCTTCTTCTTCTTCTTCTTCTTCTTCTTCTTCTTCTTCTATCTTGCCCCAGGGTTATTACAGGTACCAGGCCTGCTACTTCAACTAGCCATGTCCCTTTTTCTCAATATCAGAAATTATTTTTATTTGCAATGAGTTCTAAACGAAAAATGTTCTTTTTGTTTCTGTATTTTAGGGAAATGCTGCTGAAGGTCGTGCAATGACAGCATACATTCTAATTGCTTTACTTGAAAACACAAATATATCGCATTCCCACATGCACGTGAGTATATTTAAATGTCGATATACAGCTGCAACACCTTTCAAGTGCCCTTCCTTCCAGACACATGGAATTTTATTAGTGCTAGTCTATATAATTATTCTCTAGAAACAGTGATATTCTTACAATTCCTAATGGTATAACTACGGTAAATCAAATGCAAACTTAGTTCAGTAGAGCACATGTGTTTATGAAACTCTCCGCCATTTTTAGGCAAGTATGAATCTAGAAAGATCACAATAAAGTCACATTTCTTCAACCGGAGACAGAGGTCAAGATATATACCTCTCTATGGTGCATATTTATTAAAGGTGGGGTGAACCTATGCGATTACTGTCTAGTCTCCGGACACATTACGCTGACGAGATACGAACCAGTTATCTTTCAAATCGTAGTACAATACCTATTGCAATATCGTCTTTAATAAATGTATGCTATTTCACCAAAGACGGTGAAGCCAGTTATATTCTAAATAAGTAGAGAAAGCCACTCGATGATGACAGTGCTAAGACGGAAGGCGACGAATTAGTAGAGTCGTTAGAAAGTGGGATATAGTGCCTTGTGGTATTCCGGCTCTCGGATCTCTCAGTTCAAATCCAGCAGAGCGCAACGTTGCCTTTCGTCCTTTCGAGGTCGATACTGGGGTAGATTCTGCCTCTATATCTTTTTCTTACGTCCTCTCACTTTCTATCCTTTTATGGAAGGAATCTGTGTTCAAACCTGAAGAGAAATGGGCTGCGACAGGCTTAAGATGCTCAAGAAACGCTGTATACTTCTAGGTCGCCGCTACCACTCCACCAGGAGTTACGGGAACATACCTACTAACACGAAATTGTATTTTATTTATTTACTTATTTATTAAGATGACTTTGAATCTCATTAGTTTTTTGTGTTAGAAAGTAAAAAACTATTCTTCTTTCTTTATTTTAGTCTTTTATTTATATATCTATTTTTAAGTTGTATTTTTGTGTTTTTTAAATTTTAGGTACGTGTAGATATTGCAATAGAATCAGCTTTCCAGTACTTGACTATGCAACCAGGCAACCACTATTCCAAAGCCATTCTTATGTACGCAGTGGCACTGATGGGAATAGAGGAATTGTTCAAACAATATGAAGCAGAGTTAGACAATATTGCTGTCGTTGACGGTAAGATAATTCTTCATTTCTTCTTTAACTGTTCATAACTGCTCTGGGTGGCGATGACTCGGCTAAAAAACAGCAGCTAGTCGTCTTAAAGTGTTCACAATATTCAATATTCTCGCTATCAAGACCCTTAATGTCCTCGCTTCCTATTTCCCGCTACCAAATTGAGAGAATCTCATCTAAGGAAGGAGCCCTCACCAGATGCAATGGCTCACGCAATGGGTATCGCTGGCTATCCACTGCAACACTTTCACAATTTTGTCCGTGAAGCGTAACTGATATATACCACCCAGCCAATGGTAAACTGGTATATACCACTCAGCCAATGGTAAACTGGGATATACCACCCAGCCAATGGTATAGAGTTCCTCACCATGTGGAATCTTTTTATTTTCCTTTTTGATATTAAGTGAAGGCGTGTGGCTGAGTGGTTAGAGAATTAGATTCACAATCTTCAGGTTGTGAGTTCGATTCCTGGTTCGGGCGATGCGTTATGTCCTTGAGCAAGACACTTTATTTCACCTTGCTCCTTCTACCTGGAGTTGCGACCGAAAGATAGTATTAGCAACTGGAAAGACCGACGGAAACATTGTTTCCTCGGTCCGATTTGATCGATCCCTCTTTTTTTTATATTAACAGAGTAGATATTCAGTTTCGGCGGCTCAGGTTTAAAATTAATCACCTCTTAATTTTCATATTTATTTCACTAGGGTGGTGGATTTTTGAAATTTGTAGTGTCGAATGAAACCCCATTGTCGTATTTCTTCTGGTTCTTTACAGTTTAAATCCCATCTAGATCTACTTTTTTATCATTCCGAGCTCATTAAAAATGGCTCCCCGTCTCTCACAATATGTTAGCAAATCTTGAAAGCAGAAATTACATTACACAAAACAGCCATGATATTTATGATGTTGACATATTTATATAGAAAGATGTATTCCTGTTTGTTTGTTTGTTTGTTTGTTCACGAACTACTACTATGGTTTTGGAGATAGACCCCCATAACCATATATATTCTGAAACTACATTTCCCAGGGTACTTGCATAAGTATATTTCATTTTAATCAAAGGGTTCCCTGGGGGCACAAACCCCAGCTGAAAACCCCTGCTGAAAATGTTTCTCCTTAAACCATAGGTAAATGACAAGATATGATACCTATTCACAAAAGTTTTGATTTGATATTTTGAAAAAAATTATTTACAACAAAACAAAATAAGAATAAGATTTAATAATGTAACTTTGATTTGATATATTACAAATATAGTGTTTTCCAATTTTTCATGCATTACATTTAACATTGAGTAATATTGAAATGCAGAGTTTTTCTCCATAAATTATATCACTGATTTAAAATCAATCATCAAAAAAAAAAAAATGCGTGAAACGCAGCAAGGCGCGGGTAATTCGGCTAATATATAATATATATGTTAAGGATAGTTAGAATTTGAAAAATAATGATTACATTTTCTACTGTCTAACAGACCAGGGTCACAGACATTGGACAAAAATGACTGTAACGAAGTCATTCAATGAAGAAGACAAAATAGAAGAAGTACCAAATATTGAAATGACTTCTTACATTCTATTGGCATATGCTAAAAGAAAGGAAGTGACGAAGGGAATCCCCATTATGAATTGGTTGTTGACTCAACGTACAGCTCTTGGAGGTTATCATTCAACACAGGTAAGCATAAAAATCTATACAATATTTCATGTTGCTCCAGTTTACTCAGCTGTTTGACTTCATAAATAGAGTTAAACAATGTAGTATTTCTTCCTCTGAGATTATCATGCTACTAAAGGAGTTTCAAAAGGAAAATGGCTGTTATTTAAGGAATAGCCATTTCTATAACTCTGTACACAATCTACAATTCTAAGAGTATTGTGTGATCGTACAAAGTAGTACATTAGACGAAGGTTACAACAATGAGAAACAGACGGTAAATTTTGAAAACAAGACAACGAAGCTGTTAATTGGTTACCTCTTATTTTATTCATCTGTCCTAATATTTCGGGACTAAAATCCCTTCATCAGAAGATTTATTCTAATTTTCTGATGAAGGGATTTTAGCCGTATAATATACTACACTATAATTCTGTACATGTTCTACAATTCTCTTGTTTTCTGTTGTTGTTTTTTTTCTTAAGAACACAGTGCTTGCCCTTGAAGCTCTTTCTGCATTTGCAGCATTGACTTATACCTGTTGTGACCAAACTGTAACATTAGAAGTTACCGATAACACTGGCTACAGTTACACTTTCCCAGTTATTACCTCCGACACTAGCACAATCCTCTACAAACACGTGGTAAGATAACATTTCATCTTTTACTATAAATCTATTTATTATCTCCTCATGTTGAGTTTAAATCTGCCCCCACAATAGGAAGACAACTCGTTGCTTCATTCTACACAGCCTCACTTCCTTGTCTATTCTGTCTTACTTCATATACCATTAAATTTAAAAGTTATTTTGTCCATCGACTTATACACTACGAGCCTCCATTCGTGACAAACTGAAAGTTGAGGAAGGTAAAATGTAGGCATTTTTATTATATATAGAAATGACTTCTACAGGACTAGAACTGTTTCACTGTAGAAGTCAGTTATATATATATATATATATAATAAAATAAAATAAAATAAAACAAGGACGAATGTTTACTCCTTCATTACGTTTATTGGTTGATGACGCGCGTTTCGCTATTGATCAGCTCAAGGTTCGATCTGTATCGATCTAGCCCGACTCTACAATCAATGGCTCGTCGGACCTCTTTGTTGGTAATGACAGAATGGAACCAAATTTGAGTGGAATATTTTATTGTGATTGCCTAAACACCGAGTGCTCACCCAGATGAACCTACAGTAACTCCGCGTTACACTCCCTATAAATTATCAAGATTTCTCTACATTGCCTATCTTTATATTTTCATGTAATCTTTTAAAGCAATAACGTTTTAGATAAATTACCTCTGCTTATATATATATATATATTTGTTTTTCTTCCAGTTGTCCGCAGATACCAAATCTGTATCCATGGTACTAAGTGGAAAAGGATTCGTTCTTGTACAGGTACGTACGACTTCTTATAAACATTAAATATTGACTATTGACATTAGCCAAAAAGTTTAAGATTTAAAGAGAGTGAGGAATACTGTTGAACTCCCCACACTCGAATGTATTACGAGATATCAGTACAAGAATCCTATAAATAGGAACCGAATTTGAGTGGAATATTTTATTGTGATTGCCTGAATGTGCAGCTCATATATTTTTAGTTGAGTGAGTGAAATTGGCCATGAAATTCATATTGAATGATACACACATGAATGGAGCCTCTCTCTCTCTCTCTCTCTCTCTCTCTCTCTCTCTCTCTCTCTCTCTCTCTCTCTCTCTCTCCATTTACTGCTTTTCCGAACGGCCGTTAACTTTTTGTTGAATTTGTCCCCTCCTTGTAATGTAAGGGTATTCATATATACCCCACACACACCAGGGTGGGATACTAGAGAGAGCTTGACAGTTTGGTCGCCGCCAGGTCTAACTATTTTACATGTACAGGCATGCAAGACTATCAGTAGTATTTAATTTGATCTGACTTGATATGAATCTAGAAAGTATAAGTAAGGGAAGACCAACAAATACCGGGGATTGTCCGGCCACTTCCTCTTCGTACCGGCCGCCATTGGGACATCAGGCGTACTCGGACCCTGTTAATGCCGAGCTCCTCCGCCAGATTGAAACGTCAGCAACCCATATGAGGAAGGAGCCCCGTGAGGTGGGGTGGCTGTTGCAGCGGGTATTTGCTGACCATTGTCCGCGGAAATGCTTTTGTGGTCTTGTCCGTGGGGTGCAGCCCCATCACCGCCGCACCTTAGGCTCATCACCCACCCCTTCTCCCTCCCATTCTTCTATGGCCCCAAAGTCCTTGCTCTTTCTCTCCCTTTTTGTTTTTAAATATCTGTAGTGTTTTCCTAATTATTTTATATTCATTCATTAATGTAGTTAATTATTAAATTATGTATATTTCTTTAAATATTAGTAAACTATTTACTTGACCATCTTCAGACATGGGGACTAATTTGGCTAAATTTAATATTGCTATGATTTCTTTTACAGCTCGCATGGCAATATAATGTTTTCAAAGAAGAAAAGGAAGCTTCTATTGAGTCTAAGATTGAGACTGAATGTGTAAATGACAATACATTCATCTTACGTATATGTAACTCGTAAGTAACATTTATAATTCTACACTCTCTCACTTTAAATTCTCGCTAAATTCAACTTTGCCTTTCATCTTTTTGAGGTCGATAAAAAGATACTATTTCAGTACTGGGGTAGATTCCTTTGCTATATCTCCCCCCCTCTCATTCTCTCTCCTTCTCCTGAAGAAATCATCTGCGCCCAGGCTAGAGAGCGGATGGGCTTCACCAGGTTTAAAATACCCAAGAAACTCTGTATGTTACTACGACACCCCTATGGCTACATCAGGAATTACAAGATCCAGTCCAAGCCTAGAGAGCGGATGGGCTTAACCAGGTTTAAAATATCGAAGCAACGTTTTATGTTACTTCCAAGACCTTACGACCTAAACAGAAATTCTGGATCTATACATACATCGATGAAATAGTTCTTAGTAATGTTTTAAGAATTCTCTTTCTGTTCGATAACCTACAAAATAAATATGTTAATAATGGTATTTCTGTGTTTAGGTAACGGTGTAAACCATATCGTTTCCCGAGACTATATATTTAGAATCATTCCTCTCAGTTGAGATTAAAATATATATTTTAGATAAATTAATTTAAAACATGTTGTTCGTCCAATAATCACAGATAGCCATCTTTGATTTCTCTCCATTTCTAGTTGGTTGTTAAACGAAACATCAGGAATGATGTTAACGGAAGCTCAGTTACCTTCTGGTTACAGTATCGACACTTCAAAACTTAAATCTTCATCAATTGTGAAACGTATTGAAGAAGAGGAATCTGGATTTAACGTGTATTTTGACAAAGTAAGTGCTAGATGTGTTCTTCATCAAACAATTTAAGGTAAATTAACTTTGAAGAAGACAATTGGCTAGAAACCTCAGAGGTATACCGACCATTCTTTACTCTAGGGAAATTAGTGAAATGTCGCCAACAGAAACAGTAGTGAGGTTTTATAATTATCAGAACATTATATACTTAAGACCGTTATTGCTTCAACCAGTCTTTTCACCTTCGATAACTACCCTAAATATACACACACTTACACTACACATATATACACTTACACTACACATATATATACTTACACAACACATATATACACTTACACAACACATATATACACTTACACAACACATATACACTTACACAACCCATATATACACTTACACTACACATATATACACTTACACTACACATATATACACTTACACTACACACATATATACACCATATACATATATATACACCATATACATATATAGTACAAAGGCAAGCAATCATCGAATGTTCTGTATGTCAACAATACACTTGGAAAACAAAACCAACGCCAAACACAGCATCCAGTGGACAGGACTGTCCGATTCCAAACTCGTATTACAAAAATCGTTTGCTCTATGTATCGTTCACCATTATTGCTGAACATATTCTTTTGACGAATATCTCAATTTAAAGTTGAATACAACCTATAACAAAACATAAATACAGATAAGCTGAGCACGAAGATGGCAATATTTACCATGGATTATTTGTATTTCAGTGGTCTGAGTTCAAATACCACCGACGTTAACTTTGCCTTTCATCCTTACGGAGTCGATAAAATAAAGTACCAGTAATGTACTGAGATAATTGCTGGCCTTGTGCCAAAAGTAGAAACAATTATTTGTATTTCAGTTACCAAGATCATAGTACTATTTACCATCGTTCGGTTGTTCTGATTACTCACTCAATAAGAAAAAAGTTTAACATGTGCCGACCATTCTGAGAGTGTTAACAACAGACCTACCAACCTCTAAAACCCAATCGGGGAGACATGAGGCAAAATGGGGAGATTTTACATAATGAAAGCAATAGCTATTTTCACAAGAGAAGATAGTGGGTGGGAGATCTCCCCGTCGCTGGGAGATCTCCCTGCTCTATTACGAATAGTGTATATTTGTAATGGAGCGGTTGTAATAGTCCCGTGATAGAGCGGTTGTACAGTCAATAAAACCGTGATAGAGTGGTTATATAGTCAATAGTACCGCGATAGAATGGTTGTACAGTCAATAATACCGTGATAGAGTGGTTATATAGTCAATACTACCGTGATAGAGTGGTTATATAGCCATTAGTGCCGTGATAGAGTGGTTATATAGTCAATAGTACCGTGATAGAGCGGTTGTACAGTCAATAGTCCCGTGATAGAGTGGTTGTACAGTCAATAGTACCGTGATAGAGTGGTTATATAGTCATTAGTGCCGTGATAGAGTGGTTATATAGTCAATAGTACCGTGATAGTGTGGTTATATAGTCAATATTACCGTGATAGAGTGGTTATATAGTCAATATTACCGTGATAGAGTGGTTATATAGTCAATATTACCGTGATAGAGTGGTTATATAGTTAATAGTACCGGTTCCAAGTAATATTTCCAATGTATTTTCTCCTTTATTTTCTAGTTGACTCAAGAGGAATACTGTCTTTCGTTTGAAGCTGAAAAATTACATGAAGTTGAGAATCTTAAAGTACCTCTAGCTGTCAAAACACAATCTTATTATGGTTCAGGTAAATATGGAGGACACACTTCTAACAATGGTCTCTCTTTTCTCCATCTCTCCTCTTCTCCCACCCTCTCTCCCCATCTCTCACCCCTCTCTCTCCTTCTCTCCCCGCTCTCCCCTTCTCCATCTTCCCTATCTCTCTTTCATTATCAGTCTTGTTCAAATATTCCTTTCTCTCTCTTTCCAGACGCCATTACAGTCAAGCAATACCAAGTTGACTGTTCTGCTGCCAACACTGAATAGTACTTCTACCTGGAATACAGCAATACCAAGTTGACTGTTCTGCTGCCAACACTGAATATTACTTCTACCTAGAATACAGCAATACCAAGTTGACTGTTCTGCTGCCAACACTGAATAGTACTGCTACCTGGAATACAGCAATACCAAGTTGACTGTTCTGCTGCCAACACTCAATAGTACTTCTACCTGGAATACAATTGTATATTAAATAATAAAAAATACATTTTACATAATTATACTCCTGCTATTTGTTGTTGTTGTCAGTGTATATTTGTAGTTCTGTAGATTGTGTGGCTTTAAGATCTCTCTAAAATGTTTCGGTATAAGAAGGACCGACAAGATCGCCTAATATGTTATCTGTCCTACAACTAAAAGTTCTCCTTCTTTCGAATAGAGTCATCATCATCATCATCATCATCATCATCATCATCATCATCATCATCATCATCATCATCATCATCATCACCGTTTTACGTCCGTTCTCTCACGCTAGCATGGGTTAGACAGGTTGTCCTGTTGTGGGCAGTGTCTAGTCGGCTGACCTTGTCTTGCTCATACGGGAACTGATTCTGGCTTGATTTCTACAGCTGGATGCCGTTCCTAACACCAACCTCATTTACAGTGAGTGCTGGGTGCTTTTTTCCGTGGCGCCTACATGACCACTTTACAGTGTGGGCTGGGTACTTTTTTGCCGTGGCACCTCCACGACCATTTTGCAGTGGGAGGCTGTGGGGGCATATTGTCTATATGCTACAGTTTCGGCTTGTTCCCGTGGGAAGTCGGGTCTTCTAAATTACTGCGTGACGCCAGGGGCCACGGTCGTGTGTCATCGCCCTTGAGAGGTGCAATTGGGTAAGATCGGCTTTTATCACCTCATCCCAGGTCTTCTTGGGTCTCCCCACTCCGCGGCTTAGAGGTGTTAACTGCCAGTTGAAAATGTTTCATTAAGAGGGATAAGGACAGTGCCCATGGTATTTCAGTGTCCCCGTCATTGGTGAGTAGGGAAGGAGGGAAGATAGAAAGTATCTTCAAACTGGAGATCTGGGCTGGAAACATAGAAGATATTGGAGTTTACTAAAAACATTCAAGGACCAGATGGTGGCGTTAGTCTGGGCGAAGTATGCATGAAGCCCACACGAGGCTTTAAACTCCCTGTGGAAAGAGGCGGAACAGATTGTGTAAGGCATTTCCTCTGACATTCTAGGAATTGCGTTAGTTTATCACCCTCGACTGGTAAATTATTTTATTGACACCGAAATCTAAAACAAAATTGACCTAGAATTTGACCTCAGAATGAAAAAAGATATCTCGTGGACTTTTGTCCGGCGGTCAGTGCGAACAGATAGAGAAGTTCAAATATCTCGTGCAGGGTTCACGATTGATAGAAACCAGCAGGCTGAATTAAGTGCAAGAATTGCAGGAGTTGGTGCAGTAATGCACCAGCTTCAGCATTCAGTAATCAGATGGAAGATAGGCATAACAACCAAATTAGCTATCTTCAATTCAGTATTTGTGCCAACCTTTACCTATGGTCATGTATCTTAGTTAATGACCGAAAGAATACGATCGTGAATACAAGCGGCCTTAAAGGGCTTCATCCGAAGGGTATTTGGAGTAACATTACTTGATAGAGTGGGTACCTTGGAGATCTGAGAGTCAGTACAGGTAGAGCCACTACTTCTCTGAATTAAGAGATAACAGCTCTGGTACTATGGACATGTGGTTAGAATGTCTCAGGAAAGAATCACTGGACAGATGTTATGGGCCAAACCAACCGGCAGGAGACCCAGGAGTAGACCCCAAGCAAGATGGTTGGATAACATTCATGAGGTTGGGTGGTCTCGCTTGGAGATCCAGCCGGATCAATTGGAGACGGTTGCTTCTGACAGGACCTACTGGAAGGAGTGTTTGAGGACTCTGTCCCTACAACCCTCTCAGGAATAAATGGGTGAAGAAGAAGAAGCTTTTATAATTCTGCCAATCCCCTATCATAGAATGGTACTTTAATGTATCGACCCCGAAAGGATGAAATACAAGGTTGTCTTCAACGGGATTTGAACTTACTGCAAAGAGAGCCAGAGTAAATACCGCAGTTTTGTCCAACATTTTAACACCTTTTAAAACTTCATTCCTTGCTATTCTGAGTTCAAATCCCGCAGAGGTTAACTTTGCCTTTCATCCTTACGGGGTCTATACAATAAAGTACCAGTAATACACTGGTTAATTGCTGGCCTTGTGCCAAAAGTAGAAACAATTAGAGACGTTTGACACCGTCGGACTTTTACTGCCTATATAAGGTTGACCCATCATAGCTGAACACAATGAAGGGAATTTTAGGGGTGGTTTCATTTAGTACGGTAATTGATAGTGTCATCTCTCTTCAGGGGTCTCCTCCCGCGCACGACCATACAAAACCCTTAGTAATATGTTCTATAATAATGTTTCTTGTACATCAACACACCCGGGTAGCACTGAATACAATGACACAAACAACTAGCAAAACTAAAATACCTTCAAATCATTATGTCATAGACACAGCCTAAATATATTTTCATAGTTTAAAGTGATTATTTTCATGAACATGATTGACATTCGCAGCTGGGCTGGATGTGGTATCAGGGCTGACAGGTGTAAAATCATTCAGCTGGAATTTGCAGACGACATGGTGTTACTCGACAGAAGATGATCTCTGGGTTACACTCGATAGGTTTGATGCCGAGTGCTGCTTGGCTGGAATGTCAGTGCTGCGAAAATTGAGACACCCATCCTCTCAAGGAAGTCTAAATATATTTATATAGTTTAAAGTGATTTAAGTGAAAACTCACCAAAATAACAAAAGATGAAGTAAAAATATTTATAAAACAACTCATAACACACACATACACCACCCCATATATATATATGTGTGTGTGTGTGTGTGGAGGTGTGGTTGTGTGTATGGGTGTGTCTATGTGTGTATAAAACAATGAAAACAAGACAGAAGTGAGAGGTAGGTAGTTAATTAGTTCATTAAATCAACTAATTAACTACCTACCTCTTCATTAAATCAACTAATTAGCTACCCACCTCTGACTTCTGTCTTGTTTTCATTACAAACACATAAATGACCCTGTAACCTGGACGGATTCTTCTTGGAGGAAACGTTAAGAAATGGTCACCTTCTACAAAAACTACCGGTCACACCGCCTAATATCACTCTAAGGACAGTTATAACAAGGTTATCAGTCCCACCTCAACCAGGTGGAATACGATATATATATATATATATATATATATATATATATATATATATATATATATATATATATATATATATATATAAAATATGCAGGTAGACGACCAGTTAGGGTATTGTAGCTGGTAGATCACGATGTATCCTGAGGTAAGCACTCAACATCCTGAAGCATCCCAGACTACATCTGGTGGTCCAGATGGAGTATATATAGTGAAGAATAAGTATGCATAGTGGATTTTTACAATAATTTATTCTGAAATTTTCCATTACAAATGATTCGACGGGTTTGGTGACTATGGAGTGTGTTGGTTATCCACCCCTGATTCTCTAGGGTGGTTAAAAATAATGTTCGGAAGACCATCTGAAGAGGCCGGATAGATACTATGGAACGGATACACTGTGTATGTAGCACCATTTCACTGTCACGTGACTTTTGTAATGACATTTCCACACCAAATGCAGTGGGCTGGTGTTTAACCTGTTCTGAGGAGGCTAACTCTCTGCTGATGAAACTCCCCTTACCTGATTACGTAATGTTTAATAGCATTACCTAATTTCTGTACACACCAGTCCAACATATCGCCAGCAGATGGGGTAGCAGAAACCAGGGCATTAGTCTTGGGGCAGGGAATTATGTATGTATGTGCGGGGACATAGAAATAATCGGGCTGAATACCCGATCGCGCGGTTAAACCACTGGGAGTGAAGGACCCCTAGCCTTTGTCAGGGCATTCTTCTAGGAGAAGGCAACGCAGGAAACTGGGATAACTTTGACATAAAACCTGCGGCTCAGTAGTTACCGATGATGTTGATCTTTTCTTCTTTTCGGGTTATAGCTATTGTTGCTCAGAGAGTGGGATTGGCTCAGTGCACAGTCTTTCCTCACTTAAAAAAAAATCTTCACGCACAGGCATTGCACGATAGAATTAATTAATGATAATTAATAATGGTATATCGTAAAATGGCCATACTCGATAACGAGGCGGCAGACATCATGTATGTATGTATGTATGTATGTATGTATGTATGTATGTATGTATGTATGTATGTATGTATGTGTGTGTGTGTGTGTGTGTGTGTGTGTGTGTGTGTGTGTGTGTGTGTATGTATGTATGTATGTATGTATGTATGTATGTATGTATGTATGTATGTGTGTATGTATGTATTTTGTTAGTTGCTATCGTGTGTGTGTGTATAGATATGTTTATGTGTGTGCGTATGTGTATATATATATATGTATATTATTATTGTTGTTGTCGTTATTATTATTGTTGTTATTATTATTATTATTGTTATTAATATATATGTATGTGTGTGTGTATATATATATATATATATATAATTACCTCATGTACTTTCTCCTCCGCTATATATATATATATTGTATGCCCTTTGTGTTTGTGTAGCCTCTGCGCACCCTCTGCACCCTACTATCGACGCCACCCCATCTATGGTTCAGCTAACCACCGGACTCCCGGGCTGAATATGACCGCAGCTAGTAAACAAGGACCCACACCCCACCCTCCCGCACCAAAATTAGACTTATCGTCCCCTACTTTTGCTCTTTACTCTCTTTACTCTTTGTTCTTGAATGTTTGGTTGGTAGTGTCCATAACACCAATCAAACCCCTTTTATAGCTCTGACGAATCCTACGGTTACGTAAGGAAGAAACATTGTAAGCCAATAAAAATCTTTTGATGTTGTAGACGCTCTTGTGTTCTTTTTCATATATACGGCTCTGCTCCAAAGCATAGAGCTAATTATTATGCTGCCAATACCTTAATGGGACACGGGTATACAATACCTAACTCCTATTAACCTAAGTATGTGTATGTATATATATATATATATATATATATATATATACGATATTAACAAATGGAAACTATATTTATAAAACCATATTTATTTCATTATACATATTTCAAGGGCACCAAGTTAAATTATGGTGTGCTTTCATCAGATAAAATATAATATAGATCAGTTTTATAAATAAATATTGACATACCCTTAAAGAATGCAACCATTACTGTGACTATCCGGGAGCTTCCAACAGTAATGGTTGCATTCTTTAAGGGTATGTCAATATTTATTCATAAAACTGATCTATATTATATTTTATCTGATGAAAGCACACCATAATTTAACTTGGTGTCCTTGAAATATGTATAATGAAATAAATTTGGTTTTATAAATATAGTTTCCATTTGTTAATGTCGTATTTTTACTCCAAATATTTGTTGAGTGCTTTATATCAGTTATAAAAATATTTGCTTGTTGTATCCCAACAATTTAAATAAAACTTTTACATATATATATTTATATATTTTCCATTTTGACGTTATAGTCACTTATATATTATGAAATACTGTTGGCTTCACGCTCACAATAATTTCTATACTTTCATTTATATTTATACTCGGAATTTTTTCCTAGAGTGCTTAAAATTATTTGTGACTAATCCCGGTCTTTGTTAAAAAAAAACGCGATAATAAGGCTATTTTGCTGAACTCCTTACATTTGTAGAGTTTTTACCGGAATGTTTTTCGACTGCTGTTTCCTGTAAACAGACATTCGTCTCATTCTGACGTCACCAGCCATGTCTCTCCATGTGCGTTTATTTTCATATTTACGCATGAGTTGAACTAGCCTGCTTTTAAATTCTCTTTTTGGCATATTCTGGCAGTGGCTTAGGGTTATCGTGTTGAGCTCTACTGATGAACGACTCCAACCATGACCATCCACACTGAAAGTTTCGTGAAATAGTCTTTTTAAGACTATATAGAGCATTTGTAGTTTTTCCAAATTGAAGGATGAGTATTTAAACTTTATTTTATTCAGAGTTAAGGCTCTATTGATTTTTCCCTGGATTTCGCAAAATTCAATGGATAAATCTATGTCTTGATTTTTTTAAAATTGAGTTTGAATTATTTTCCCACATCTTACGTTAATTATTTTCCATTTTGACGTTATAGTCACTTATATATTATGAAATACTGTTGGCTTCACGCTCACAATAATTTCTATACTTTCATTTATATATATATATATATTTTTGTCTCGTGCCATGGCCATACTCGATAATGAGGGGGAAGCCATCATGTATGTATGTATGTATGTATGTATGTATGTATGTATGTATGTATGTATGTATGTATGTATGTATGTATGTATATGCTGTAAAGCAATTATAATAATACTGGACTGTAGTACGATCGGCTTCAACTATACAAACTCTTGAAAGTCAACAGTTGACATAATCCTGTAATCTTGTATCAGTAATGACGGTAATATATATATATATATATATATATATATATATATATATATATATATATATATATATATATATATATATATGTGTGTGTGTAAGTGAGTAGAGTAGCGTGTGTGTGTTTATTTGTATGTATGAGTGTTGCTGTGTGTGCGCATATGTATGCGCGTGTGTGTATGTCGTACGTATAAGTGTCAATAAGTGATTTTATTTTTTTTTTGCGCGGGGACATAGAAATAATCGGGCTGGATGCCCGATTGCGTAGTTAAACCGCTGGGAGTGAAGAACCCCTAGCCCTTGTCAGGGCATTCTTCTAGGAGAAGTCATCTCAGGAAACTGGGTTAACTCCGACATAAAACCTGCGGCTCAGTAGTTACCGATGATGTTGATCTTTTCTTCTTTTCGGGTTATAGCTACTGTCGCTCAGAGAGTGGGATTGGCTCAGTGCACAGTCTTTCCTCACTTTAAAAATATTCGTCACGCACAGGCATTGCACGAGTGCATTAATAATTATTAATAGTGTACTATTATTATTATTATTATTATTACTATTATTATTACTTTTTTTTTTCCCAATTCAATGATGTTCCAGAACAATATAAAAGAGATAATTGGCAATTTAGGTTCTGGAACAAAAAAGATCATTGGCAATAAGGGCAGGGGCCCCAGGTTATCACAGCCTGGGCCCGCCCGTCATCGTGCCATTGTAATAGAGCCAAACAAGGCATTTAGTCTTGGCTGCTGGAACGTACGGACGCTGCTTGACAGGGATTCCTTGGAGCGTCCTGAACGAAGGACCGCTCTTGTTGCAAAGGAGCTTCGACGTTACGATCTTGACATCGTGGCTTTATCTGAGACGAGGTTAGCTGGAGATGGTCATCTTACAGAATTTTGTGGAGAATATACATTCTTCTGGAAAGGAAGAGATGAAGGAACCAGAAGAGAGGCTGGGGTAGGATTTGCTGTTAAGACTGTACTTGTGAACAAATTAGAAGAATTCCCAGTAGGGATTAGTGAGCGTCTTAAGTCCATGAGAGTTCCGCTGGACAAGGGAAGATATGCTACCCTGGTGAGTGTGTATGCTCCAACTATGAGTTCTGTCGATGAGGAAAAGGTGTCCTTTTACCATGCCTTGAAAGGTGTTTTAAGAAATATCCCTCAGGCAGACAAAGTCATCGTGCTTGGTGACTTTAATGCTAGAGTGGGTAGGGATTTTAACACATGGAATGTAATCGGAAGGCATGGGTGGGAAAGTGTAACAGCAATGGTATGCTCCTGCTGCAGATGTGTGAGGAGCTGGATCTGTGTGTTACCAACACCATGTTCCAACAAAAGAACAAATTCAAGACCACATGGATGCATCCTGCATCTAAACAATGGCATCTTTTGGACTACGTCCTAGTCAGGATGCGTGAGAAACAGGATGTGCAGGGTGTTCGTGTTCTTCGTGGAGCTGAGTGCTGGACGGACCACCGCCTGGTACGCGCAAAAGTGAAACTAATCACTAAACGTAAAGTCCTGGCTCCTGGTGTTGCCCTGCCCAAAAGATTGAATGCTGCTCGTCTTAAGGATAAAAATGTGAAGAGGACATTGGAAGAAGAGATGCAGGCTGCAGATCTTGGTGAGGAATGGCCTACCCTTACAAAGTCGGTTTATGATGTAGGCAGGCGTGTTCTGGGATTGGCGCAGAGGAAACATCAGGACTGGTTTAATGAGAATGATGTACATATAGAAGACTTGTTGGCTGATAAGAGGCGTGCTCTGTCACGCTACTTGACGGCAAAACCACAGGAGAGGAATACGTTGCATGATGAACTCAGGGATGTAAAATCACGTGTTAGGCGGAGTCTTTCTCAGATGAAGGATCAGTGGTGGAGTGAGAAGGCTGGTGAGATACAAACTGCGTCTGATTCCAATAACACAAAGCTGTTGTACAGTCTCTTGCGTGAGGTTTATGGACCGTCTTCTTCTCTGGTGACACCGCTTCGCAGCAAGGATGGCAAAGAACTTCTTCGTGACTCACAAGGAATTCTACGAAGGTGGCGAGAGCACTTTGATGATCTTTTGAATCAGCCGTCTGTCGTCAGTGAAGATTTCCTCAATCTCATTCCAGAAAGTCCTGTGAAAGTAGCTCTCGCAGAACCTCCGACGCTTGTGGAGGTTGCAGTGGCTATTTCGAAGCTGAACAGTGGAAGGTCTCCAGGTATGGATGGCATACATGCTGAGCTCCTACAATATGGTGGTGAGAGACTCCTGCAACATCTTCACTCTTTGTTTGGCAGGATATGGGCTAATGATCCGTACCTGAGGACTGGAGAGATGCAGTAATGGTGGTCTTGTACAGGGGAAAGGGTAACAGGAACGATTGTGGGAACTACAGTGATGTCGAGATTTTGGAAAGCTCTCTGTGTGACAGTATAGAGGTTCTTGTGCTTAAGCAACAACTCCGTTGGAGTGGTCACCTTGCCAGGATGAAATGATTCTAGAATACCAAAACAACTCTTTTATGGAGAGTTGGTTAAAGGAAAACGACCGCCACATAAACCAAAAAAGAGGTATAAGGATTCCTTGAAAGCCTCTTTGAAAGACGCTAACAACTCTGCTTATACATGGGAAAATGTTGCTGCTGATCGTAATAAATGGAGAAAGACTGTATATGAGGGGAAAGTTGCCTTTGAGGCATCTCGAATCGCATACGAGAAAGTAAAGCGGGATGTGAGGAAAGGCATTGCTGTTGCACTTCCAGACGGCGAGGGTCCTCCTATGGTGCTGACATGCAGAGTCTGTGCGAGACTCTGCCTAAGCAAAGCTGGACTCGAAAGTCATCTTCGCAGTCATAAAGTAAGATCAGTGGTTGATTACCAGGCTGCTGTTGGAGATGCTACTCATCATGGTTTCCAAGCATGTGGTAGAGAATGTAAATCAGCAGGAGGGCTCAAACGTCATGCAAAAGTACATGAACTCCAACCACAGCCGGCTATTCCCAGTGAATGTTTTGGTTGGCAACTCTGTGCAAGATATTTTAGATCATTGGCTGGGCTAAAAAGCCACATTCGATCGCAGCGCTGTCAATTGCTATCGTGTGTGTGTTTGTAGATATGTTTTGTTTGTAGATATGTTTGTAGGTATGTTTATGTGTGTGCGCGCGTGTGTATATATATATATATGTAAAATATTATTGTTGTATAATATATATATGTATATTATTATTATTATTATTATTATGGCCGCATATGTGTGAAGACAGTACAAATCTGCGGGGGAAAAGGTTCGTAACTTTAAGCTGTTTTAAAGTGTCATTTTTTGTATTTTCTTCTCGTTAACGAAACTTAAGGCACACATCTTGATTTAAAGAGAGGGATACCTCTGAATATTCGGGCTTTAAGCCTCAGATTTATTTTTTTTAAACTTCGAAAAAAAATCGCTTCCCCACCCCCCAAAAAATTATGGAAATTTTCGACCTTGAAACGGTAAACAACGTTCAGGTCAAAAGTTTAAAGGCAGCCACTGTATATTTCACCACGACTACGACGGCTACAGTCATGCCTGTCATCCACTCTACTGAATGTGAAGGCAAAACTCAACCTCTGTGATAGCAGCAGTATCATCTGAAAACGACATCACCACCACCGCCACCACCACCACCACAACAACAACTCAGAGCAATAACGACAATAACACCGACAGCTTCAATGTAAACACGGATGGCGGTGGCAACAACATAAACAAACAAAACAACAACAACAACACAAATAACAACAGCAAGAATGACAACACCAACAATAAAAGCATCAGAAGCACCAGATTTGCTGCAGCAGCAGCAAAAACAAAGCGCTTATTGAATATTGATATTGATATTAGCGATAAAGACGAACAGTTGGCCAAAGCGAGGAGGCTAATTAAACGGGAGAAGTCCTGGGCAAACCTGACCATCCCGGACGAGGCAATAGCGGCCATACAAAGGAGGACGGTGTTCTTTCGATGCATTTCGGTGCAGACACGAAAAGTGGAACTTGCCAGCCAAGCAGAGGTCGAGGCTGCTTTGGAGTACATCGGAAGTAACATAGAGTACAAAGCAAGAGGCAAACAGTTCGGTACCATCTCGGTACAGTTCAAAACCGAGGCCCTCGCTATTAAGCACTCGGTGACCCCCTGCAGAACGGAGCGCATTATCATGCATCAGTCCTACATGGGTAAAAGGACAGTAAAGGTCCGCATTCCCAGCATCCCACCAGGAATGAACTTATGGGATGCGTAATCGAGGAGGGGACAGACACTACCCTCCTGGATATCAAAAGGACAGAGGGAGAGGACTGGTCCGGAATGGATTTGGAGATTCTTCTTCAAATGAAACCGGAGGACATAAACAACATCCCGGATTTTGCCCGCCTGCAGGACGGGACAACAATCCAACTAATCATTGACGGAAGAAGGCCACGCTGCTTCGTCTGCGGAGAAGCAACGCATCTGCAAGCCTTCTGCCCTCAGCGCAAAAATGCAGGGGGTCGCAAACCTCCTTTGTTGCCAACGCCAGTGTCAGCACGGAAAGCTGCACCACCACCACCACCACCACCAAAAACAACACCAACAAAAACACGGACACCAACATCAAAAACAGCCGGATCACCACCAACACCAAAACCAATCCAAGGGGAAAACGAGGAAAGCTCTCCACCCCCAATTATACACATAGACAAAACAATAAACGCACACACAGACACAGAGACACTCACAACCACAGACCCTTTGTCTTCCAGCAGCGAAGATGAAGGAAAACCGAAAAGTGCCAAAAAAACAGAGAAAACTCACACAAAAAAAAAGCCCCAACAAAACGCAAAAATATACACAACAAAAAATACAGACACCACTAACGCAAACACTTCCCCAATAACCTCATCACCAACAGCAACTTCGACACCACCTCCACAATCTCCGAAAAGCAAACAACCTAAGCAAACACAAGTACAAATAAACACACTAATACCTGAAATTGCAGACACCATACCTACAACAAACACAGACATACCCGAAACAACACCACCAATACCATCACCACCACAGTCACCAAAACGAAAACAAATAAAACCATACCAACAAAATGTTAAAAACTTCGTGCTTGTCAGAAGGGCCAACGATAAACTGATGGCCCTCTTAGCACGAAGCGAGGACATTCAAGCAGAGGGGGAGATTTTTGAAATGAGCACATTTTGCGTGCCAGAAGATTTGCTTCTGGTCCGAATGTCACTCAATTCCTTCAAAGAAATTCGAGAGAGCTTTCCTCAAGACGTGGGAACCCCGAATGTGAAACACACATCAAGACTTTTAAAGGGGTTCCCAAAAGAAACCCCACCAACCATGGAGGTCCAACCACCCGACCTTCACAAGACCCCGGGAGGTAAGTAAACCTTCCCTCTCTCTCTTAGCTTACCAATATGGCCATATTAAGAGTAGGAATTTTAAATGTTTGCGGCCTGGGGTCACCTCAGGTCGCTGGAAAAGGATGTGATTGCCGCCAGCGAGACCAGAATTTCCGACACGCGCGCACTAGCCCCCATTTTCGACGACTATCAGATCTTCGCATCTGTTAGCAGACCGGGAATGGGGGATGGGGTGGCAGTGCTGTTTAGGAAAGGACTGGATCTCGAGGTAATGTCGATCTTCCGGGACCCAGACGGTAAGTTGGTGGTCTTGGATGTGAGCAGTAGCGAAGGTGGTGCCTTTAGACTGCTGGCCGTCTACGCCCCTACAGGAGCCGGACGACCGGACTTCTTTAGGCGCCTGGAGACCTTTTTGGGTACGTCTCGCCCTTTACTCTTAGCGGGGGACTGGAATGGCATCTTAGACGCACGCTGGGATTGTGTGGGAGTAGCTGATAGGAGCGGGGGGTGCAAAAGCCTCAAGCACCTACTCAGCCAGTTCCAACTGTCTGACAGGTATCGACTAGATTTCCCCAATGTGCCAGTATGGACATGGACCAACCGAATGGGGTCATCTAGACCGTATATAGACAGGATCTTCATTAGGAAAATAGATAGAAATAGTGTGGGCTACCCACTTTTTAAAACGGTCGCCTATTCAGATCACAAATTTGTGATCTGTACGGTCGACCTAAATAAAACGCGTAGGTTAGGACCGGGTTACTGGAAGCTGAACATGTCATTTCCGGCACGTAAGGCTTACAGGGACCGAGTCAACAGTTTAGTTAAGCAAAAGTTGACAGGGGGATCATCAACAACAGATGGTGGGGGGTTCTCAAAAGAGAGATTAGAGTAACTTCGATAGAGTTCAGCAAAGAACTAGCGTTAGAGAAAAATAGAAAGGAGGGGGAGCTGGTAGATAAGTTAGACGAGGCTATTTGTAGTGGCATTGCAACTGACGTGCTAGCGCCGAGAATGGCATTAGACCATTTCTTCAATGAGAAACACGAAGATTGCATTCTCATAGCTAAGGCGCGTGCGCTGAGAAACGAGGGAACGAAAGCTGTTAGATGGGCCCGCGTGGCGGAGGCGCAGCGTGGTAATAAAACAATTCGGTCTTTGGCGGACCGAGACGGACAAGAGATAAGCGATTCCAAGCGGATGTGTGAAGCCTTTCGCCAGCACTTTGCTTGGTTGTTCGGGGAGAGTAGCGAGTCAGAGAGAGTAGCGGATTTCAGTCCCTACCTTGACGGCTTGCCGCGCATCTCGACAGTCGACGCTGAGCGCTGCGAAAGGCCGATTACTTCAGCCGAAATACAGGACGCCCTTGTCGGCTGAATGAGGCGCAAGTCACCCGGTTTGGATGGCCTACCCTACGAGCTTTACGTAAATATGCCAGATTGTTCTCCGAACTCCTCGAAGCACTTTACTGCAACTGGCAGCAGAATAGGAGTATTCCCAGTTCTGTGAGCAGGGGAGTGGTGCCACTGATAAGGAAAGACGAGAACAAGGGGGATACATTAGACAACTTCAGGCCCATAACTCTGCTCAACACAGAGTTTAAGATTTTGGCCAAGGTGTTAGCAAAGAGATTGGCGCTTGTCGTCGAGGATTTGGTTGGGGAGGCGCAAACTTGCGCAATCCCAGCCAGGTCCATACACGACAATCTCCACCTCATGCGATACATCATAGAGAGGGTAGGGTGTAAACCTGGCTTCGGTGGGGCACTGATCAATTTAGATCAATTGAAAGCATTCGATAGGGTCGACCATCGGTATCTGGAGTTTGTCCTCAAAGCAGCTGGCTTCGGCCCTGTCTTCAGAAGCTGGATCGCTGCAATGCACAGCGGCACACGCTCGGTGTTCAAGTTTAATGGCCACCGCTCGGAACCATTTCGGCTCTCCTGATCGGTCCGTCAAGGGTGCCCTCTCTCTTCCCTTCTGTACGTATTGACTCTCGAGCCTTTACTGCGGAAGCTGGAGCTGTTGCAGGGCATCCCGCTCGAACCGGGACGTGAAAGGGCGGTGTCGGCTTATGTGGACGACATCACCGTGATGGTGCCGAACACCTCAGAAATCGAGGTGGTCGGCACCTTATTGAAGGAATATGAAAGGTTGACAGGAGCCAAACTTAACCCGGAAAAGTCGGCGGGCTTGCAGCTCGAAACCTGGAGAGACAAGCCCATGCCGTCCAACAGCGTCGTGGGGCGCTGGACGGACGGACCGATAAAGTTGCTCGGGGTTTGGTTCGGACCAGACCTCCAGGTGGAAAAGAATTGGGACGAGGTAACGAGCAGAGTAGCCAGTCTCACCCAAAAATGGGCTGGGAGGAAGCTATCACTGAAAGGTCGCGCGGAGGTGGCGAATGCGTACATCTCGTCCGTCATCTACTACCGCCTGACCGTCGTACCTTGCCCCCGTCCGCGCCACGTCAAGTTGGAACGGCTCCTCTTCAAATTCTTGTGGAGAGGACAAGTTCCGTTGGTGAGGCGGTCCATCTGCTGCCAGCACCCTCTACGCGGAGGGCTGGGCATGCCGTGGCTAACGATGCGCAGACATGCGTTGAGGCCGCGACATCTCCAGATATTCTGCCTCAAAGGTGAACAGGTGTGGTCGCCGTTTATCAGACGAGCCTTTCCGCAGCTCATTTCTTTGACTGAGCTGCAGTCCTGGGTCAAGAAGAGACCGAGACTGGGTGACTGGCACCTGGAATGTTGCCAGGCACTTACTGCCCTCTACCAAGCGGGCAATGCGATCAGTGGGACTTCCACTCTCGAGTTCTATAGACGATTAGTGGTGGGCAAGTGCGATGACGCGCTCGGAGAAGCTTTGGGCCTCGACGAAGTCGAACTGACCAGTCTGTACCGGAGGACTTTTGAGCCGGGAACGATGGACAATTTCCAGAAATCCCTCGCTTGGCAGTGCTACTGGGGGGCACTGCCGGTTCGGGATAAACTCTACAGGTACGGAAGTGCTGTCAGACGAACCTGCCCAAGATGCGCACAGAACGACGAAACCGTTCTGCATGTACTTGTCCAATGTCCGTGCATTACTGACTTGTGGAGTTATGTCGAACAGCTACTGTCGCGTGTGGAACGAATCCGGCTCTCGGCCGAGTCCATAGTGAAGATCGATCTACCGCCTTCCTTAGGTCAGGAAGAGCAGGAAATTTTCTTCTGTCTGGTGGCAATTGCGAAAGAGGTTATATGGCGGACCAGGTTAAAAGGACTGAAGACAGACACTTTTCTCTTCGACCAATCCCTCATCAACTTCTTGAAGTTTCACCTGGAAAGGAAGGTGAGGGTGGAGAGAGAAGTGCTCCCCCCCACCCCAGTACATTTGCTAAAAGGTGGATGAATGTGGCGAGAATGGCTTGTGTGAATGGGCCTACTCTGACCATGCGCCTATAGGCTAGCTAACTTGAGGAGAGGGGTGCTCTCCCTGGGTGCCCAAGAAGCGCAGGGTGGTTCAGAATTGGTGGGGTACCCGAGTCACCCCAGGGTCGTCCACCCCCTATCGGGGAATTTATTTTGTTATATTTATGCATAGTTTATTTTACATTTTTATATTTTCATTGTTAAATTAGTCTTGCCATTGTGCACTTTTACTCGACCTTATTGTAAACCCCCACTGTCCCTGTCTTTGTATTGTCCCCTACATGTCGGCCCTTGTGGCTAATAAATGAAATAATAATAATTATTATTATTGTTGTTGTTGTTGTTATTATTATTATTGTTATTATTATTATTTTTTCTCGTGCAATGGCCTTACTCGATAACGAGGGGGCAGCCATCATGTATGTATATCTCTTTCTCTTAATTTCGAGTATATTTTTTTGACCGGCCACCTTCCTGGTGGCAAGGTTGTAAAAGAAAAGAAATTGTCATCCCTTGAATCGCAAGAACGTTTTGCAAATTTTGAAGGCGCCAACTATCGCAGCCATTTGCAGACTATGAATTAGGGAGCTGCGCTTTTTGTCCGCAAATCCAAGTTCAGTCATACTTTGGTCCAATCGGGTTGGTATATAACCCGTAGCTCCAATAATGATGGGTATGAAGCTAAAGGTGTATCTTGGATACTGGATTTGTAAACTCCTCATCAATGGTCCGTAGATGTCCTCCTTCTCCTGTATTTTTCTGAAACGTTTACATCAAGTGGGCAGCTGATCTCCACAACAGAACACGTTTTCAATGTGTGGTCCCAAACAACAATATCAGGCCGGTTGTGCTTTAATTTGGTGGCAGTTTTTATTTTCAGGTTCCATCAGTATTCCTTAGTGCCATCTGTCTCAATATATTCTTCCTCGTTTGTTGTTAATTTTGTTTTCCGAAGTGCGTTCCAGATGGTTCTAGCTATCCCATCGTGCCTCATGGGGAGGTAGTAGCGAGATGACATTCTTTCGCAGCTGGCAACAATGTGGCTTACATCCTCAATCTTTGTTTTACATAGCCTACATTTATTGTCAGCTGCTGGCCATCCTCTTTTGTGCAGCAGATATTTGGTAGGGAGTTCTTGTTCCTGTATTGCATAGAGATATCCCTCAAGGTGTGATGTCATAAACTTGTCGGAACTCCATGCCAGGCTTTTTGAGTGGTTTATCCCCTCTATGGTCTGTGTTTTACGTCTCAAGTATCCATGCACAACTTTTTCTGTAAATTGGTCAATTTTTTCATCTTGTTTGAACATTGAATAGGATCTTCCGATTTCTCTGGGTGAGAGATTTATATCAGGCTTTATTCCATATCTCTCCTCCAGATCAGTCGCTATTCTAATGATATTTTTTTTTCGTGCTCATAAACCTTTTCCCTCTGTTGAAGGTGTTGCTTCAGTGTTAATATGCGGGTCTCATATGTTGTTAATATTGATTTTAGACCCCGGCCACCTTCCTTGCGTGAGAAGTATAGCCTATCCACATCACTATTGATGTTAAAGTTCCCAGCAACACTGAGAAGTTTGCGAGTTCTAACATCCATCTCACTTAGTTCTTGCAATGACCAGTTC
The DNA here is from genome assembly GCA_964016885.1 of Eledone cirrhosa. Classification (NCBI taxonomy): domain Eukaryota; kingdom Metazoa; phylum Mollusca; class Cephalopoda; order Octopoda; family Eledonidae; genus Eledone; species Eledone cirrhosa. The sequence goes on along the minus strand of OZ024740.1, from coordinate 441,583,725 downwards.
AGCAGGCCAAATGTTGGCGTTAGAATTGGCACAGCATAAGTATTGTGGGCAATGTATTTGTTGTACGCTGACAGTTCTGATGACCATATTTTCTTTACTCTTCTGAGGTATTCAGTTCTGGTTCTCTCCTTATTTATGGGTCCATCATATCTGACATTCTCATCCTGTCCTAGATATCTGTAGTTGTCACCTGACTGTAGAGGTTGTATTGTCAGGCCGTTCATCTCTAGATTTCTAAAGGAGGGCACAGCTCTTCCACGTTTTACTGCCAAATATGCACACTTGGACTCACCAAATTTCATTTTGATGTCTGTTGAAAATTGTGTAATGAGGTCCAATTGTTTCTTGATGTCATTGATATTTGTCCCATACAACTTCAGGTCATCAACAAAGAAAAGATGGGAGATACTTCTGGACCCACTTCTTTGTCCACCTTGTTTCCTGAGTAGGTAAGATAGTGGATTCAGTGAGAGAACGAAGAGTAGCACTGACAAGCTATCACCCTGAAAGATGCCCTTCTGGTAATGTATCTTATCAGTCTAAACTTGCTCCTTCTCATATCTAAGGATCAAATTGATGTACCAGTTCTTGGTGAGGCGTTCAACAGCAGCTACCAATGGTTGAGGGACATTGGCTAACTGTAGAGCCTTAATAATCCACAGATGAGGTACACTATCAAATGCTTTTTGATAGTCCAGCCACAACCACAGTCATGTTTCTGCGATTCTTTGCTGTTTTTTCCTGAATCATTTTATTAGTTAGTAGGTGATCTATGCAAACCCACACCTCCCTCTTTCCACCAGCTTGCTCAGGTGTTATGATGTTGTTGGTAGCACAGTGATCCTGTAAGAACAGGTTAAGGCACCCAGTATATAATTTATAAATGATGTTTTGGCAGGCTATTGGGCGGTAATTTTTAGCAAGGGTGGTGTGGCTATTTTTGGGAATGAGGAGAGTAGTGGCAGTTGATAACCATCTGGGCAGTTCTTGTGTGCCTTTAATGGTTTCTGTAAACAGCCGTATGAGATCTTGCCGATAGAAAGTGAAATTCTTCAACCAGTATCCTGTAATGAGGTCTGGGCTTGGCGATTTCTTATTCGACATTTTCTGCAGAGCTGTTTCCAGTATTGACCCATCTATGTCATATTGTTTTATCTGGACATGTTGGCAGTAGTTCTGTTCCAGTTCTTTTAGTCAATTAGTTTATCTGTTGAATCCGTCATCCGTTTCCCATACAGATCTCCAGTAGCTCTCAACCTGTTCTTTTGAAGGGGTGTCATTTACAGGGATTGAGCTTTTGCCACCGAAGCTGCGATAAACTGATTTATGTATGTATGTATGTATGTATGTATGTATGTATGTATGTATGTATGTATGTATGTATGTATGTATGTATGTATGTATGTATGTATGTATGTAAGTGTGTGTGTGTGTGTGTGTGTGTATATATGTATGTTTATATGTAAATAGTAGTTTCTGATTTAGGCCCAAGGCCGAAAATTTTGGGCAAGGGAAAGTTGATTAAATCGACCCCAGTGCATTACTGGTACTTTATTTTATCGACTACGTAAATATGAAAGGCAAAGCTTACCGCGGCGGAATTTGAACTCAGAACGTAAAGGGTCATAACTCTATGCCGTAAAGCATGGTGTCCAACGCTCCACAGATACTGCCAATCCACCGCCCTAATTTATGTAAATAATAATTGTTTCTACTTTTGGCACAAGGCCAGCAATTACCCCAGTACATTACTGGTACTTTATTTTATCGACCCCGTAAGGATGAAAGGCAAAGTTAACCTCGTTTGGATTTGAACTAAGACTGTAACTCCACCATTTCAATCTCAGAAAATAGTTGAAAAAAAGAATCTGAGTTATTTCCCTTGTATAACAAATGCAGTCGGTTTTCAATTTGCTAGATATAGCAGCCAAATCTTCCCTCAAATCATTCACCCTACTGCGACACGGCTGGAACAAGCTTCAACCACAGGCATATACAGGCATACAGACACATAGTCATACACACACACACATACATAAACATACACACACGTACACATATTTTGTGTTTATGTTTAAACTCATCTTTAGGTAAGGTAAACCAGTAATTAATACCAATAATATTTAACTGACTATATATGACTGTTTATATGACTGACTGTATATATGACTGTTTATATGACTGACTGTATATATGACTGTTTATATCACTGTCTGTATATATGACTGTTTATATGACTGACTGTATATATGACTGTTTATATGACTGACTGTATATATGACAGTTTATAAGACTGACTGTATATATGACTGTTTATATGACTGTTTATATGACTGACTTTATATATGACTGTTTATATGACTGATTGTATATATGACTGTTTATATGACTTGATAATATATGACTGTTTATATGACTTGATAATATATCTATGACTATATATAGAGCGGTTTTAAATTAAATGGTTGTATATAGTACCGTAATAGAGCGGTTGTACAGTCAATAGTAATCTATCACTCTATGTGTTCCAACCGAGAGACTGCGGCCATTCTGGGGCACCACCATTTTTGCTACAGTTTCTGTAGCCAGCCTATCCTGGTTAGCCATTGACACAAAAGGGAGTTTGTTGTTCTTATATGTACCTCATCTCCTGCTGTGGGTTCATCGTTTTATAATTTTCCAAAAATTGTGGAACCCGTATTTCTATTTTGCGGACAATTGCCCTTCATATATATTTTATTAAAACATTAAATCAACCTAAAATCAAGGAAGTATGGTTGGAAGACGGCGAGCGAAGTTTAGAATTGAAATAGAAATAAGAATTTCACCGTAACATTGATTACATAATATATTCTAATAATGGGGCATATAAACCCACTGAACTGGAAAAGATGTCAGCACACACTAAAATTATTGCAGAGAGATTATTTTTATATCATTCATAACATATATTAAAAGTCATTTTATCTCACAGAACTGCCGCATATTTTGGCGGTACTTTGATGTTACTCAGACCTACTTAGCAAAACCTGTTTCTTTTATAGTGGCCCTTCTGTTGCAGGTATTCGGATCAGGTGTTCTCAATATTTTGATGCCCTGCTTCTCACTACACAACTAACTGTGGGTTTCTTATTCTAGCCCCTAAACATAAATATAGGTTTTCTTAATTAGCAATGAAACTAAGAAATATACCACTCAGTGTCACTTGAGAATTAAATCAAACGAAATGCATACTGTTGTAAAATATATGGAAAGCTTACATAGAAACTGTTGTAAAATATATGGAAAGCCTTAAATGGAAACTGTTGTAAAATATATGGAAAGCTTAAATGGAAACTGTTGTAAAATATATGGAAAGATTAAATGGAAACTGTTGTAAAATATATGGAAAGCCTTAAATGGAAACTGTTGTAAAATATATGGAAAGCTTAAATGGAAACTGTTGTAAAATATATGGAAAGATTAAATGGAAACTGTTGTAAAATATATGGAAAGATTAAATGGAAACTGTTGTAAAATATATGGAAAGCCTTAAATGGAAACTGTTGTAAAATATATGGAAAGCTTAAATAGAAACTGTTGTAAAATATATGGAAAGATTAAATGGAAACTGTTGTAAAATATATGGAAAGCCTTAAATGGAAACTGTTGTAAAATATATGGAAAGCTTAAATGGAAACTCTTGTAAAATATATGGAAAGCTTAAATGGAAACTGTTGTAAAATATATGGAAAGCTTAAATGGAAAGTGTTGTAAAATATATGGAAAGCCTTAAATGGAAACTGTTGTAAAATATATGGAAAGCCTTAAATGGAAACTGTTGTAAAATATATGGAAAGCTTAAATGGAAACTGTTGTAAAATATATGGAAAGCTTAAATGGAAACTGTTGTAAAATATATGGAAAGCTTAAATGGAAACTGTTGTAAAATATATGGAAAGCCTTAAATGGAAACTGTTGTAAAATATATGGAAAGCTTAAATGGAAACTGTTGTAAAATATATGGAAAGCTTAAATGGAAACTGTTGTAAAATATATGGAAAGCTTAAATGGAAACTGTTGTAAAATATATGGAAAGCCTTAAATGGAAACTGTTGTAAAATATATGGAAAGCTTAAATGGAAACTGTTGTAAAATATATGGAAAGCCTTAAATGGAAACTGTTGTAAAATATATGGAAAGCCTTAAATGGAAACTGTTGTAAAATATATGGAAAGCTTAAATGGAAACTGTTGTAAAATATATGGAAAGCTTAAATGGAAACTGTTGTAAAATATATGGAAAGCTTAAATGGAAACTGTTGTAAAATATATGGAAAGCCTTAAATGGAAACTGTTGTAAAATATATGGAAAGCTTAAATGGAAACTGTTGTAAAATATATGGAAAGCCTTAAATGGAAACTGTTGTAAAATATATGGAAAGCCTTAAATGGTAACTGTTGTAAAATATATGGAAAGCTTAAATGGAAACTGTTGTAAAATATATGGAAAGATTAAATGGAAACTGTTGTAAAATATATGGAAAGCCTTAAATGGAAACTGTTGTAAAATATATGGAAAGCCTTAAATGGAAACTGTTGTAAAATATATGGAAAGCTTAAATGGAAACTGGTGTAAAATATATGGAAAGCTTAAATGGAAACTGTTGTAAAATATATGGAAAGCTTAAATGGAAACTGTTGTAAAATATATGGAAAGCTTAAATGGAAACTGTTGTAAAATATATGGAAAGCCTTAAATGGAAACTGTTGTAAAATATATGGAAAGCCTTAAATGGAAACTGTTGTAAAATATATGGAAAGCTTAAATGGAAACTGTTGTAAAATATATGGAAAGCTTAAATGGAAACTGTTGTAAAATATATGGAAAGCTTAAATGGAAACTGTTGTAAAATATATGGAAAGCCTTAAATGGAAACTGTTGTAAAATATATGGAAAGCCTTAAATGGAAACTGTTGTAAAATATATGGAAAGCTTAAATGGAAACTGTTGTAAAATATATGGAAAGCCTTAAATGGAAACTGTTGTAAAATATATGGAAAGCCTTGAATGGAAACTGTTGTAAAATATATGGAAAGCTTAAATGGAAACTGTTGTAAAATATATGGAAAGCTTAAGTGGAAACTGTTGTAAAATTTATGGAAAGCTTAAATGGAAACTGTTGTAAAATATATGGAAAGCTTAAATGGAAACTGTTGTAAAATATATGGAAAGCCTTAAATGGAAACTGTTGGAAAATATATGGAAAGCTTAAATGAAAACTGTTGTCAAATATATGGAAAGCTTTAAATGAAAACTGTTGTCAAATATATGGAAAGCCTTAAATGAAAACTGTTGTCAAATATATGGAAAGCCTTAAATGTATCAATTAGATTTCGGAAAACGACACATTTTTTTTATTATTGTTTGTGGCCTACATGAAGGCACGTGGCTTGGTGGATAGGGAGTTGGATATTCAGTGGTGAGGTTGTGATTTCGATTCCCTGACCAAGTGATGCATTATCTCCTTCAACAAGACATCTTATTACACGTTGCACTTTCTACCAGTTACGATCGAAGGACTAATAGAAACATCGTTTCCTTGGTTTGATTTGACGTGTTCTACCTCACTTTATACCAAGGAAAATAACTCATTCAGTATAATGAATAATCTCCCTTGTAATATATAGTTATAGATAATACAAATTCTCGCACCACTAGAAGCAACTTGTTTATTTTAATCCAATTATATCTTCAATATGAGAAATAGTCAACACAAGTAAAATATGCATGCTTTGGTTAAATTGAATAAATATGTTTAAAATATGTTTAATTAATCGTTATAAATAGTAGAAATATTTTAAAAATTCCTTTCAGAAACATTAATAAAAAAAACATATATTAAGATTTATTTTAGGAAGGGAAGCATGTGGTTAGAATGTCTGAGGAAAGAATCTCCGAATTGAGATATCACAGCTCTGATACTACAGACATGTAGTTAGAATGTCTCAGGAAAGAATCTCCGATACTATGGGTATGTGGTTAGAATGTCTCGGGAAAGAATCACTGGACAGATTTTACGGGGAAATCCAACAGAAGCAGGAGACCCTTGGATATACTCCGAGGAAGAGGGTAGAATAACATCCATGAGCTTGGCTGGTCTCGCTTGGGGATTCAACCAGATCAGTTTGGAGACGGTTGCTTGTGACAGGATCTGCTGGAAGGAGTGTTTGGGGACTCTGCCCCTACGGCACTCAGGAACAAGTGAGAGAAGAAGAAGAAGAAGAAGAAGAAGAAGAAGAAGAAGAAGAAGAAGAACAAGAACAAGAAGAAGAATGGAAGCACAATGTGTGCAACAGCTGAAGACAACGAATGACCTGGTGGTGTTGATAATCTCCAAAACGAAGTAGTTACGAAAAGAACTTCTTAACGACACAGCCAAACATGTCTCCACACATTACAGTATTTAAGCTGAGGCTGGAAGACTCTAACAAACTCCTCCCATAACTTGTTGTGGCGAAGAATGTACTGTTCATTAAATAGAAATTATATTGAAATAAAAATAGAAGTTTCGCCGTAACATTGACTATATAGTCTAATAACGGGGCCTATAGACCCATTGAGCAGGAAAAGATGTCTGCTGATATCTTTTCCAGTTCAGTGGGTCTATAGGCCCCGTTATTAGACTATATTATGTAGTCAATGTTACGGTGAAACTTCTATTTATATTTCAATTGGAAACTTCGTTCCAAACAGACTTCCAGAAATTATATTGTTTGTGGTTTTGAAACCAAGTTCTCTACCAAGTTCTCTACCAAATCTTCGTCAATTTCTTCCTTTCTCTCCAATAGATGATGTCAAGTAATATAGTTTACCGAAGGCGATCGGAAAGAAATCATAGTTAAATAAATCAAATCACTCAATGCGTTAGTAGAGAATATATATATTTATTTTATATAAAAATGACTACTACATTTCTGACGATTTCATACGAATGAAACAGTTCTAGCCCCGTAAAAGCCATATATATATATATAGGTGCAAATCCTATGGTCATAGAAAGTTTCCCTCCGACGCACAAGTCCGGGCAAGGTTGTTTGTGGAAGACCAGGCATATATATATATATATGTATATATATTTATTAAAATAACAGATTACAGATTAAGCAAAGAATCGCCGCTTTCACCCTTAACGGGATCTTCTGAAACTAACAAAGTCAATCTGTAAACGCAGAAGTGGATATTTCAAAAAACGTTGCAACCGGAGAAAGACAGGAAGACGATACTTTGGTTCGTGGAAACGTTCCCTGGCAAAGAACGGGAAAAAACGAATATAATACGTCATTAATAGGAGCGGTGAAAAACAATTACACGCAAAGACAGAACCACGTTTACGGTATAAAAGAAGTCGTAGACTAATGTTCTCTTAGGTGGTTCATAGAGACGTTCTCTGGCAATGAACGGAGAAAACGAAGATAATACGTAATATGTGGAGCGTCGAGAACAATTGCATGCAAAGACAAAACCACGTAAATGGTATAGCAGAAGTCGTAGACTAAATTCTAACTAGGAGACCGAAGGATTCTCTGCTTCAGAGTTAAGAATAAAGTAAATAAAATACAATACAGAAGTAATTGATATTAAATAAATACATACACCCATCCAATTACGTACATACACAGGCATACGCGAAAACAATCGCCATAGGTATACAAACCACGCACATATAAATTTGTGTGTGTGTGTGTGTGTGTGTGTGTGTGTGTGTGTGTGTGTGTGTGTGTGCGTGTATACACATAAATAAGTAATTAAATAAACGTATATAAATAAATAAATACGTATATAACAAGCGCACACACATACCTACATGTAAATACACAAATGTTCGGAGACGTACGTCAACCAAAACACGAAGTACACATATACACACACCCAACATACGTACGAACCCGCATACTCACACAGACGCAAAATCCCGTAAACACATAACCAAAAGCATATGTACCAGAATATATAAAAATATACGCCATAACATATACAATCAAATATACGTACGAGAAAGTAAACGTACCTTCACAAAACATACAGGTAATATATACTTACCTATGCAAATAAGTAATGGTATAAACATAACATATACTTAGCTACCACATCAAGACGTAAAATATCCACGTATAGATCGTACTATCCGTTAGGTATAACGTGGGGCTGTAATACAGGAAAGCTTTGTGCAATTTATGTTTACAAGCCGAAATTGCCTCAGATTTTTTGTTTAAGATGTGGCCTGTGGCGTAGAGTATTTCCAGGGCTTCAGCGGCGCAGAGGTCACATGGTCTTTTATTTCCGTTATACGATCTAGCCCTAGCTAGGATCTCCCAGTGTAACTTATATTGGGTGGTCTTGGCACTCATCTTGGAATTTTAGTCTACGACTTCTGCTATACCATTTACGTGGTTTTGTCTTTGCGAGCAATTCTCCACGCTCCACATATGACGTAATATCTTCGTTTTTTCCGTTCATTGCCAGAGAACGTCTCTATGAACCACCTAAGAGAACATTAGTCTGCGACTTCTTTTATACCATAAACGTGGTTTTGTCTTTGCGCGTAATTGTTTTTCACCGCTCCTATTAATGACGTATTATATTCGTTTTTTCCCGTTCTTTGCCAGGGAACGTTTCCACGAACCAAAGTATCGTCTTCCTGTCTTTCTCCGGTTGCAACGTTTTTTGAAATATCCACTTCTGCGTTTACAGATTGACTTTGTTAGTTTCAGAAGATCCCGTTAAGGGTGAAAGCAGCGATTCTTTGCTTAAACTTTAATCTGTTATTTTAATAAATATATATATATATATATATATATATATATATATATATATATATATATATATATATGTTTGTATGTGTTTTCTCTTTCTCTTAATTTCGAGTATATTTTTTTGACCGGCCACCCTCCTGGTGGCAAGGTTGTAAAAGAAAAGAAATTGTCATCCCTTGAATCGCAAAAATGTTTTGCAAATTTTGAAGGTGCCAGCTATCGCAGCCATTTGCAGACTATGAATTATGTATGTATGTATGTATGTATGTATGTATGTATGTATGTATGTATGTATGTATGTATGTATGTATGTATGTATGTATGTATGTATGTATGTATGTATGCATGTATGTATGTAAAAGTTATACAGAAATAACACAATGGAAGGGATATATTAGGTTAACGCTTGATATATCAGGAAGAGGGTCTTAACGTTTCGGACGCTAGTCCTTCATCAGAAGAAAGAACGAGAAATAAGATAGATTGAGGGGACGAGCGGGTTGGAATTGAAAAAAATGTCCTTAGATGAAAATTTGGTGAAGATGAGGTTGGAAAGATGCAACGGGGATGGGATGTATATAGGAGGGAGAGGTTGGAGGAAGCGATTGAGAGTAGAATGGAGCTGGCGGAGAAATGATTTGAGATTGGCCAATGAAAAGAGTCAGGACCCCAACAGCTGAACTCCGGCCGTTTCGACTTTTATATAAACTCACTCTACAGACTTGAGTTGATCCATACCTTGGATATATCTACCAAGTTATTACCACTATATATATATATATATATAAATATATATACGTACATACATATATGTATACAGATGTACAGTAGTATGTATATATATATACATACATGCACTCATATGCACACATATTAACGGCTGAGCAGCCTAATTTGCATATCGAGTGAGTTAATCGGCCGGGTGCACCGAAAACGATAAACGGAAAAAATGAAACGAAATTTCATTTCTCACTCTCAGTACGGCTGTTACTTAAATATAAGTATGTATACGTACATAAATATATGTATACAGACGTACAGTAGTATATATATATATATATATATATATATACATACATGCACACACATATATGTAGGTATGCATTCACCGAACATTTATGTACGTATACATACTTATATTTAAGTAACAGCCGTACTGAGAGTGAGAAATGAAATTTCGTTTCATTTTTTTCCGTTTATATATATATATATATATATATATATATATATATATATATATATATATATATTGACTTTTGAAGCGATGAGAATATATGTAACTTTATAAGTATAAAGAAAGTGTCCAAGCACAGAAATGGTATAAAGATTCCTTATAAAATAGGGTGAACAAACTTAAAAGACGGGGAAAGAATTTGCCAACTACCGCTGTGAGGAATTGAACCCCGTATCTTCCAGATATCATCTAGCCACTAGCTGGAAGATACGGGGTTCAATTCCTCACAGCGGTAGTTGGCAAATCCTTTCCCCGTCTTTTAAGGTTGTTCACCCTATTTTATAAGGAATCTTTATACCATTTCTGTGCTTGGACACTTTCTTTATACTTATAAAATTAAATATGCACACACACACACACACACACACACACACACACACACACACACACACACATATATATATATATCATTAGTTGTTTGTAGGGGAAAATATGAAAATAAATGATATTAAAAATAGTGTCTGACAAATGATTGAATAAACCTAGCCGGAAGGATATTATATTGATATTTAATGAAATCCATAAAGCAGGAAAGATGATAAATGTTTCAAAGTTGAATGTTTAGAATATGAGTTTCAAAAACTGGGAGTTTATTTTGTCAACCCCGGAAGGATGATAGGGAGACCCGAGCAAAATTTAAAATGGAGGATTTATTAAGTTATGCAATGTGATACGGAGAGGATATGGCGGGGGTGATAAATGTTTCAGTATTTCCTTTATAATAAAACTAGGATTATTTACCTTAGCCATCGTATTTCGATTATCTCTTAAATAAATGTTCGCTATAATATGTGTACTGACGGTAGAGATATATTTTGAGTTTCTTCTACTAAAAGTGATATCGTGAGATTTCGAGAGGTTTTCAAGGAAACTGGCTTCCAGTTGCAAAGTAAGGCTAAAATGCAGTGGGGCGGGTACGATGCATCGGCTATCTCTGAATATTAGTGTATGCATGTCAGTCCGACCCCCCCCTCTCTCTCTCTCTCTCTCTCTCTATATATATATATATATATATATATACGAGTGGAAGGTTAGTAAAATCAAAGTTGTCGGCCAACATCCGCGAAAAATCAGTTCAGAGTTTGTTCGAAGCACTCAATAAGAATGTATCGATAAATCGATAGGTTATATATTAACATACGTTAAATAGCATGATAAATTGAAAACTGTGGTTTAGGGGACAAAGCCACAGAAGCCCCACACCAACGAAAATACAATCAGGTCAAATAACAAAGCTGGACCGTATCGAACGATATTATACAATATCCTCCATTGCACAATATGCAAGTTTTTGATATATATATATATATATTTGATATATATATATATATATATTGAGAGAGAGAGAGAGAGAGAGAGAGAGAGAGAGAGAGAGAGAGAATTAACTATTTGTACAAAATAATTAAATAAATAAAAGTAACACTATGTGTCCTCCAGGCTGACTAGCTCTCAGTAGCCCAGAGAACACTATGTGTCCTCCAGGTTGACTGGCTCTCAGTATCCCAGAGAACACTATGTGTCCTCCAGGTTGACTGGCTCTCAGTAACCCAGAGAACATTATGTGTCCTCCAGGTTGACTGGCACTCAGTAACCCAGAGAACACTATGTGTCCTCCAGGTTGACTGGCTCTCAGTAACCCAGAGAACATTATGTGTCCTCCAGGTTGACTGGCACTCAGTAACCCAGAGAACATTATGTGTCCTCCAGGTTGACTGGCACTCAGTAACCCAGAGAACATTATGTGTCCTCCAGGTTGACTGGCACTCAGTAACCCAGAGAACACTATGTGTCCTCCAGGTTGACTGGCTCTCAGTAACCCAGAGAACATTATGTGTCCTCCAGGTTGACTGGCTCTCAGTAACCCAGAGAACACTATGTGTCCTCCAGACTGACTGGCTCTCAGTAGCCCAGAGAACATTATGTGTCCTCCAGGTTGACTGGCTCTCAGTAACTCAGAGAGCACTATGTGTCCTCCAGGTTGACTGGCTCTCAGTAGCCCAGAGAACACTGTGTCCTCCAGGTTGACTGGCACTCAGTATCCCAGAGAACACTATGTGTCCTCCAGACTGACTGGCTCTCAGTATCCCAGAGAACACTATGTGTCCTCCAGGTTGACTGGCTCTCAGTAACCCAGAGAACACTATGTGTCCTCCAGACTGACTGGCTCTCAGTAACCCAGAGAACACTAAGTGTCCTCCAGGTTGACTGGCTCTCAGTAACCCAGAGAGCACTATGTGTCCTCCAGGTTGACTGGCTCTCAGTAACCCAGAGAACACTATGTGTCCTCCAGGTTGACTGGCTCTCAGTAGCCCAGAGAACACTATGTGTCCTCCAGGTTGACTGGCTCTCAGTAACCCAGAGAGCACTATGTGTCCTCCAGGTTGACTGGCTCTCAGTAACCCAGAGAACACTATGTGTCCTCCAGGTTGACTGGCTCTCAGTATCCCAGAGAACACTATGTGTCATCCAGGTTGACTGGCTCTCAGTAGCTCAGAGAACACTATGTGTCCTCCAGACTGACTGGCACTCAGTAGCCCAGAGAACACTATGTGTCATCCAGACTGACTGGCTCTCAGTAGCCCAGAGAACACTATGTGTCCTCCAGGTTGACTGGCTCTCAGTAACCCAGAGAGCACTATGTGTCCTCCAGGTTGACTGGCTCTCAGTAGCTCAGAGAACACTATGTGTCATCCAGGTTGACTGGCTCTCAGTAACCCAGAGAACACTATGTCTCCTCCAGGTTGACTGGCTCTCAGTATCCCAGAGAACACTATGTGTCCTCCAGGTTGACTGGCTCTCAGTATCCCAGAGAACACTATGTGTCCTCCAGGTTGACTGGCTCTCAGTATCCCAGAGAACACTATGTGTCCTCCAGGTTGACTGGCTCTCAGTATCCCAGAGAACACTATGTGTCATCCAGGTTGACTGGCTCTCAGTAGCTCAGAGAACACTATGTGTCCTCCAGACTGACTGGCTCTCAGTAACCCAGAGAGCACTATGTGTCCTCCAGGTTGACTGGCTCTCAGTAGCCCAGAGAACACTATGTGTCCTCCAGACTGACTGGCTCTCAGTAACCCAGAGAGCACTATGTGTCCTCCAGGTTGACTGGCTCTCAGTATCCCAGAGAACACTATGTGTCCTCCAGGTTGACTGGCTCTCAGTAACCCAGAGAACACTATGTGTCCTCCAGGTTGACTGGCTCTCAGTATCCCAGAGAACACTATGTGTCCTCCAGGTTGACTGGCACTCAGTAACCCAGAGAACACTATGTGTCCTCCAGGTAGACTGGCTCTCAGTAACCCAGAGAACACTATGTGTCCTCCAGGTTGACTGGCTCTCAGTAACCCAGAGAACACTATGTGTCCTCCAGACTGACTGGCTCTCAGTAACCCAGAGAGCACTATGTGTCCTCCAGGTTGACTGGCTCTCAGTATCCCAGAGAACACTATGTGTCCTCCAGGTTGACTGGCTCTCAGTAACCCAGAGAACACTATGTGTCCTCCAGGTTGACTGGCTCTCAGTATCCCAGAGAACACTATGTGTCCTCCAGGTTGACTGGCACTCAGTAACCCAGAGAACACTATGTGTCCTCCAGGTAGACTGGCTCTCAGTAACCCAGAGAACACTATGTGTCCTCCAGGTTGACTGGCTCTCAGTAACCCAGAGAACACTATGTGTCCTCCAGGTAGACTGGCTCTCAGTAGCCCAGAGAACACTATGTGTCCTCCAGGTTGACTGGCTCTCAGTAACCCAGAGAACACTATGTGTCCTCCAGGTTGACTGGCTCTCAGTAACCCAGAGAACACTATGTGTCCTCCAGGTTGACTGGCTCTCAGTAACCCAGAGAACACTATGTGTCCTCCAGGTTGACTGGCTCTCAGTAACCCAGAGAGCACTATGTGTCCTCCAGGTTGACTGGCTCTCAGTAACCCAGAGAGCACTATGTGTCCTCCAGGTTGACTGGCTCTCAGTAACCCAGAGAACACTATGTGTCCTCCAGGTTGACTGGCTCTCAGTAACCCAGAGAACACTATGTGTCCTCCAGGTTGACTGGCTCTCAGTAACCCAGAGAACACTATGTGTCCTCCAGACTGACTGGCTCTCAGTATCCCAGAGAACACTATGTGTCCTCCAGGTTGACTGGCTCTCAGTAACCCAGAGAACACTATTTGTCCTCCAGGTTGACTGGCTCTCAGTAACCCAGAGAACACTATGTGTCCTCCAGGTTGACTGGCTCTCAGTAGCCCAGAGAGCACTATGTGTCCTCCAGGTTGACTGGCTCTCAGTAACCCAGAGAACACTATTTGTCCTCCAGGTTGACTGGCTCTCAGTAACCCAGAGAACACTATTTGTCCTCCAGGTTGACTGGCTCTCAGTATCCCAGAGAACACTATGTGTCCTCCAGGTTGACTGGCTCTCAGTAACCCAGAGAACACTATTTGTCCTCCAAGTTGACTGGCTCTCAGTAACCCAGAGAACACTATGTGTCCTCCAGGTTGACTGGCTCTCAGTAGCCCAGAGAGCACTATGTGTCCTCCAGGTTGACTGGCTCTCAGTAACCCAGAGAACACTATTTGTCCTCCAGGTTGACTGGCTCTCAGTAACCCAGAGAACACTATTTGTCCTCCAGGTTGACTGGCTCTCAGTAACCCAGAGAACACTATGTGTCCTCCAGGTTGACTGGCACTCAGTAACCCAGAGAGCACTATGTGTCCTCCAGGTTGACTGGCTCTCAGTAACCCAGAGAACACTATTTGTCCTCCAGGTTGACTGGCTCTCAGTAGCCCAGAGAACACTATGTGTCCTCCAGGTTGACTGGCTCTCAGTAACCCAGAGAACACTATTTGTCCTCCAGGTTGACTGGCTCTCAGTAGCCCAGAGAACACTATGTGTCCTCCAGACTGACTGGCTCTCAGTAACCCAGAGAACACTATGTGTCCTCCAGGTTGACTGGCTCTCAGTAACCCAGAGAGCACTATGTGTCCTCCAGACTGACTGGCTCTCAGTAACCCAGAGAGCACTATGTGTCCTCCAGGTTGACTGGCTCTCAGTAACCCAGAGAACACTATGTGTCCTCCAGGTTGACTGGCTCTCAGTAACCCAGAGAACACTATGTGTCCTCCAGGTTGACTGGCACTCAGTATCCCAGAGAACACTGTGTCCTCCAGGTTGACTGGCTCTCAGTAACCCAGAGAACACTATGTGTCCTCCAGACTGACTGGCTCTCAGTAACCCAGAGAACACTATGTGTCCTCCAGGATGACTGGCTCTCAGTAACCCAGAGAACACTATGTGTCCTCCAGGCTGACTGGCTCTCAGTAACCCAGAGAGCACTATGTGTCCTCCAGGCTGACTGGCTCTCAGTAACCCAGAGAACACTATGTGTCCTCCAGGTTGACTGGCACTCAGTAGCCCAGAGAACACTATGTGTCCTCCAGGCTGACTGGCTCTCAGTAACCCAGAGAACACTATGTGTCCTCCAGGCTGACTGGCTCTCAGTAACCCAGAGAACACTATGTGTCCTCCAGGTTGACTGGCACTCAGTAGCCCAGAGAACACTATGTGTCCTCCAGACTGACTGGCTCTCAGTAACCCAGAGAACACTATGTGTCCTCCAGACTGACTGGCTCTCAGTAACCCAGAGAACACTATGTGTCCTCCAGGTTGACTGGCTCTCAGTATCCCAGAGAACACTATGTGTCCTCCAGACTGACTGGCTCTCAGTAACCCAGAGAACACTATGTGTCCTCCAGGTTGACTGGCTCTCAGTATCCCAGAGAACACTATGTGTCCTCCAGACTGACTGGCTCTCAGTAACCCAGAGAACACTATGTGTCCTCCAGACTGACTGGCTCTCAGTAGCCCAGAGAACACTATGTGTCCTCCAGGTTGACTGGCTCTCAGTATCCCAGAGAACACTATGTGTCCTCCAGACTGACTGGCTCTCAGTAACCCAGAGAACACTATGTGTCCTCCAGGCTGACTGGCTCTCAGTAACCCAGAGAACACTATGTGTCCTCCAGGCTGACTGGCTCTCAGTAACCCAGAGAACACTATGTGTCCTCCAGGCTGACTGGCTCTCAGTATCCCAGAGAACACTATGTGTCATCCAGGTTGACTGGCTCTCAGTAACCCAGAGAACACTATGTGTCCTCCAGACTGACTGGCTCTCAGTAGCCCAGAGAACACTATGTGACATCCAGGCTGACTGGCTCTCAGTAACCCAGAGAACACTATGTGTCCTCCAGGTTGACTGGCTCTCAGTATCCCAGAGAACACTATGTGTCATCCAGACTGACTGGCTCTCAGTATCCCAGAGAACACTATGTGTCATCCAGACTGACTGGCTCTCAGTAGCCCAGAGAACACTATGTGACATCCAGGCTGACTGGCTCTCAGCAGATTCCGTGAAGATTATTCATTTTATTATTCACCAAAGAATTGCCAAGGCTTCGTATTTTTAATGGCAAAATCAATCATTTACACAATATATAATAATATTCAATTATATACACAACATGGAAGACATCAATGAAATGAATTGACCAAAATTTAACGCAAGTAACTTTAATTTAATAAAAGGATGTTACTTCAAATATCAAGTTTAATATTGTTAATATTTGTCTTGGTGTGTAGTCGGTAATATTTATGATCTGAAATAAGTAATCATAGAAGATTTAAAAAGATCACAAGAAATGATCCTTAATGATCCTTAATCTTCTTTTTCACTGTTTAGGGAAAGACAGAACTGAAGGACCTTTTCAGGAAACCCAAGACTTGTGAGGTAAAAGAAGACAGGCATCCTCAACTCAAACATCTGGGCCCCTGAATGCTTTCAACAGAGTGGACCCCATTAAAGACATACAAGGGCCAGGTAGAGTTGTTAAACTTGGTGGCAAGTCTATTACCCAAGTAGGCTTCAACGGAATTTAAACTGAGAATGAAAAGAGCTGGATTAACCAACAGAACCTCGACAACTTCCTACTTACTAGATTTCATTCGAAAGAAAACAAAATGGAGAGAACAAATAGTAAAGTGAATATAGCGAGGTTTAACACGGACAGATTGACTTCAATGGAAACAATCTGAGGAATAAAACATAAGTTCCTGATTTTCTCTTTGTGAATCAAGATATTTTCTAAAACCTACTTTTCTAAGTTATCCCTGGATAATTGTTGCTGGTCTCTGTGTTCTGAATTCAAATCCTGCCAAGGCCCGCTTTGCCTTTCATCCTCCTGGGAGCAATAAAAAACATACCAGCCCATTACTGGTGCTGCCCTCTCATCTTCCTGTTGTCACATGGTTGTTCCTTTGAATCAGAGTCAAGATGGTTGGGAAGGAGTCTGTTTGTGACTGTCCAAACAAGTCGAACCCCAGCGAAACCATTGTACATACTACCAAGTCATACTCGGCTGCAAGTGACGGCCGTATTTTTACATTTACTACACAGAGATTCTCCGAATTGATATGTAATGGTAAAGGTAAAATGTGAGTATATATTAATTAAAACCTGTTGACTTAAGCATCTTGTTTTTATATATATATATATATAAATTAATAAAAACAATGAATAAAAACAAAGAAACAGTTCCTTATATTAAAAAATTCATCATTTTACGATCGTTTCTAGGATATATATATGTGTGTGTTGTTATGTATATCATATAGATCTATAAAAAATTTACAAACTATCAGAGGGAATATACATACCTACACATATATATGCTATCTTCAGAAATATATATATATATATATATATATATATATATATATATATATATATATATATATATATATATATATATATATATATATATATATATAACTTTGAATAACTTTGAATAACTTTGAAATGTTTTGGCCAGTATTGGCCCAGGCCATGTCTAACTTAATAGCACCACCTGGCGAAGTCTTTCAATTCAGGATTTGGGCACCATGGCCCATTCGAGAAGAGAATTACTGTTTGCGGAGACATATCCGGGTGTGGGTGGTTTGTCCGGGATTACTTGGAGGAATTTGTCCAAAGACTTCTTGAAGTTTGTGTGGTCAGTTTCTGTTTTGACGTGTCCTGGTGTGATGTTGAAGAGAGCAGGGCCGATTGAGGTGAAATAATTGTGCCGTATTGTTGTTATGAGTTGCGATTTAGATTTTTGAATGGGACGGATAGCACGGGGCCCAAGCCTTGGGTGTATCTTGAAGGCGATGCCAACATCATTTGGGCAGTGATGATGGAACATTTTCCACATCATGCAGATAATATAACGCTCACGGCGACGTTGGAGTGAGTAAAGTTTCAGGTTTTCTAGTCGACCCCAGTAGTCAAGGTCTGACATGCCATCTATCTTTTTCGTGATTGCCTTTTGAGGAGCTTCAAGTTTCATGATACTTTGTTTCGTGTGGGGAGACCACAGTGGACAACAGTATTCAAGGTGTGGTCGGGCAAAAGTAGAGAAGAGAAGGATAATGGTGTGGGAATCTCTCGACTGGAAGGTTCTGAGGATCCAGGAACACATTCTGCGGGCCATGTCAACTTTGCTGCTTATATGCGTGGCCCAGCTTATGTTGCTGTCCACGGTTACTCCCAAGTCTCTGATGTTGTTAGATGCCACGAGAGTTTCCCCGGAGGGAAGGGAGTACGGGAGTTTCAGAGCATCCTCTTTTCCAAAGTGGATCAGTTCGAATTTGTCTTCGTTCAGTAACATGTTATTCTTTTCCGCCCATTGGGTAACAGCCAGTAGGTCTGACTGAAGGCTTATCCGGTCATCCACGCCATTGATGACCTTTTGGAGCTTGGAATCATCAGCGAAAATTTTAATGTTGCTGTGTTTGATGATGTCAGTGATGTCATTAATATAGATGATGAAGAGAAGTGGGCCCAACACAGTTCCTTGTGGGACCCCACTACTGACTTTGGCTGGGCTGGATTTGACTCCCTCAACTACAACATGTTGGGTTCTATTTGACAGGAAGCTCTTGATCCACTGCAGCAGCTTTCCAGTGACACCAATATTGGACAGCTTTCTCAGTAGAATGTTATGATCAACCCTGTCAAAGGCCTTACTGAAATCAAGGTAGATAACATCAGTATTGGAACCCTCTCCCAAGGCTCTCAAAATGTCTTCAAAGTGATGCAGTAGCTGCGTCAGGCAATCCCTTCCATTACGGAATCCATGCTGGTTGGAGTTCAGCATATTGTTACTCTCAAGGAAGTGGGTCATTCGCGATCTCACCACTCTCTCAAATACCTTAAGGATATGAGAGGTGAGTGAGATTGGACGGTAATTCACGGCAAGGGATTTGTTTCCCTTTTTGAAAACTGGGACAACAGACTGGGATAGAAGGTTTTCTGGCACATATCCAGCATCCAGTGAGTTCCGCCACAGATTGGCAAGAGGAGATGCAAGTTGGTGTTGACACGCCTTCAAGACACAAGCAGGGAACCTATCGGGACCTACTGCTGAATTATGCTTGATTTCCTTTATTGCCGCTAAGACATCAGGGGCGCCAAACGTTATGTCCGATAAGGTGTAATGGGGAGTAACATCGCCGATACAGCCCAGATCGGCCATATCAGGATTGCTGAAAACAGAGCAGTATTGTTTCTGCAGTATCTCACCCATGGTTTTAGCATTGTCTTGAAGAGTGCCATTTTCATCAATTAGAGGGCCAACAGTAGAGCCAGTGATTTTGTGTTTTTTTGCAAATGAAAAGAACACTTTGGGATTGAGTTTGATCTTCTCAATGGCCCAGGCCTCTTCAGCTCTTCTCTGATTGTTGATGAGGGACATTATGTTGTTTTGGAGGTTATGTTTTTTAATCTCTAGTGATGAAATGGCAGTCAAGTTGATGTGTTGCTGCTGACAGTATTTCAGCTTGTTGATTTTTTTTGTTCGTTCTCTTAATTTTTCTGATGAGCGTTTTTCTATTTCTAGGGATTCTGCTCTTAGATTTGTTTATAGTTCTTAATGGGGTGTGTTTAGCACATATGTTTGTAACAGTGTCCACAAATGTCTGCCAGGACTTTTTGATGTTAGTGGGTGTATGAGTGTGCGTGAAGGACCAGTCGACATGTGCAAGATCATGACTGATCGCTTCCCAGTTTGCATTGTGGAAATCCATAGCGTCAAACGGATGGACAGGAGAGATGACATTGGGTTTGTATATTGGACGGTGGAATCTCAGATCACAGAGAACCATGTCATGATCAGAGAGTAGAGTTTTCTCCACTGCAATATTGTGGATATTGTCAGTGTGATTGCTGAAAATTAAGTCTAGGACGTTTTTGTGGCACCTCGTTGGTTCGAGCACCAGTTGGGACAGGAAGAAATCATCCATGAAGTCAAGAAGCGATTCCACTGCTTCCCTGTCAGAGGTTGAGGCAGAAGAACCTGGTGGCAGGCTGTTTGTGGACCAGTCAACTCCGGGGAGGTTGAAGTCATCCATCATTAAGATGTTGTCAGGGTGACACTCTTGGATGAAACACTTTATGCTGTTGAGGCATTCCTTGAAGCATGGTACAGGCGTTTGGGGTGGCCTATAGAGCCCAACTACTAATAGGTTGTTGGTTTGACTGAATACAGTGACTGCTTCACAGTATCCATTAGTGAATATGTTCATAGCCTCTGTTGAGAAAGAATTATGGACATAAATGGCAGTTCCGCCCTTTCTTCTGCCAGCGCGATCAGCACGGATGGCTTTGAAATTTTTCACTTTCACCTCGGCTTCCAAGTGGAGGTTACTGAGATGGATTTCAGTGAGGACGAAGAAAGGGATGTGGTTTGGATGGACATCAATCCAGTCCTCCAGGAATTTGATCTTCCATTTTTGAGTATTGGTGGAAGGGCTGATGCCTTGGGCGTTAAGCAAAAATGTAGAGGCGAGAGTGGATGGTTTTAATTGTTTTGGTGTGTTGTTAATTTGTTTGTTTGTTAATGGCAGCAATGGGAGTTTGTGCAGTGGGGAGATAGTGGAGGGTGGTGCTGGGTGATAGCTCGAATGTTTTTTTCCAGTTCTTTTGCCAGATTCATTATGGCTAAAAAAGAGGAAGAAGTTTCCTGTTTAGAAGACTGTAGTGGTTATTTTTATGTAGGTTATGGTTTTTGTTTTTGCTTTTATTTTTAATTTTATTTTCATTTGTCCGACGGGTCCCCGGGAGATGGGTAAAGGGACAATCCCGGTCTAAACACAATCTGTCTCGCAGGGAAAAGCGGCAGATTTGTGGATTCCTTGTTTGAGTTATTGGTGGTTGTGTTGGTGTTAAATTAGAGTATGTATTATGGTGGTGGCTGTTTGTGGGGATAGATCGTTTTGTCCTAGGTAAATGGGTGAATTTGCAGCCACTATCCGTACATATTCTATAGCGTAGAGAGTAGCGGCAAATGATGGGGTTTCGAGTGGGTGGGTATGTGGGTGTGTGTGTTGTGAGAGGTGTAGATGATGGTTTGAGTAGGATTTGACGACCTTTGTGGACTGTGGGAGGGAGAGTTCTTGTTCTGGTATAAGAAGGTAAATTCCTTGACGTAGCAGTAGACAAAAATGTTGTAGTAGTAGTAGTAGTAGTAGGCAGAGAAGATGTTGGCAGTGGTGATGATTGGACTGCTGGGCCAGAGAAAGGATGTGGCGTTTCATGCTGTGAGACAGAGGCTACTGGGAGGTCAATAGTTTCATTTAGTAGATCGGCCATTGTTGATGAATCAAGAAGTGGTTCACACTGTTGTTGTTGTTGTCGTTGTCGTTGTCGTTGTTGCTGTTGTTGATGTTGTTGTTGCTGTTGTTGTTGTAGCTGTTGTTGTTGTTGCCGTTGTAGCTGCTGTTGTTGTTGTTGCTGCTGCTGGACAGCATTCGAAGAAAAAACACACCGTAGTTTATCCAAATGTTTATTGATTAATTTAAAAGCATATATAAAGTATACATATATATATGTATAATGTATATATGTATAATGTATATATATATATATATATATATATATATATATATATATATATATATATATATATATACACATACACACATACAAATATACACACACATACAAATATACACACACATACATATACACACATATATACATATACACATGTATACATATATACATGCACATATATATATATATATATACATACACACGCATATATACATATATATACACACATATATATATACATATATACACACTCACACACATAAACAAATACACACACATATACACACATATGTTCTGGGGGCAGAACTAATACATAGTTTTTGTGTAGTTGGGGCAGTGTTGAGAGAGTTTGTTCCGTGTCGGGCCCTTGTTAGTATTTCATAGCTCTCCGAAATACAAAGATCGCAACACTTGTGTCTTCCTACATATGAGCGCGCTCTCTGGAGCAATTTCTATTTGACCGTGAAAGGGGTGGAGTTCCTCTTGAGGTTCCAGGCATAGGAGACGAGTATATTTTGGTTGGATTTGTCTGGTCTTTTGAACAAATGGATATGGGCCTACCACCGGCTCTTAATATATATTCATATAGTCTACCACACAATAGTATGTATATATATATACACATGGTCGATCGCATAGTAGTATATATTACTAAAGATTGCTATAGGATGTCTAAAAACGATTTATACAGACAAGGCAGAAACATATATTCAACAAAATCTCCACACAGCAAGTCTCCGATTTCCGAACGGCTAAATGTCAGTAGAAGGGCACCCACTAGTCACAGCCCGGCCCAGCTCTCTTAGAGTGTAAGAAAGGCCGAAACACTCGCTTGAGGTTCTTATCTGAAGACCTTCTGCTGTCCAGCTCACCTGACAGTTTCTTACCACTGACAAGACAAGTACATATATTGCAGATTTTAAAGGCAGAAACACACTTATTCTATTGTAAAGGATGACCCGGTACACACCAGCAGAAAGTGTATTCTATATAAAATCACGGAGCTATCAGTAATTTAAACATTACGAAAATTGGTATGGTATAGAACAGGATATATTTGTACTTGTATTCATTGCTATAGACTGAGATTCCCAGATACATAGCGAACATACTGATATTAAACAGATACACCTCTATACACACATGTATACACACAATTGCAGATAGCAGTGTTTGCGCCAAATGATGCATCTATAGAATTATATATTAATCACACGCACTGAATTTACTCTCCAAGTTCATAAGCATATTGATACAGACAAAGCTCATAAGAAGGGGTACACACACAGATATATAGTCAAACACACACATATGTATATATATATATGTTATATATATATATATATGTGATGTAATGCAATGATACATAGATAAATAGAGGCAGGGAGATGTGGAAATATACATAGATATTAGACTTACATTTGCTGAATACTTGCACAGACGTATTCATATAACTTAATATCATGTCAAGAGAGAGAGAGGAACACAGAGACAGACACATAGACACACACACACACACACACACACACACACACACACACACACACACACACACACACACACACAGAAACACACACACACACACACAGAAACACACACACACACACAGAAACACACAGAAACACACACACACACACACAGAAACACACACACACACACACAGAAACACACACACACACACACACACACACACACACACACACACACACACACAGAAACACACACACACACAGAAACACACACACACACACACACACACACACACATACACACACACACATAACCACACACACACACACACACACACACACACACACACACACACACACACAGAAACACACACACACACACACACACACAGAAACACACACAGGCACACGCACAGGCACACACAGAAACATACACATACACAGACACACACACACAGAAACAGACACAGAAACACACACAGGCACACGCACAGGCACACACAGAAACATACACATACACAGACACAGAAACACACACAGGCACACACACAGAAACACACAGAGAAACACACAGAAACACACAGACACACGTGTTCATACACTTACACAGGCAGAATATATACAGGTTCTATTGAAAATCTACCAACTTGTGTCCACAAGGAATAATGGAAGCTTTTGCTCATTCGATTTTCCATGCAAGCATTGCTTGTGTGTTCCCATCTGACTAACACGGAGAGTTTCACTTGTTTGCAGAGTGCAAGGGAGATTTCTAGCATTCCTCAATCGCAATGCTTTATATTCTCATGGCTTTACACTGCAATTATTCCGTCTCCACTGCTTCTTTCATACCAATTATGCTGTTGGCATCCTTCAGTCTATCAGTGGGGGAAACAACAACAATAATAATAGAAACGATAATAATAACAATAACAATAACAATAATAAATAATAAATAAAAGAAAAGAAAAAGCCACCTAATCTGATAGAAAAGAAGAAAACTTGATAGGAATATCTATTAAGGATTCAGTCCTTAATAGAGTTTTCTCTTTTGCATCTTTAACCCCCCCTGCCCACTAGAAAAAATAGCAAACAAGTTTCTTACAAAACATAAAGCGGCAATTGTATAGATTGAGGCGATATGGAATATTTGTTAAGTTCCTTCTACATTAATGAAGTGAAATAACTTTAAACGGGAGAAGAAGCCAGGATTATGTCTCTTACCTTACCTATCCAGACCCACAAAAGAACCAACAAAACTGACCTCCATACATTTTGTGTTATTGTGTATACATTTTATGGCCTATTAACCTTAAATGGACATGGCAGATACAATGACTGAGAAGACCCCAACACTCCAATGAGAGCCCCAACACCGGATTTCCTGCGTGAAACACTACTATAAGTGTGTCTAGTATAAGCAGCCCCAGGAGAAGTTTAATGAAATCTTTAGAACGTTTGAGAGTTATGGAAGAGTGAAGAACCCGAATATAATGTCCTAGCCACTCTGGACAACCCAGGAAACGTACACGGGAAGTTATTCACATGGTCAGAGTCTGTTTAACAGAGCCCAAAATGATCGCTGCATAGGAGAAAGAAACCCTTGAGTCTCTCTTGAAAAACTTGCAGAAGAGTTGTCTATGGGATCTTAGGAAGTTCTGCTACAGAAAACTGACTAAACAAAAGCTTACAGCAGTTGATAAGACCAAGAGAATGGCTGTGAATGAGAAAATGATGGAGAAGATAGAAAACAATCGAGATTTTGTGAATCTGCTGTGAAACTCCGATGAAGGCCTCTTTTACTTAGAAGGGAAGATCAACTGTAACAACAATGTGTTCTGGGGGTCAGAGAAACCCACTGAAGTGGCTGTAGAACACCTCCACTCGGCTAAATGTACCCTCTGGGCTGCTATTTCTGAGAGAGGGTTCATTGGCTCTTTCTTGTTTGAAGCAAATAGTGTCACTGGTACAGTCCCAAAGGGACGCTATGTGGAGGTCCCGGAAGATTTCAAAAAAGAGCTACAGAGCAAGTGCCTACCTCTAATGAATACGTTGTGGTTTCTTCAAGACGAAGAAAGCTGTCACATACCCAATGAGTCGCAAGAATGACTGAAAAATAACATTGGAAATCGATTGATTAGTTTTTTTCTTTGTGGATATCTGAAGGATAACGTATATATCTACAAACCCTAAAGAAAAATATGAGGGAGGAGATCAGAGCCATCCCTAGGTCTGTTTGTAAATGCGTTATGCCAAACTTCAACATGTACTTCAAAACAATACATGGATTCAAATGGGGTTCAGTTGGAACATGTGCTGTAACTCTAGACAGAAACATCGGAAGATAGTGAACTTTTAATATATTGTTTCGAATGGTTAGAACTATATATATCCGGAATGTCATAAGATTTTGTCATAAAATGAATAATGTAGATAAAAATAAAAATGGAACCAGTTTTTTTAGACACCCTGTATAAACAGGGGCTTTGTTACTTAACAATGTCATTTAAATCTATTTTACAAAGAGGATAGTCTTTCAAGTCCATATACAACATAGTGGACTGGCACCACTTACCTCCCCTTTCAATGTTGTTAAGCGGATGATAAACAAATAAAAGGACATGAATAAATCGCAGCTCAACTTTCCCGCCAAAGGGTTTGATTTCTGGAACAACGAAACACTTTCACACTACTAATTCTGTTTATCGGAGCTAGTCGTTCTTAGTTTGCCGAGGCCTGCTTCATTGTTTTTCTCTCTGTGTCTTTTTCCTGTCTGTTTGTCCATCTATCTGTCTATATGTCTTGGTCAAATCGCAGCGGATCATCTAGATCGTACCTAGATAGATTTTTAGTTAGAAATAAGGACAGGGACTTTTTAAGTTGTCCAGAAATGCTCATGGTTGGCTATTCAGACCACAAGTTGGTGACCTGCATGGTCAACCTTGATAGAACGCATAGACAGGGCCCCGGTTACTGGAAGCTCAACTTGTCCTTGCCGGCAAGTAGAGCCTACAGGAATCGGATTAGTACGTTAGTTAAGGAACGGTTGACTGGAGCGATCGTCAACAGCAGGTGGTGGGTATCTCTCAAGAGAGAGATTAGAGTAGTCTCGATTGAATTTAGTAAGGTTCTAGCTGCGGATAGGAATAGGAAGGAAAGGGAGCTAATAGATAGAGTAGAAGAGGCAATTAGAAGCGGCGACGTGGCTAGCGTCGAGAACGGCTTTGAGCCAGTTTTTCGACGCGAAGCACGAAGGCTGCGTTGTCCGAAGTAAAATACGTGCTCTAGGGAACGAGGGGGCCAAAGCTGTTAGCTGGGCCCGCGTGACAGAGGCCAACAGTGGAACTAAATCCACCATCCGGTCTTTGCGAGACCTGGATGGACGGGCGATTCTTGAGCCTAAGCAGATGTGTGAGGCCTTTCAAAGGCACTTTGCCCGACTGTTCGGGAGGGGCGGGGAGCCGGTTGGGAACGTGGACTTCGGTCCATACCTCGACGGCCTGCCGCGCCTCTCGGACAGGGAGGCGAAGTCCTGCGAGGAGCCGATTTCGGCCGCTGAGATAGAGGACGTGCTGAGCCAATGCGGCAAACGCAAATCCCCGGGTCTCGATGGTCTTCCTTACGAATTATATCTAGCTATGCCGGACTTGTTCCCCGATCTCCTCGAGGCGGTCTACTGCAACTGGCAACAGAACGGGAGAATTCCCTGTACTGTGACCAAGGGCGTAGTCACGCTAGTGAGGAAGGACGAGAACAAGGGGGACGAAATAAGTAACTTCAGGCCCATAACTCTGCTAAATACAGAGTTACAGATTTTGGCCAAGGTGCTAGCAAAGAGGTTGGCGCTTGTCGTGGGCAACCTGGTGGGAGATGCGCAGACATGCGCTATCCCGTCCAGGTCCATCCATGACAACCTCCACCTCATGCGATACATCATAGAGAGGGTTGGGAACGAACCCGGCTTTGGTGGGGCTCTGATCAACTTGGATCAATCTAAGGCGTTCGATAGGGTCGACCATGGTTACCTGGATGCGGTGCTAGCGGCGGCAGGCTTCGGACCCGTTTTCAGGGGCTGAATCACTGCTATGCACAGCAGCCGCATCTGCTCTAGGGTCAAGGTGAACGGCTACCTCTCGGAGCCGTTCAAAATCGCGCGGTCCATCCGACAAGGGTGCCCTCTCTCCTCCCTTCTGTATGTGTTGACTCTCGAGCCACTACTGCGGAAGTTGGAGTTGTTGCAGGGCATCCCTTTGGAACCGGGATTGCGGAAAGCGGTGTCAGCCTACGCCGATGATGTGACAGTAATGGTGTCGACGGCCTCCGAAATCGAGGCGGTCGGCACCTTACTGGAGGAGTACGAAAAGTTCACAGGGGCTAAGCTGAACCGGGACAAGTCGATCGGTTTGCAACTCGGCACGTGGAGGGGCAGACCGATGCCCTCTGATGGCGTCGTCGGACGCTGGACGGAGGGCCCGGTGAAGTTGCTCGGGGTCTGGTTCGGACCGGACCTCCAGGTGGAGAAAAACTGGGCGGAGGTTACGAACAGGGTGTTTGCACTGACCCAGAAGTGGGCCAGTTGCAAACTATCCCTGAAAGGTCGGGCGGAGGTGGCGAACACTTATATAGCGTCCGTCATCTACTACCGCCTGACCGTAGTGCCCTGCCCAAGGGAAACCCTCACCAAGATGGAGCGCGCGCTCTTCCAATTCCTTTGGAAGAGGCGGGCTCCTATGGTGAGGAGATCCATCTGCTGTCAACACCCTTCGAAAGGAGGGCTGGGGATGCCGTGGCTAATGATGCGTAAACACGCATTAAGGCTACGGCACCTCTACGTATTCCTCACCGGACAACCGGTGTGGGCCTCGTTTGTGAGACGAACCTTTCCCAGACTCGTCTCACTCACCGAGCTGCAATCCTGGGTCAAGCAAAGACCGAGAAAACTGGGCGCCTGGCACACTGAGTGTGCCCAGGCGCTCACCGCCCTCTGGCAGGCGGATCCGGTTGTCAGTGGAGACTCCACCGCAACATTCTATAGAGGGCTGGTACGCAGCAGGTGCGACGACGCCCTCGGAGAAGCCCTAGACATGGAGGAGGACGAACTGGCCAGCCTGTTCGGTAGGACATTCAGCCCGGGACCTATGGACAACTTCCAGAAGTCCCTGGCCTGGCAGTGCTACCGAGGGGCTTTACCCGTTCGAGAAAGGCTCTACAGACACGGGCGCCCGGGTAGGGACCCCGCCAAAAAGATCTGTCCCAGATGCGTGTGCGACGAGGAAACCGTTGCACACGCATTGGTACACTGCTCGGGCGTAGCCGATCTGTGGGGCTATGTCGAACAACTGCTGTCAAGGGTGGGACCGATCCGGTTGACCACCGAGTCTATTGTAATGATCAAGCCGCCTCCCCCCTTCAAAGATGAAGCAGAGGCGGTGTTTCTGTGCGTAATGGCCATGGCGAAAGAGGTTGTATGGTGGACGCGTCTGAAAGGACTGAGGTCAGGCACCTTTCTCTCTGGCCAACAACTGGTCCGTTTCTTCCGATATCATTTCGGAAGAAGGATCAGGATGGAGAGAGAGGTGCTGCACCCCAGTCGTTTTTATGAAAGGTGGGTGAAAGTGGCGAGAATGGCCCGTGTGAATGGGCCTTCTCTTTACATAAGCCTGTAGGTGGAAAAGAGGAAGGAACGAGGGAGCACCCCCTCTCTGTGCTCCTGAGGAAAAGGGTTGCACACTTTTTTCGGGGGTGTGTGCGACCCCCCAAGGCGCCTCCTCTCTATTGAGGATTTTGTTAAAAACTTTATTTTTTGTTATATCTTATTTTATTTTTATATTTTGTTATTGCCTCCTCCTTATTGAGGACGCCTTTTTGTGTAAACTCCCCCTTTGTACTTGTCCCACTTTTGATGCCCTAGTGGCAAATAAAAGAAACTTATCTGTCTATATGTCAGTCCATTGTTCTGTCTGCCTGTCTGTCTTTCCTTCTCACTCTCAGATTAATGTAATGTCCCACGACGATAGATTCTTCACTTTTCACAACCATTGAATTTATTCAATTTTTCCATAAACTCTCTGACGTACAAATTGTTACCGACCTAAACCACCACCAGTTTCGATTTCACATTTTGTCCTATTTACACGACAGTTTTAGTAAAAGACATAACAGTCACATCTTGTCCTATTTACACGACAGTTTTAGTAAAAGACATAACTGTCACATCTTGCCCTATTTACACGACAGTTTTAGTAAAAGACATAACTGTCACATCTTGTCCTATTTACAAGACAGTTTTTTAAAAAAGACATAACTACCACATCTTGTCCTATTTCCACGACTGTTAGACGCTTCTAGTGGAAACCACTCTGGTGCAAGCTTCTCAGATAGGACCCTGGTTTGAGGATAACTTCCTTCCACGGGCCTCAGAACTCTTGAAAATGGTTATGAAAGAAGCATTTACATTTAAAAAAATTACGCGCACACACACACACACACACACACACACACACACACACATATATATATAAAATGAAAAAAACGTAGTTAAAAACTCACGTTAATCCCCTGTAATTTAATGAGCTCAAGGAATAAGTATCGGGCTCTTCATAATACAGTATATAGAGAAGAAAGCACGTAAAGGGTATGTTGTCAATTACGAGGGGTATATATAAATGTTCTTAGAAAATACGTTACACACACATACATCTGTAAGTGTATTACTGGTACTTTATTTTATAGACACCGTAAGGATGAAAGACAAAGTTGACCTCGGCGGGATTTGAACTTACATTTGAACGCCTAACATATATATAATAAAAACACATTATGTGCTGTTTTCAAATCTTTATCATTATTTTTCACACACACACACACACACACACACATATATATATATAGTGGTGGACTGGTCAGGTCGTCAGCTTGTCTGATGGCACGTGGGCTCCTCGGGGACCACTTTAGAGGCCAATGCAAAACTTTGCTTTCAAAGAAAATATCAGAAGTCCTAGACAAAGAATAACATATTAAGAAAAGACAAATAAAAAAATCAACTATGCTAGTGTCGACTTTTACATGAGATCCAGTATATATATAAATTATTAGAAATGTAAGTTATCGCCGTATTTTGACTAAAGACATTAAATAAATTATTTAGCCTGATAGTGGGGCTAAGAACCCTCGGAGAAATGGAAAAAGATGAGTACTGACGTACATGGGAGTCGAACCCATATCTTTGGTTATCCAGACCACTGTATTACCATTTACACCAACACATAACCCGTCTTTCGCCATTCAAATTAGAAGCTATAAACTTAGCGACTGTAATGTCAAAAAGATGTGGGTTCGACTCCCATGTACGTCAATACTCATCTTTTTCCATTTCTCCGAGGTTTCTTAACCCCACTATCAGGCTAAATAATTTCTTTAAATTCTTTAGTCAAATAATAATTTCAAACCCGCTCGCTGTTTCGAAAATATTCTTACTTGATATATATATATATATATATATATATATATATATATATATATATATATATATATATATATATATATATATATATATATATATACTCGATCTTCCTCGTCACCAATTCCTCCACCGCTGGTCACACTCTCTGGATATCTACGAGATATTCCCCGGTTTTTCACCATCCGTCTACACACACATACCGAAAAACCATTCAGGAACACACACACAAACAATTTACACCATTTTCGCACACACGCAACCATACATTCCCACGTATCCATACCACACAAACACACACACACACACATACACACACGTGCGTATCCTCACATACACCCACTCCGGGTCCGGACTCCGCACGATCCCTTTCCCCTACCCCTTCCGACCCTCCACACGCATACACACACAGACTTACACCCCACCATATCTACTAGTTTTCCTAACACACGAGCATGGAACCCCGTTCTCCACCAAACTCTCACACTAACATCCACGCATACACACACACAGGTACACCTACACACACACATACACACCACCTTCCGCCCTCCCCGCTCGGACCCCCAATTTCCTTCTCCCCTCCACCCACCACCACCCCCTTCCACTACTTGTTTTCAACTTATTGTCCCATTCATGTGTTAATTTATTTTAATTTTTTTTCCTTCATTTTAATTTTTTTCCCCTTTTTA
The DNA here is from genome assembly GCA_964016885.1 of Eledone cirrhosa. Classification (NCBI taxonomy): domain Eukaryota; kingdom Metazoa; phylum Mollusca; class Cephalopoda; order Octopoda; family Eledonidae; genus Eledone; species Eledone cirrhosa. Next base: position 441,552,153 of record OZ024740.1, on the reverse strand, counting down.
ATGTCTTTCCATCACTCCCCTCGCACCCTCTCGGAACTCTTTTCCTTCCCACCTTTCTCTTGATGAAGGGTTTATGCCCTAAACGTCGTCCCTCACCCCCCACTCTCAAGCATGAACCTAATACCTAACACTTTTCGTAACTCCTTATATATATATGTATATATATTGGAAAAGTAAATAACAACAACAAGGAGTTACGAAAAGTGTTAGGTATTAGGTTCACGCTTGAGAGTGGGGGTGGGGGGTGGGGGACAACGTTTCGGGCATAAGCTCTTCATCAGGAGGGAGGTGGAAAGGAAAAGAGTTCCGAAAGGGTGCGAGGGGGAGTGATGGAAATACATTAAAAAAGGGGGAAAAATTAAAATGAAAACAAGTGGTGAAAGGGTGTGAGGCGTGTAGAGTTGATGGCGGGTGGATGGAGGGGGCTATATATATATATATATATATATATAACCGGAAAAAATGAAACGAAATTTCATTTCTCACTCTCAGTACGGCTGTTACTTAAATATAAGTATGTATACGTACATAAATATATGTATACAGACGTACAGTAGTATATATATATATATATATATATATATACATACATGCACACACATATATATGTACGTATGCATTCACCGAACATTTATGTACGTATACATACTTATATTTAAGTAACAGCCGTACTGAGAGTGAGAAATGCAATTTCGTTTCATTTTTTTCCGTTTATATATATATATATATATATATATATATATATATATATATATATTGACTTTTGAAGCGATGAGAATATATGTAACTTTATAAGTATAAAGAAAGTGTCCAAGCACAGAAATGGTATAAAGATTCCTTATAAAATAGGGTGAACAACCTTAAAAGACGGGGAAAGAATTTGCCAACTACCGCTGTGAGGAATTGAACCCCGTATCTTCCAGATATCATCTAGCCACTAGCTGGAAGATACGGGGGTTCAATTCCTCACAGCGGTAGTTGGCAAATCCTTTCCCCGTCTTTTAAGGTTGTTCACCCTATTTTATAAGGAATCTTTATACCATTTCTGTGCTTGGACACTTTCTTTATACTTATAAAATTAAATATGCACACACACACACACACACACACACACATACACACACACACACACACACACACACACACACACACACACACACACATATATATATATATATCATTAGTTGTTTGTAGGGGAAAATATGAAAATAAATGATATTAAAAATAGTGTCTGACAAATGATTGAATAAACCTAGCCGGAAGGATATTATATTGATATTTAATGAAATCCATAAAGCAGGAAAGATGATAAATGTTTCAAAGTTGAATGTTTAGAATATGAGTTTCAAAAACTGGGAGTTTATTTTGTCAACCCCGGAAGGATGATAGGGAGACCCGAGCAAAATTTAAACTGGAGGATTTATTAAGTTATGCAATGTGATACGGAGAGGATATGGCGGGGGTGATAAATGTTTCAGTATTTCCTTTATAATAAAACTAGGATTATTTACCTTAGCCATCGTATTTCGATTATCTCTCTCTCTCTCTCTCTCTCTCTCTCTCTCTCTCTATATATATATATATATATATATATATATATATATATATAAGGAAAGAGACAGAACCTCGACGGCAGGGCTCAAGCCGTTTCGACAGCTATTTCTGGACTACTATTGGAGTCGACAGCTATTTCTGTCCAGAAATAGCTGTCGAAACGGCTTGAGCCCTGCCGTCGAGGTTCTGTCTCTTTCCTTATATATATCTATATATATAAAGAGAGCGAGACAGAGAGAGAGAGAGAGAGAGATAGAGAGATAGAGAGATAGATAGAGAGAGAGAGAGAGAGAGAGGGAGATAGAGAGAGAGAATTAGTTATTTGTAGAGATAAAAACGAAATTAGTTTCGACACACAGGTACACAAAAGTCAGTCAATCATATTGGTGGCCACCTCACAGCCCTGGCGAACGGAATGGAGGTGTTTCCCCGGAGGACGGCAAGAAGGGATACGCGATAGAAAAGCCATTCCAGGTCGTGAGGCTCACACCTGCGGCTGGACAGCTCAGCGCCTACGGTGCTGAGTAGGGAGGTAGCCCTAGGGACGAGGACACCAGAAGTCTCCACTGCCAAGGGTACGACCGCAAACCTGGTCGGAGAGGGACAGCAGAACCTGGGTTAGTCGCAGACTGCACCAGGTTGCGGCTGGAGTAAAAGGTTTTTTGGCACTAGCCGATTTCAGTTGCAACGATCTGGCGCCGCGGTCGGGATTTTACCTATCTCTATGTACACTCTGTTTTTCACCATTCACTGAGGGCTTCCATGGTTAGTGGTCCCCCATCTCTCTCTCTCTCTCTCTCTCTCTCTCTCTCTCTCTCTCTCTCTCTCTCTCTCTCTCTCTCTCTCTCTCTCTCTCTCTCTCTCTCCTCTCTCTCTCTCTTATATATATATAACCTGGTGGTTTTGTCGTTGCTTCGGTGTCGTGGCTAAGCCTACCTGCCACAGTTTTCAATCTGTCATGCCGTCTAACGAATGTAATTACTCTGAGATTCCTCATGGAGTGTTTGGCTGCATAACTCCTCATTGTATCTCGTTGGCTTGGCTACAGCCGAAGCTTCGATTTTACTAAACTTCCATTTGTATATATATATATATATATATATATATATATATATATATATATATATATATATATATATATATATATAAAAGAAAAACATACCCTTAAATATATTTTCCGTGCTATTTCCAACTTCACTTTTCTTTCTATATATATATTTTATGTAAGTATTTTATATATATATATATATATATATATATATATATATATATATATATATATATATATATATATATATATATATATATATATATATATATATATATATAAAATACTTACATAAAATATATATATAGAGAGAAAAGTGTAGTTGGAAATAGCACGGAAAATATATTTAAGGGTATGTTTTTCTTTTTTTATCCTTTCTTTGATTCGTCAGTCAAAGTGACATTATTGAAAAGTACCAGTAATGCACTGGGTAATTGCTGGCCTTGTGCCTAAAGTAGAAACAATTATTGAATAAATGAGAGGAACAATTCATCTTATCAAATATTGAGTATTGAAATAAAAATTTAAAAAGAATTAATAGGAGTTAAAAACTAAAATTTAAGGATTTAAAATTAAGATCAAATATTGGAGTAAGTTTTGCTATTGATCAGCTCAAGGTTCGATCTGTATTAATCTGGCCCGTCTCTGGAATCAAAAGCTCGACGGACTTCTGTTGTGGTAATGACAGAACGCGCGTCACTAAATAAACGTAATGAAGACATAAGAAATCGTCCTTTATATATATATATATATATATATATATATATATATATATATATATATATATATATATAGAAAAGCTTCTACTGGACTAGAACTATTTCATTCGGGAGAAATCATCAGGTTCCTCATGATTTCTCCCGAATGAAACAGTTCTAGTCCTGTAGAAGCCTTTCTATATTAAATATTTATACTCTGCTTTGTATTGAGTGCCTTACTTACTGTGGTTACCCCCGATTGAACCCGAGATAAACTTATATATATATATATATATCCAGAAATAGCCGTCGAAACGGATTGAGCTCTGCCGTCGGGGTCATACTTTTTCCCACTCTACTACTTTAAGTATTGAGTACTCTGGTGCGTTATGGTCCATCTGGTTCCTTACCACAATTCCTTTGTTATATATAGATATATATATCATAGATTGAGTTAGAAACTCAAAATAGTCTTTTACAATTAAATAGCTCAAGGAAGGGAATCTTTCCCCCGAGCCGTGTAATACAATTGAATATATGAGAGGGATGAACACCGATAGAAGTATACATGTGTTCATCCCTCTCATATATTCAATTGTATTACACGGCTCGGAGGAAAGATTCCCTTCCTTGAGCTATTTAATTGTAAAAGACTATTTTGAGTTTCTAACTCAATCTATGATATTCTCGGCTCCATACGCAGAACTAACTTTAGTCTCATAAAACCAGCTGCTATTTTTAGCGGCATGAGTATGAAACGCGCTAGGCGCTGCAACATGTGCTTTTATATCAACACATAGTTCAGTGTTCTTAGATCCTTTGAAGTGAAAGGTACGAATTTCCTGGATACCCGCAGAAGAGCACAGAAATGGTGGCTTTCACTTAATTCTTGCGCAACAGATTTTAGATCTGTCCGGGTAACGAAGGCAGTTGCCCATATATAGGTTTGTTATTTTTATTGATTTATTACTTTAAATCGAGACAGACAAACCATATTGTTTTAAATTAATATTTTTTCAACCTAGCTAACTTGGTCATTTACAATTGGAACACATGTATACTTGTATGGGGGTTCATCCCTCTCATATATCAAATTGTATTAATGATATATATATATATATATATTGTTATACTTTGGGAGGGTCATGTTGCCAATAAGAAATACACGCACCAGTTGCCTTCACTTCAATTTATTATAATAAATTTATAAATTTCCGGTTGGTTGGTTCCACAACCAGATGGTTGTTTATATATTGTCAAAGTTCTTTCGCACTTTAACAAGAAACTAAAGTGGCTTAAACAGATAAAACTAAATCAAGATACTTTAGAGAATATCAATAGATATCCCGACAAAATTGACGGTATAAATATGGCCGACATCTCATTAACAGATGAATTCAACAACAGCACAAATATATACGGCAACACTACGGTCGACTCTGATGAATTATCTGTATTACAACTGCCGCCTAAGTATGCCACATACAACAAAGTAAATATGATTAAATGCTTGTCAGAAATAGAAAAATCATTTACAAAATTACGTTGGAGCCTCAAAAACAAAAACAAAAACAAAAACAAAAACAAAAACAAAAACAAAAGTAACAACGTACGAACACACACACACACACATATACAACACAGATCCCAACAACAACAGACACACAGACACAAACAACAATAACAACAACATACACATCAACAATAATAACATACTCAGAAACAACAACATACACGCAGACACAAACAACAATAACAACACACACAACAATAATAACATACACGGAGACAACAACAACAACAAACACACATTCAATGCCTCTCACCACCACCACAATCTTAACAAACACACAGACACAGAAAACAGGTAATGACAGTAGCACAGAAATAAAGAAAGGTAATAGGATTGAAAGGAGAAGGGAGACTATGGACAAAGAAAATAACCAAGACGAACACACAGACACACAAAATAAAGTAGATAATAACAATGAGAAAGAGGAAAGAGACAGGAGTAATAATGAGAGACATAGAAACAACCATGAGGCTGTTGGTGGAAATAGAAATAGAAACAACACAACTAACAATAACAATAGTACTAGTACACATAAAGCAGCAGCCTGGAACTCTACTTTTTATAATCCCTCCGATAAGTCGTTCGACCTGCGACGAGTCCACGCCACGACTTTAGCTTTTAACAAACGCACGCAATTGCCGTCGCAGGTCGATGAACAAACAGAAGCACAATTTAGTATAGCTAGATCTAAACTTAGAAATATTATAGAACAGTATAGCAAGAAGCATAATAGAATGGAGGTCAGAAACTGGTAGAAAAATCTGCAAATGGCTTGCGTAAGCTCATGCAGCGCTCGCGTAATGGAGAGATAGCATGCTTTCCAACAGACAAGTAACACCACAAGACAAGTAACACCACAAGAGCATGAGGATAGAGAAAAAGCCCTCAATGCCCATATGATGATGTGGACAAATATAATGCAGCCCAACAAAAGGACTGCCAACAACGTCCAGGCCTGGAACAATGACGTGCCAGCGTTGTATGGGCTTCGAAAAGACCATAAAACGAGCAGTGACCCTGTCACGGGACCACCGACACGGCCAGTCTGTGGAGCTAACATTGCTAGTAACTACAGACTTTCCTACTTCCTCTCCCTGATCATACGCCCCATCATTGAAATGTCCCCAGATGTATGTGACAGCACGGAGGACCTCCTCAGCAGAATCGGCGAGAGTAACTGATCTAGGGACCTAACAAACTGCATAATAGGTAGTATGGATGATGTGTCGCTGTATCCATCTATTGACGTGGACTTTGCTGTGGAGAAATGCGTAGAAATGATCAGTGAGAGCAATGTTGAATTCCGTGGGATTGATACCAGTGAGCTGGGACTCCTACTTAAACTTACCTATAGTAATAATTATCTAGACACATATGACCTTAGCAACCTGTGCCCTACAAGACCAGCAAGAGACAGACCACCTTCCATTACCTCAATGGCCAAGAAACCCCACACAGAAAGATGGAACGGGTGGACCAGAGCCATACGGACCCCCGAAAACCACGATGAACTAAAGAAAATGATTGCACATGCGGTGGGGGCCAGCATAACATTAACCCTTCAGGAACATATGTTCAAATTTAATGGAAAAACATATGCCCAAGAGGAGGGAGCAGCCATTGATGTTAGCATTGCAGACGACATAGCTAACCTATTCATGGTATGGTGGGACAGTAGACTTAAACTTAAACTTAAAGAACAATTAGAAGACCCCTTAACCCTAATAATGTACTCCCGCTACGTTGATGATATAAACATCGTACTTAAAACACCCCCACTAGAGAACAGTCAGGAATTAGAGAAAAGCACAATGGAAAGCATCCAGCAAATAGCTAACACCATCCACCAGAGTATTAGAGGTACTATAGACTACCCAAGCAAACACCCCAACCATCGATTACCTGTACTAGACACAGAGCTCTGGTTAGATACTATTAATAACAAAAAACAAATCCTCCATTCCCATTATGCCAAACCCATGACTTCTAAATATCTGATCCACCGAAACTCAGCTGTTTCGGACCATACCAAAATCAACATACTGATTGCGGATTTGGTACGGGTGATGAGAAACGTGTCCCACGTGTGCAACCCCGAAGAACTAGAGAGACACATACAACACATCATCCACCGTGTGCAGTTCTCTGAGAGATAAAATCAGAATGTATAGAGGAGCCAGAACCAAATGGGAAAAAATGGTAAATAATGACACAAATGGGACCTGCCCCTTGTATAGGAGCAAATTTTGGAATAGAATAGAAAGAACTAGGAATAAGGCTAATAGAATAAACTCATGGTATGATAGCAATAAATACCAGAGTGTAATGTTCATCGATACAACCCCTAGAGGTGAATTAGCTTACAAATTTAGAAGGGCCCTAGATAAACATAAACTCAATATTAAGATAGTAGAAAGACCAGGTACCTCCATAAAAACACTTATTAACAAGACATACCATTTTCAAAGACCACCTGTATAGATAAGAAATGTATAATCTGTAAACTAAGCCCACATATTAACTGTAAAACTAGAAATGTAGTATATAGCATAAGATGTACTGAAGGACAATATAGAGATAAAAATATAGTGTACATAGGTGAGACAGCTCGTAATATAGGGGAACAGATAAATGAATACCGGTGAGACCTTCAAGATAGTAAAGAATCATCTGTACTCTACCAACATGCTAAAATAGAATATAAGGGTAAATTAGAGAACATAGAAATAAAAATAGAATCTACACACAGAAAAGACGCAATGTTTAGACAAATCACAGAGGCAATAAACATAAATGAATTACAACCTAAATTAAATAGAAAACGAGTGGAACAGCAACATCACAACTTACAATTAAGGACAAAATGAAAACACACACGCACATAGAACAAACAACCAACCAGTAACATGTAAATAAACAAATAAATGAACGAATATAAACACACACAGATACCCCGATGTAACACATGCGCAAACTAAGCACACAACACACACACAAAAACAAGATGGCGTAGGACAGAACAAAAGAGAGGCACAAAAAATAAAGAAAAGAATCCCCAGTCACTGAAGAGGTCACAGAATGTGTGGCGAAAGAACTTTGACAATATATAAACAACCATCTGGTTGTGGAACCAACCAACCAACCGGAAATTTATAAATTCCTAAATTTATAAATTTATTATAATAAATTGAAGTGAAAGCAACTGGTGCGTGTGTTTCTTACTGGCAACATGATCCTCCCAAAGTATAACAATATTGGTTTCAACACACGTTTTCAGATAAAGAATCTTGCTAAACAAATTCAGAAACGAAATATATATCCAGGGGGTGTAACTTGGAGTTACTGCAGGTTCACTCGGGAGAGCACTCGATGTTTAGGTTCACTTCTGTGATGAGGTATAGAGCTATACAGAGTGTAATATATTGAAAGGATAACAAGGACGATTGGTTACTCCTTCATTACATTTATTGGTAGGTGACGCGCGTTTCGCCACTGATCAGCTCAAGGTTCGATCTGTATCGATCCTACCCAACTCAATGATCGACAGCTCAACGGAGCCTTTAAAATTCTATAAGAAAATGAAATACATGCTATGTGGTAAAGACAGAAGTTCAAGAGTTTGACAATATGAGTTGTTTTGATTGGTGGGAAGGATCAAAGGGATGTACTGGCCTGTAGTGAATGTGGCGGTGGATGAGATGATAAGATGGTGGTGACGGTCGCTGACTGGGATGGGCTGTGGTGTGGGGGTAGTGGGTTGTCGGTAGACGGATTGGCGTGTGTGGGGTGTGGTTGTGGTGTTGTTGTTTATGGTAGTGGGGTTTGTGGTGGTGTCGAGTCCATGAGGAGATACATACCTAGACACTCTTAGTCTGACGAATACGTTGTATATATATATATACTGATATATATATACATACGTACACACCCATATACACACACATATACACGCGCCCACATAGATCCACACATACATACATATATCTATATGCATATATACACACATGTATGTGCATGCGCGTGTGTGGATATATATAGAGAGAGTGGGGGAGTATCGGTGAGAGTGGCCCAGAACAAAGATAGAGGGAAGGTGAGAGCCAATAGAGATGGTGTTGTACATATAGACATACACATACATACACACATCACATACGGATATGCACATATACACGTACACACACGTATACATAAACATACACATACACACACATACATACATACATATATACACACACATACATGAACATATATACATATATATATATATATATAAATTAAAGTATAGAAATTATATACATACATATACATGCATGCATACGCCTATATATATATTTAAAAAAATGCTTGCGTTGGTTCGAGAGGGAAGGTATGTGTTGGCGGTGTTGATAAAGTTAATGGATGTTGAGGTATGGGGTTGTGTCTTGTGGTGGTGGTGCTGGAGTTGTGAGCGACAAAAATATACAGGATCGAATATTACGATGGGTTACAGGTTAAAAGGTGACATAGGGAACGCGGGAAAAAAAAAGGTTTATGGACGTATAGCGATGTGTGTTGTGGTCATGGTGGTGGTGGTGTTGCTGGGGTGATATGTTCAACAAAATGATTACATGATCTGGTGTTACGGTGGGTTAAAATATTTTGTTTTGTAGTGTTGTTTACTTGCTTCAAGTTAAGTTTTTTTATGGCACAAACCTTGAAGCATACATAAAAAAACTTAACTCGAAGCAATTAAACAACACTACAAAACAAAATATTTTAATAACAGATGAGCATAACGTAATATCGGCCTCCCAACCACTAAATGGGAGACGGGTATTACACAACCCACCTGTACTGCTATCACAACCTATCCAAGGTATACCCGCTACCCACAACAAAAACTGTAACTGCCACCTACCTGAAAGATGTCCATTGAAGAATAAATGCCTAAAGTCCAACATTGTTTACCAATGCACTGTTGAATCGAACGACCAGAAATGGTATTACATCGGATCTACCACCACCTCCTTTAAATCTCGCTGGTACCGTCATCGATTCTCAATTAAACATCGTAATCACCGTTTTGTGACCACGCTCGCCAATAAGACCTGGCAACTCCGTGAACGCAACCAACAGTTCACCTTGAAATGGGATATACTTTCCAGTGCTAGTGCATATCGGAGTGGATTGAAGTACTGTAGGTTACGTAACCTTGAACTCTTTTACATCTTAAAATCCAAAAATAAATTACTAAATGATAGAATCGAACGATCATTATACTGCAACCACAAACTGAAGGCTAAATTCTCTCACTATAAAATAACTTAACATTCGAACCCGTAACTATAACATTGCTTTCTAGCTAACCACTTTCTCTTCATCCACACTACAAGACAATACCCTGCTTATTACTATAAATGGAAACTTAGTGCAATTTGTAGACTACTACTATGAACTCAATGTACACCCATCCCATAGCTTTCGTCTGTCCCCTCTCTATCCATTCCCTCCCCCCTCTCTCTCTCTCTCTCTCTCTCTCTCTCTCTCGCCCTAGGTTCACCTCCCCCCTCTCCACATCTATGAACCTGCCCTCTGTGGCATTAAATAATTCAAACCTTGACTATCAACGCATCGCTTAAGGTGGTCGCTTTAAGAGTAACCAGTATAATAAAACCCCTACCACAACATTTTGATTAAGATATCTACAAACCACTCTCTCCCATTTCTCCAACCCCTTCATATATCTCTCTCTCCCCCTCCACTTCTTTTCTCTCTTCCTTTTCTATTCTATCTCCCCCAATAACCTCACTTAAGGGTATTTACATTGTACATTTTAACCATTCTGCTCTGATGATACAGTGGTCACAGCATTTGATAATTGAGTTTTGCAAATAGTTATACATTTGCACATAGCATAACTAGGCTGTATAACCACCGTGGAAACATTTGTAAGCACACAGAATAAATTAATTTGTTATGATGTCTACCTGTTATTATTCATTCTTTATATATATATAAATGAAAGGTATAGAAAGTATTGTAGCAAGAAGCCAACAGTATTCCATAATATATAAGTGACTATAGCGTCAAAATGGGAAAATAGTTAACGTAAGATGTGGGAAAAATAATTCAAACTCAATTCAAAAAGAATCAGGATATAGATTTATCCAACAGAATTTAGTGAAATCCAGGGAAAAATCAATAGAGCCTTAACTCATGATATAAAATAAAGTTTAAAATACTCATCCTTCAATTTGGGACAACTACAAATGCTCTGTATAGTCTTGAAAAGACTATTTCACGAAAACTTTCAGTGGAGATGGTCACGGTTGGAATTCGATCATCAGCATAGCTCAACACGATAGCCAAATTCTCACTGATTAATATGCCAAAAAGGGAATTTAAAAGCAGGCTAGTTTA